>CM045767.1:92750215-93334650 GCA_025200525.1 Camellia lanceoleosa
TTAAAATATTTTCTTTATATTTGCAACAAAACAACAACAACGACAACGATAACAATATCCAATTACACCTAATCTTTAACATAATACACATAATGGTGGTCCCTTAAACCCATAACCTTAAAGTTATTAGGTCAAGTCTTAACCATTAAATCAGTAATCACCCTTTTTTTTTTTATATTTGTAAAAAAAAATTCCCAAAATTCAGGGGCACGTGACCCCCCTCGTGCCTTGCTGCCTCCGCCAATGATAGCTGTGTGAGTGAATTTCCGATCACACTGCCCTCCTTAGTGATTCAGCGGAAGAACACAAAGAGTAGACGGCCTCAGAACTCCGCACAGAAGAAAAGACTCCGACGGTGGTTCTTCCACCCGGAGGCACTCCGACGATCAAGTCAGTATCTCTCAAAGATAACCAATGCTATAATTACTGCTCAAGGCTACAAATTGCGTACCTTAGACCCGCCGGGGGTGCCCCTCTTTTATAGCTTAACTGTCTCCCAATCCCACTAGAAGTCTTACTTCTATGGACTCCAATTCCGGATCTACTTTGGACTCTTCAAGAGACAAGGATAGGCTCCCTAAGAGTTTTACCTTTATCCATCTTGTAGTCTTTCTTCTTTCTAGGACTCCTGTCCCTTATCCGCTTATCTCGGATTCCGATATCTTCGGAGGTAACCTCGGCCTATCCGAGATCACCTCGGCATAACTGTCAAGTCACGTGGCACCTCAGCTGACACTTCGGTGTCACCTCGCCACGCGTGTTGGTACTCAGAAAATACATCCCCACAATAGCAACCCTCAATTGGAAGAGAAATGTTTTATATTACTGATTTTATTTTTTCATTTGTCAAATTTTTTTGTTTTTAAGATGTGTTGATGTAATAAAAGACACGGACATATAAAACTTATCAAATTTGATAAATAGTGGCAGTAAGACCATCTCCAACGGAGAATCAAATCCAGCATCAAATTCAAAATTTGATGAAAAACCCACTTTTTTGAGCTCCAACGGTTTCATCAAATCGATACCAAATCGGGAATTCAGCAAATCTGGTATCAAAATGAGAACACGCGAAGCATTTCAAAGAAAACACCGTTTCTCGATCGTTGAGAATTACGAACCGGTTGACCATCCGGGTGACCAACCGGTCGCCCCGGAAAAAAGTTCAAAAGGTTCACTTTTCGGTTCAAACCAGTCAAAAAAAATAATAATAATAAATTTTTTGCCTAGGTGGTCGACCGGCCGGTTGACCACCCGGTCGACCACCCAGAAGTTCAAAAAGTTCAGAACAAAGGGTTCAAACCGGTAAAAAAAAAAACAAAAAAACAAAAATTTGGCCTTTACCGGTTGACCGGCCGGTCGACCGGCCGATCGACCAACCGGTTGCCCGGCGCAAATTTGATGCAACAAATTTGATGCAACACCGTTGGAGCGCGACGTACCAAATTGAGGAAATCACCCTTTTTCGCATCAGATTTGATGAAAAAAAAGGTTAACCGTTGGAGATGCTCTAATGCTATATGCCCCCAAGATGACCAAATAAATGACCAACACCTAGCTGGACTGTCACCTAAGGTTAGTGGGACCACCACTAAACAACTCTCATTTGGTTCTCATGTGTAGAAAGATAAGAGACACAAAAGAAAAGAAAGATTTTTAAAAAAAAAAAAAAAGGCGCGAAAACCCCTCAGCTTCTTTCAAGCCATAAATGCAGAATAGTCATCGCCGAAGAAAAGAAAAATTCACACAACTCTATTATAAAAAGATACATAATTATTTGATCTTATTTTGCATTCGGAAGTTCAAAGACATTGCTACTGATTATATAAATTTATGTACATTTTAAAGATTAAAAAAATAATAAATAAAAAAAAATTGTGTATATTTTCATATAATGCCAAGCAATATTTAAAAGAATATTTGGTTCATATCCTAAAGTGAAATCTCTGAACTATCATTCTTACTTTATTCATTATCTTTAGCATTTACTAGACCAACACCTCTATAAGAAACACTCAAATTAAAATGTCAAAAAATTACATCTTGCTTTAGTACATGTCAAGTACAATCTATCAAAGACTTTCTACGAAATTCAATATTTGAACTAGTGCGTGTCACCCACATTTTTCATTGTCTATTCTGAAACTTTAACGCACCAACATTGTTTGATCTTATGCTATAGGATGGAATTTTTTCCTCTTGTCAAAAAAAAAAAAAATTAAAAAAAAAATCAATTGATGTGCCATTTTAGAAAGTTACTATTTTTCGGAGGAGTTTCAACAAATACCTTGAAGGTGCCACTTTGAAAGTGCCACTAAATAAGTAAAGCTACTATTTTCCAGTTGATTTTCAACGAACAACTAGAATGCCTCAAAATAGGAAGGAAAAAAAAAAGGGCACAAATCAAACATGATCCACAAATATTCAACTACAAATGAGAGGTTGAATTTTAAAAATAAAAAATCCTAAGATAAATTCTTACAAAAGGATGGAAATGCAAATGTATAGTGGAAATTAATAGTTGAGATGTTGATTTTTGTTGCTCTGTAAGAAAAAAATTTGAGAAGCTCTTGGTATATTACAGTAGAGCATCACATGTATATATATATATATATATATAATTGATGCAGAGCAGCACAGCTTTCATTAAGATTAGAAAAGGAAGCTCAATGCAATAATCCAGTTAACTATTTCAACCTCTTTTTTTGTCTTTCAAGACATTTAACAAACATTTAGGCTTGTTTGGTTTATGAATTTGAGTACAAATTTAAAAATAAAATAAAATAAATAGATAAAATATAAACACATTCCATTTATGTTTTACTCATCTTTTCATTTTTTTTTTTAAATCTTTATTCAAATTTATTGTCCAACCAGATCATTAGGGATTTGAAAATAAAAAATAAAATTGTGGGACACATTTTCTTTTTTCAATTCTAACTCAAATCTATGAACCAAATATAATGTTAGAGTATGAATTTCTGAATAATAATAAAAAAAATTCATTGTTCACTCAAAAAATAATAAACCTAAAAAAATATAATTCCTTGCAAAAATTAGAGAAAAAAAGCTTTCCAAAAATTTAAAAATAAATTAAAATTTATAATTTTAACAAGTTAGATCATACAAAAAATTAAATTTCACAAATTAAAAACTTACTTGATCAATCTTTTTATTTCCATACACTCCACTTTCTTCGGCGGTAATTTTTTATTTTCTTCGGTGTGACTATTATGTTTTCATGGACTAAAAGAAATTGAGGGGTTTTGGCACCCCCTTTTTTCTTCTTCTTCTTCTTCTTCTTCTTTCTTTTTTTTTTTTTTCCTAATTCTTATCTTTCTACCATGTGAGAACAAAATGAGAGTTGTTTAGTGGTGGGTCCCACTAACTTTAGGTGGTAGTCCAGCTAAGATGTTTCGTCATTTATTTGGTCATCTCTTTAAGCATGTAGCATTACTGAAATAGTGGTGCTTCTGTTGGTGTAATGCATTAACTCTTGTCATCAGTGGCGGAGCCAAGAAAAGAAGTCAGATGGGGCACTTCTTAATTACAACATTAAAAATATTTATAAAAATATTTCATATAAATTTTTACGATTGACTTCAAGAAATATAAATAAATAAATAAATAAATCAACGTATTTGGTTTGAGTTTTTTGAATTAAGTTTTTTATTTTTTATTTTATTTTATTTTATTTGTTTTTAGGGAATATTTTTAAAATTTTAAGCATTTTTTTTTTACTTTTTAAAGTACATGATGTATTTAAAAAAATAAAATATTTGTGAAAAAATATTTTTAAAAATTAATAAATACATAAAAATACGAAAAATGTATTGATTTTTTGTATTTTTTTATATTTTTGATATTTAGTGACTTTTTAAAAGATTTTTTCAAAAATTATACTTTTTAAGTATATTTATATTAGGTGTGTCTAAAAATTTAAAAAAAAATTGCTTAAAATATTAAAAAAATTTAATAAAACAAAAAAAATATGAAAAACAAAAACGTAGAATTTTTTGAAAAGTGTTTTCAGAAAACTCAAACCAAATAAAGTGAATATGTTATTTGTAATTAGTGTATCATGGACAACATTAAAAAAAGTCATGGATATAAAGTTTTAAAATAAATTATATAATAATAAAGTAATTTTTTTATATAAAATATGCGTAAAAATTCAATATAATAGTCATACAACGCAATTCTTGACATGTGATATTACCAATCAATAATAAAGAAATACATGGAGGGTGAACCCTGCATATTAAATGTAACTAACAATTCAATAAATTCTATATTTTCATTAAAATTAATTATATTTGCATATTAATAATGATAGAGATCACCATTATATTGAAATTCTCATAGATAATAATATCGTAATCTCTTTATTTTTAATCAAAACAATTATTATTGTTCTTATAATTTTAAAAATATCATTGACATTTCACTCTAAATAATATTTTTATAATTTTTTTGTATAAAATATTTTTTTTATACTTTTATTAAAAAAAAAAAAAAAAAAAACTCAGGAAAGGCACGTGACGCTCCTAAGCCCTCCTTCCCTCCGTCCCTGCTTGTCATGGTACATAAGAATCCAGATGTGGAGGCCCAGTAGGGAGAGAGCATAGTGAGAGCCTCTCTCTCTCTCTCTGAGATTTTCGGTGAAGCTTCGGTATTATTGTTGCGATATTCTGATGATCTTTTTTACATATTTTTTAACGGATTTGTTTTTATTGTTTAGTTGTTTGTTTGTCCTTTTAGGTCATATTTGATTCACAAGATTAATAGTAAGGTATTAATAATCTTATCAAATTAATATAGTATTCACTATCCCACCTCTATCTAATTACTAATAATCCTATAAATTTGTTTGATTAATTATCAATTGGATTAATAATCCTAAACCAAAATGTCAAAGCAAACATAGGATAATTAGATCCACGGATTAATAATCCTAATCTCATACTTTAATCCTTCCAATCAAACATGTCCTTAAGGTCTTATTTTTATTTTACTCTGTATATTATTTATTTTTTTCTTAATATAACTGTTTTTCATCTTCTTCAAAAAAAAAAAATCAAAAAAAAGAAAAAAAGAAAAAATCAAAATGTAAAAAAATTAGTGAATTATCTAGATGATATATAAGAGAGCTCTAAGTCTTATTGAGAATGGTAACCACAGGCATGACAAATTTGAAGCACTAACATCATTGTCTTAATATAACCGAAACAAAAGTCTATGGTCTAATCAGTAAGGACCAAAATACCAAGAAAACTTGAACCAGTATCTTTAACACTCAACACTAGTAAAATTGGGTTATGTCTCCTTAGAATTCTGAGTATCTTTAACACTGAACCCTAGGTACCATTTGGGAAGAAAAATATGAGATTTTTTTGGTTATTTTAGTTACAAAAGACAAAATAAATTATTTTAGTCATAAAAAATAAAACATCACATCCAACCCACAATCATTACAATCTTCTCTCACAAAAAAAGTCAAAAAACTCTTCTCAAACCAATCTTTTTCGCCCAGCTAAAATAGTCAAAAAAGTCAAAAAACTAAAAAACCAACCCACTTTCCAAACCAACCCTAGTAAAATTGGGTTTTGTCTCCTTAGAACTCTGAGTATCTTTAACACTGAACACTAGTAAAATTGGGTTCAGTCTCCTTTGAACTCAAGGATTCAGAGGTACGATCCTATAGAACAGATCCTGTTCAAGTAAGGTCGTGAGAGCTCTAAGTCTTATATATGCACATCTTTATTAGAAGCCCGAAGAGAGAAAGCGAGCTGAGCTTCTCTCTCTAGAGATTTTTGATGGTGTTTTGGCGAAATTTTGGCAACACTTCGGTGACATCTTTTTATACTTCTGAAATGTAGATTTACACTCCTACAATATAGATTTGCACTTTTAGAGTGTGGATCTGGATTTTTTTATGTCTGAAATAGGTGTTTTGAGTATATCTCTCCCGATTTCGGTATAAATTTTTGAATTTTTGACACTCCACAATGGTTCCCTTCTCTCTTAAGCGTTCTCCTCTACCATTGTGGGTGTTCTTCATCTTCAACTTTTGCATTTGGCGATATCCGAAGTTCGGCGGCTTCGGTAGCGAAGTTAGACAGCAGTGACAGAGACGACGTCAACGACGACGACGGGTGTTGATGTAGATCTTACCTGGTTTGATGCAAATCTTATTTTTCAAACCATATCTATGAGAAAAAATAATATATATTTTTTTAATCGTAAGTGATTTTTTGGCGGATTTATTTTTGTTGTTTAGTTATTTATTTGGCTTCTTTAAGGTTTTATTATTTTTTTATTTTAATCTCATATATTGTTTATTTTATTTTAATATAAATATTTTTTCTAGTTGTAAAAATAAGAAAAATAAAATAAAACAACTCTTATATGGTGAAACTTTTACTTAATCACCAAAAGAACCCAACCAAGTATTAATAGCAACCCAGACTCACCAACTATTAGAGCATCTCCAATAGAGCTGTCAAATTACTTGTCAAAGCTATAATTTGGCAAGAGTGACAAAAAGTAGGTCTCCAATGGCCTGCTATTTTACTTGCCAAATATGGCAAATGTCATTTTTGTTCTCAAATTTGGCAGGTAGAATAGCAGTTGCCAAACATGCCACATTAGCAAATATGAACAGATTTGTGGCTTCAAATTCAGTTGAAAAAACAGAATTGAAACAGTAGAAAACCAAGTAATTTTCATAATCAATTCCCAATTTTCAGAATCAAATCAAAATTTGAAATGTATAGCCAGATTCACAAATTTCACAATAAATCTCACAATTTCATAATCAATTTTTGAATAAATTTCACGATTTCAATATAAATATGAATAGATTTTAGAATTTCAAAATCACACAAATCTCAAAATCAATTTCAGAATCACACAAATTTCAATTTGGGAATCAATTTTAGAATCACACAGCAAATTTCAGATTAAATTTTACAAATTGATATAAATTTTATGAACAAATTTAACCAATAAATAACTAGAACGGGTTTGAGGACTTGACTGTAATTGAGCATCTTCGTCAGCCGACTGGACTAGTTGTGGAGATCGTAGATCGATGATCGGTTTCAAGACAGAGAAAGAGAGAGAGAGAGACAAATCGCAGAGTATACTAGTTTAAGGACAGAGACAGACAGACAGACAGATTGGAGAGGTTTGAGGATAGAGACGGAGCAATAGATTGAAGACAGAGACATAGAGAGAGAAAGACACAGATCGATGAGTATATTGGTTTGAGGACAAAAAGAGAGACCGGCGAGGTTTGAGGACAAAGAGAAAGAGATAGATCGGCGATTGTAGACATATCGGTAGTGCTGACTGTTGAGCTCAAACACAGAGACATAAAGAGACAGAGACGATTCCATGAGAAGAGAGAAAAAGGGAAGAGGAGACTGAGAGTTAGAGTGAAGAGAGAAACACACACAAAGAGAGAGAGAGAGAGAGAGAGAGAGAGAGAGAGAGACACACACACACACACACAGATAGACAGACAGAAGCTTCGTCTATGGAGGAGCGTGAGGGAAGAGAAGATTGAGAATCAGAGTAAGAAGGAGAACCAATAAAGACAGCCATTGTATGTCTTGGAATTGAAAATATGATTCTAGAGATATAATCTCAACCGTTGGTTGAAAGTAAGTGGATGGTGGTGATCTGTGTTGGAATTGAAAAAAGCCGTTGTGCTTTGTTTGCCTTAAAAAAAAAAAAAAAAAAATACAAACAATAGCCAAATTATATTTAAATTTTTTTTTTTTTGGCAATGTATAATGTTGAATTATATATATATATATATATTTGTGCTCTGTCATTTTGTTTTTGCAATGTATAATGTTGAATTATATTTAAATTTTCTTTTCCAATTTTTCAATTTTTTTTTCATTTTTTATATTTGTCTAGTCGGAAATAATATAAATATATAATTTTTTTTTACAAATAGTTAAAAAAAAAGGTCACACAAAAAAAAAAAAAAATTATATCTGATGATTCCGTTCGTTCTTGAGGGATGGGTCGGACTGATCCAGGTTCTTCAAGCTCTGGTCCAAGTGGACGAGTCCGCCGAGTGACCTGCAAACAAGTTCAACGGGGGGCGGAGTAGTCCCCCAGTGAACCCTCCGGTGAGCAAATTAGTAGTGAAAGTAGGGAATGTCGATAAAGAGAGAGAGAGATGGGAATAGAAAACTTAACCTTCTTCTTGTCTTCGACGCTTGCTTATATCCTTTGGTAATCATTTTACTGTCCCTTCCGACATGCCCCCCTCGCCGAAAGCCTGTGCTGTAGCTTACCTTGTTCAGCGTAAAGGGGCGCTGTTCCGACGGAGAAGTATTGTCGTAATAAATGTTGTGATGGGCTGTATTAATGGTGATGTGTTGTGGTAATAACTTTACAGATTTTTGTCTGCTGATGTGGCCTGTTCTATACCTGTCATATGTCCGAATGCCATTGGCCCTTCACGCCCAGTTGGCCTCCAGCTGTCCTGGACTTTACTAACCGGGTTATACAATGGGGTCCAAATAGTGGGCTTGGGTTTGTTCACTGTAGGTTATGGCCTTTATGAGCCTATCCATGTCAGTAGTCCCTCATTCCCAAGTGCAGCTTCAGTCTAATGAAGGGAACAGTAATGAGGAAGATGTGCCCGACCGTCAGGGGAGGTCGAGTTAGTGGACCGAGCGTGACAAGGTCCGACCGTGGAGAGTGATCGAGCGGCAGGACCGACCATGAGGGATGCCGACCAAGAGGGATGCCGACCGCGAGGGGAGCCGAGTGGGAGGGCCGACCGTGAGGAGTGCCAACCGCGAGGGGAGCCGAGCGGGTCGGTCGGCAAGTGAGAGTGCCGATGAGGAACCGGCGGTGGGTGGGGAGCTCGAAAGGCGGCCTGTCACGTGATGATTTGAAGTGGAAAAGACAGGGTAAGGGGAGGAGACAGTGCATCTTGGTCGAACACGTGGCAACATCTTGGGGGGGAAGTTGGGTGTTAGAGCAGAAATGAAACGATAGGTCATTATGGGTGTTGAAAAGGCAGTTTTGGCGGATGATTTGAAAAGTTTTCAAACTGGCAAAAATTAATTGGGATCCTTGGAATACGGGCAAACCGTGGGCTTTTGGCATCGTTCGATTCACTTACTTGTTTACAAAAACTCAAAACATCCCAAGTATTAGTTCTTTCGTTGCTCACGATACACCTCTGCAACACTTCTTTAACTTTCTTGCGCCTGCATCAGAAGCCATACGCAGACACACCATAAAAATGGCCCAAAGAAGAGGTTGTGAATGTAAGGGTGGATCCACTTGGTGAGGACGGCACAGAGGAGTTAGCGGCACGATATAGGACGGAGAAGCGAATGGTGACGGTGGGGGAATCGGTGGTACGATCTCAAGCGTCCACCATGATAGCGGCTCCAAGGCCAATAAGCCAGGTAGAGCCAGATCATTGGCATACTAAGGTTGACAAATCCACAATTACTGCGGCGGAGTTGGAGGCTATCCGGGAAAAATACCAGATTCCGGCTGAAGTAGAGTTATTGCTGCCAACATCGACGGAGAGGCCATCGGACGCCAGGCCAGGGCAGTTGTCCCTTTATGAGAAAGCTCTGAAGGGGGGCTTGAGGTTGCCATTGCCACAAGCGGTAGTGGATGTACTTAACCGTCTGGAGGTAGCACCGGGTCAATTGATGCCCAATGCGTGAAAGATCCTGCTAGCCTGTGTGAGTGCTTGGCCAAAGGTGAACGACGGGAAGGCCATGACAGTGGACGAATTCTTCGCGGGCTACAAGGCCTCGGGGCAACAAGAGACTTGGGTGACTCTTTAGGCATCAGCTGGAAAAAGGCTGGTGGCGGGGTTGCCCTCGTCGATCAAGGGGTGGAGACCACGGTGGTTCTACGTGGGTGCCAGTGGAGGAGTTGGAGTGCGCACCACTTGGAAGGTGCCCACCAGGTCGATGGAGCCAAAATTGGGGGCAGAGGCAGAGGGAAGGGTGAAGAAGGTAAAGAGTGGAGGGAGAGAGAAAAAGCCAAATAGGACGAGCTCGTTCAGCCGTCAGCACTGTTTGAGGCAGGCTTAGGTCCACAGCCGAGTGGTGGAGATCTCGACTGGGCGGAGTTGGAGGCAAGGAGAAAGACTCAAGAGGCTGAGGATCAGGCTATCTTGGCCAAAGCCCAAAAATTCAAAGAGTCCCAGGCCGACCGACCACCACAACCAGTGGTAAGGGAGAGGATTCGCCCTCGCCCCAAACCCTTGGAAGAGAAAAACTTAGGCGAGTTTGTGCCACGACCGCTCCCAAAAGACCCTTTGAAGGAGAGGTCTTTGAAGGAGATGGAGGCATTGGGGGTGGGAAAAAAGAAGAAGAGGGCGGGGTGAAGTGAAGAAGAGCATACCCAGAAGAAGAGGAAGGGGGTGAGGGCGGAAGAGGCCAATCTGGGCAAGCAGGTAGAGGGTGGGGAAGTGGAGAAGACCCAAGGAAGGGTAATCGCCCCTGAGGTGGTGGACATCGCCTCAGAGGTCAGGGAAGTCGTGCCAATAGTGGCGGCGATCGGTGTAGGGGTGGAGAGGAGCGCCTCTGAACCAAGGAGGGAGGAACAACCCCAGGGGGGTCCTACATCCCAGGAAGAAATCGATCTGAAACCTGACAATTTATCATGCTTGTCGGTGGCCGACGGTTTGAAGAAGGAAGAAGGCCCACCAGACAGTGAGCAGCCGCACAGTCAGGATCGTGGAAGAGGCAGCCCTACGCTCAGCATCCAGATTCAACGAGGCAGACCAGCTGAGGGGGGTGTGCTCCACTTAAATGGAGGTGACTACCTTAGCAGGGGCCCTCCTGAGGAAAGCGGGGGCTGCCAAACTTAAGACAGAGGAGGCCAAGGCTCAGCTTGAAAAATTGAAGGAGGAGAGCGCTAGTTGGAAGACTGCCCACGCTGACCTGCAAGTGGCCAAGTCAGAGCTGGAGAGCACACGCCGCCAGGTTGTGTCGCTCGAGTTCCAACTGGCCAGCGAGCGGAAGAAGTTAGAAGAGGCCCAAGCAGCCTGTGTGGTCGCCGTCGAACGGCACGAAGAGGCGATGACCAATAATGAGGAGTTGGTGAGGCAGAAGGATGAGGCAGACGCTAAGGCTGGCGTTCTGCCGAATGAGTTGGAGACCGAGCGGGGCAAGGCAGCTAAGGAGAGGGAGAAGCTTCAAAAGGAGTTAGAAGCAGAGAGGGCGAAGGCGATGGCGGAGAAAGAGGGCCTGAAGAAAGAGGTAGAGGAGGAGAAAGCGAAGGCTGCATCTGAGAGGGCGACCCTTTAGAAAGAGTTGGACTAAGAGAGGGCGAAAGCAGCTTTTGAGAGGGCAGCTTATCCCGATCTATGTGTCGCAGCGGTGGAGCAATTCAAAGGGTCTGCCGAATTTCAGATGGCGATTACGCCGTTGTATGACAATCTGGCTAGGCAAGAAGCTGGCTCTCATCGAGACGCATTGTTGAAGCGTAAAGCGAAGTTATTGAGAGCTTCCAGCAGTCAGACTTCTATAAGCACGAAATGACTGAGTATTGGGATAGTGGCTGGAAGATGTTCAAATGCAGAGCTGAAGAACTGTTCCCAAACTTGGACCTGAGTAATGTGACAATTGGCGAAGATGATGTGGCCCAAACCCTCCTTGATGAGGGCATTGAAAAGGAAGATCTTGCGTCCAGTGAAGAGAAGTGACTGGGGAAGATCTTGTTTATTATTTTTATTTTTTTTGAATTGATGTAATGATCTTGTGTATACATTTGTGAATGAATAAAATGTCAACTGCGTTTTCAGTCGATTGCTTTTACTTGTGTATGAATCAGTGTGGACTAAATTTAGGAACTCCTTGACATAAAGTGGAATTGGAGTTGTAAAAAATTCAATATGGGGTAAAGTTGGACTCGTATAACAGCTCAATGCAAAGTAAAATTAGATTTGTATAAAACTCAATGCAGAGTAAAATTGGACTTGTATAAAACTTAATGCAGAGTAAAACTGGACTTGTATAAAATTCAATGCAAAGTAAAATTGGACTTGTATAAAACTCAATGCAGAGTAAAATTGGATGTGTATAAAACTCAATGTAGAGTGGTTTGTTGAAGTCATGCCTGGTGGTTTATTAAACATGGGAGAACATATGTGGAATTTGACTAAGTAAAGAGCCGTGTAAAAACTGAGCCTTGGAATTGCGACTAAGTATGTTACTTTGGACTTTAACTGAGTTTCATTAGTGCTTCAAGCAGCTAAATCTGGACCTGGAGTGGTGGCAGTCAGTCTGGTTGAGATCTGTTATGCTCAGTCTAGCTGAGGATTGGTTTGGTCAAGTGCATGGAGCCCAGCCTGGTAGAAGTGTTTGGTCGTTCATGTGGGTGAAGTTCTAGGTGCTGGGTCTGGGCGAGGCTTGGCGTGCTCGGTCTGGCAGAGGTTCTTGGATGCTCGGTCTGGCTGGGGCTTTTGGATGCTCAGTCTGGCTGAGGCTTTGAGTGCTCAGTCTGGCTGAGGCTTTTGAGTGCTCAGACTGGCTGAGGCTTTGAGTGCTCAGTCTGCCTGAGGCTTTGAGTGCTCAGTCTGGCTGAGGTTCTTGGTGCTCGGTCTGGGCGAGGCTTGGAGTGCTCAGTCTGGCTGAGGCTCTTGGATGCTCAGTCTGGCTGAGACTTTTAGTTACTGTAACCAAAACATCATTGAGACACCATATAGATGACTGAGGTATATAGATGTCAAAAAGTTATATTGCACGAAAGGATGACAAGAATGTTTAAGCATGTGATTTTTTCGAAAAGAAAATACAATAACTGAGCAATACAAAAGTAGTAGTTTATTGAAAGTAACGTTTCAAGTGTTCGGCGTTCCAGGGGTGCGGGAGGTCTCGACCTTCCAGATCCTGAAGTTGGTAAGTGCCTGGACGTGGTCTGGCTTTCACAATATAAGGTCCCTCCCATTTGGCTGCCAATTTACCCTCAGTCGGATTCTTGGTGGCAAGGGTTGCTTCTCTCAAGACAAGGTCCCCAATAGCAAACTCCCTTTGTTGGACTTTACGGTTGTAGTGTGTTCTCATTTTCTATTGGTATGAGGCCAATCTGACAACAGTGGTCTCCCTGAGTTCTTCAATTAGGTCTAGGTCTGCCCGACGGAGTTCTTCGGTGAGTGCTGGATTCGAATGTAGAACCCTGGGGGTAAGCAGGCCGATTTCCACTGGAATAACCTCCTCGGCGCCATATGTTAGACGAAAAGGGGTTTCCCTAGTGGGAGTCCGAGCGGTGGTGCGGTAAGCCCATAGCACATTCGGTAGTTCCTCAGCTCAAAGTCCCTTAGCAGCTTCAAGCTTAGTCTTGATGATCTTCAGGAGAGAACAGTTGGTGACCTCAACCTGGCCATTGGCTTGGGGGTGACTAGGGGAAGAGAAACATGGTTGAATTTGGAGGTCGGCGCAGAATTTCATGTACTTGGCGTTGTCAAATTGTTTGCCGTTGTCGGAGACAATGGCCTGAGGGACGCCGAATCTGCAAACGATCGATTGCCAGATGAATTTGGTTGTGTTCCGCTCGATGATGTTCGCTAGGGGTTCTGCCTCTACCCACTTGGTGAAGTAATCAATGGCGACAATCGCGAACTTGATCTGGCCGCAGCTGGTGGGAAGTGGACCAACCAGGTCGATCCCCCATTTGGCGAACGGGTAGGGACTGCTGAGTGTGATCAGCTCAGTGGGAGGAGTATGGGGGATATTGGCAAAACGCTGACACTTGTCGCATTTGAGCACAAAATCAGTGGCATCTTGATTGAGAGCCAGCCAGAAATAACTAGTACGGAGTATTTTGTGGGCTAAAGATCTGCCGCTCGAATGATTGCCGCAAATTCCCTCATGGATTTCTTGCATTACATAGGTTACTTGGGCCGAATTGAGGCATCGCAGATATGGTCGTGAAAAGCCACGTTTGTACAAGACGCCACTGACCAGAACGTAGTTGGACGACCGCGCCCTGACCTTGGCAACTTGTTGTTGGTCATCTGGGAGTTCTCCTGTTGTCAAGAATAGGAGGATGTCGGATGCCCAAGGGATGGGTTCATTCTGGAGGAACTGTACTTCTTGAAGGTCGGGTGAAATGGCCGGGTGGGCTAGGTATTCAAGTCGGACTCTGTGGCTGAGGTCAGACTGGTCTGCAGAGGCCAACTGAGCCATCTCATCTGCCTTGGAGTTTTCTGTTCGAGGTATGTGCTTGATGTGGAAAGTATTGAAGAGGCGAACAAGGGGGAGTGCCATATCCCTGTAAAACCGCATTGTGTCCTCCTTGGCGTCGAATTCCCCGTGTCCGCCTCTGATGGTGGGAGTCATGAACCCGAATGTGGCTGACACCAATGTCCTTGGCCAGGCGGAGTCCTGCTATCAATACTTCATATTCGGCTTCATTGTTGCTGGCATCAAACAAGAAACGGAGAGCACATTTGAAATAGCCACCTTCGGGGGAGGTGAGGATGAGGCCAGCTCCACTACTTTCCCTGCGGGAGGATCCGTCAACGTTGAGAGTCCAAGAATGGGGGTCTTCTGGCTCGACAGGAGTTGGTGGGGGTGGAGAGGCAGTGGTTGGAGTAGGGTTGGTGAATTCCAGGACGAAGTCGACTATGGCCTGTCCCTTGATTGCTGTCCGAGGACGGTAGGAGATGTCAAACTGGCTGAGTTCTACTGACCACTGCATAAGTCGGCCAAAAAGTTCTGGTTACTGCATGACCTTCTTCAGGGGTTGGTCAGTGAGGACCACTATCGAATGGGCTTGGAAGTAAGGACGAAGTCGTTTGGAGGCGGTGACTAAGGCCAGGGACAATTTTTCTAGCAATGGGTAATTCTACTCCGCTCCCCTGAGAGCTCGACTGATGTAGTAGACCGGCCGTTGGATTGAGCCGTCTTCCCTAATAAGGGCTGCACTGACTGCGGTGCTTGACACTACTAGATAGAGGAAAAAGGGGCTCGCCCGCAACTGCCTGTGAAAGGAGGAGAGGATTGGCCATGCATTGCGTTAACTGTTGAAAAGCCTCCACGGATTCGGTTGTCCATTCAAAAGTCTGCCGAAGAACTTTGAAGAATGGTAAGCACTTATCTGTTGCGCGGGAAATGAAGCGGTTGAGGGCCACCACTCGGCCGGTGAGTCTTTGAACTTCTTTGACCGTTCTGGGTGACTTCATTTCAATTAAGGCCTTGATCTTCTCGGGGTTAGCTTCAATGCCACGCTAGCTGACCATAAAACCCAAAAACTTTCCAGATCCTACGCCGAAGGCTCACTTCTTTGGGTTGAGCTTCATTTGGTACTTGCGGAGGGTGGCGAAGGTTTCTCCTAGGTCATTCAGATGATCAGTGGAGAGTTTGCTCTTGACCAGCATGTTATCGACGTACACTTCCATGTTCCGACCTATCTGGTGTTGGAAAACGGCATTGACTAGCCGTTGGTAAGTGGCCCCAGCATTCTTTAGTCCGAACAGCATCACGCGGTAGTGGTAAGTACCTCGATCGATAATGAAAGAGGTATGTTCTTAGTCGGACGGGTGCATCAAGATTTGGTTGTATCCAGAAAAAGCATCCATGAAGCTGAGCATCTGATGACCGGCTGTGGCGTCGACCAGCAAGTCGATGCGGGGAAGAGGATAGTTGTCCTTGGGGCAAGCCCGGTTCAGGTCGGAGTAATCGACACAGAGTCGCCATTTGCCGTTGTTTTTGCGGACTAGGACTACGTTTGACAACCATTTAGGGTAGTCTACGTTTGTGATAAATTGGGCCTCAAGGAGTTTGTCGACCTCTGCTGCAATAAGAGTATTGCGCTCCGGGTAGAAGATGAGCTGCTTCTGGCGGTAGGGTCGGAAATGAGGTTCGATGCTGAGGCGATGGGTTATAAAGGATGGATCAATCCCCGGCATGTCTGAATGGGTCCATGCGAATACATCTTTGTGCTCGGTCAGGAGGGCAATAAGGTCGGCCTTGGCTTGGGAGGATAATTGGCTACCGATTTTGGCAGTTTTGGTTGGGTTGGTGGGGTCGATGGGGACCTCAACGAGCTCTTCCACAGGTTCTCCTCTAACCAGCTCGTCCTCATCCCGGACATCAAGTCCTTCGATGATCATTGCTTCCTTTAGTTTGACTTCCTTGAGGGAGGTAACATAACACTCCTTGGCCACGGTCTGCTCTCCTCTGACTGTTCCGACCCCGAGATCGGTGGGAAACTTGAGAGCCAGATAATAGGTGGATATGATGGCTTGGAAGGCATTCAAGGCAGTACGGCCGAGGATGATGTTGTAAGCCGATGGACAGTCGACCACAAGGAAGGTGAGCAACTTCGTGGTTTGCCGTGGGTACTCGCCGATCGTGATGGGGAGGTCAATTGAACCAATGGAGGTCACACGGTCGCCCGTGAAACCGACCAGAGGGGTTTGGAGAAGGGACAAACTTTCTTCCCCAACCTGGAGCTGACGGAAGCAATTGAGGAAGATGGTGTCTAAAGAGCTACCGTTGTCGATGAGAACTCGTCTGACCTTGTAGTTGGAGAGTATGGCAGAGATGACAAGGGGGTCATCATGTGGGTAACGGATGCCCGTGCAGTTGGCGTCCGTGAAAGTGACAGGTTCAGTCCATTGTTTCGGCTGTTTAGAGGGTCGGTCCACCGTTGCCACTGTTTTGTCTGAGCCTTGCCTGATTTTTCTGAGCTCTGCCTTCTGAGCTGAACGGGATGGTCCCCCACAAGCAAGGACGCTTGAGATGACTCTGATCTCTTCGACTGGTGGGGGGGATTGACTGGTGGTTGAGGCTGTTGCGGAGGGCGATCATGGCCTTGGTTTGGTGGGGCTGGCGGCCGGGGTAGGGTACGCCGGCCATTATTTCTGGAAGGTTCGGTCCTCTGCCTCTGCTGGGGGCGAGTGTCCGTGAAACGGCTAAGACGTCCCTGACGTATGAAGGTTTCGATCTGATCTTTGAGGTTAATGCACTCGTCAGTGTTATGGCCATGGTCTTGGTGGAAGCGGCAGTACTTGGACTGATCCTTCCGATAGGAAGGGGTTCATGAAGGCAAGGGCCATTTGAGGTCGGACTGGTGCCGACCGGTCTGCACAAGGGGATCGGTCTGTGTAGTGGGGTATTTGGCTATTATACTGGGCGTTTCTGGGTTCTAAGTCTTTTCTCTTATCTCTAGAGGTGGAATTCTTAGTTATTGGATCTTGCCGAGCGGCCAATGAATCTTCAGCATTCTTGTATTTTTGGGCTTTGGGGAGTAGGGCAGCCATTGAGGTCGGAGGGTTTTTAGAGAGGGAGAAAAGGAAATCAGACGACCGCAGACCGGCCATGAAAGCCGTGAGGATGACCTTGTCGTCATTTTCCGCTACTTGCGTGGTGTTGAAGCGAGTAACGGTCTGTGATGATTCCCTTCGGTCCCGAAATGTTGAGGAGTTGGGTGGCGGCGTCCGGTGGTTGGGCTCCAATAAAATGGCTCAGGAAAGAGTCACTGAGATGCTGAAAGGTGGAGACAGAGTCTGGTGGTAACTGGCTAAACCACAGCCGAGCTGACCCCTTTAGTGTCACGGGAAAAGCTCGACACATGATCTCGTTAGGGAAGGCATGGAGAATCATGAGGGTGCGATAGGTCTCCAGATGGTCGACTGGGTCCGTCGTCTCGTTAAAGGAGTCGATGGCGGGCATTTTGAACTTGGCGGGCAGGGGTTTGTCTCGGATGGAGGCGACAAATGGGGAGTTTGCCGTAGCGGAGGGCTTGTGCTGAATGTTCTGCATAACCCCTTGGAGTTGGAGCTTCATAGCTCGGAGTTCAGCGTCCCAGAGGGGAATGTTGTCGCCACCAGAGGGAGATAGGTGTTGGACGCTGCTAGCTTCTCCCTTGGGGGCTGGTGCTGCGACGGATGGATATGGGAGCGAAGGTGGTGGATTTATGTGTGGGTGAGGAGGTTGCAAGCCCCCCAAGTTAGGTGGATTGGGTTGTGGGACAGTATGGCTCGGAGTGTGTTCTGGATTGGATGGAATATCTGGAGGTGGTGGTGGTGAAGGAATGTGGAGGTTTCTTTGAAGTAGGGCATTTATTAGGGTCTGGTTTTGCTCGGTCATGCGGTTAATGCTGTTGGTAAGTTCGACGAAATATTGTGGTGGGTTGTTTGGATTGGGAAGGTCGGTTTGATGATCGGCAGCATTATGGTGGGAAGCCATGGATCTAGTCGTGACCATACACCTTGATGGATGAGATGAAAAGGTTGCTGGAACAAGGTCTCCAGCGGCAATGAACACAACTAGCGCATGGACAAACCAGTTCCCACAGACGGTGCCAACTGATGATTCCGTTTGTTCTGGAGGGATGGGTCGGACTGATCTAGGTTCTTCGAGCTCCGATCCAAGTGGACGAGTCCGCTGAGTGACCTGCAAACAAGTCCAACGGGGGGCGGAGTAGTCCCCCAGTGAATCCTTCGGTGAGCAAATTAGTAGTGAAAGTAAGGAATGTCGAGAGAGAAAGAGAGATGGGAATAGAAAACTTAACCTTCTTCTTGTCTTCGACGCTTGCTTATATCCTTTGGTAATCATTTTACTGTCCCTTCCGACGTGCCCCCCTCACCGAAAGCCTGTGCTATAGCTTACCTTGTTCAGGGTAAGGGGGCACTGTTCCGACAAGGAGGTGTTGTCGTAATAAATGTTGTAATGGGCTGCATTAATGGTGATGTGTTGTGGTAATAATTTTGCAGATTTTTGTCTGCTGATGTGGCCTGTCCTACACCTGCCATATGTCCGAATGGCATTGGCCCTTCACGTCCAGTTGGCCTCCAGCTGTCCTGGACTTTACTAACCGAGTTATGCAATGGGGTCCAAATGGTGGGCTTGGGTTTGTTCACTGTGGGCTGTGGCCTTTATGGGCTTATCCATGTCAATATCCAAATAACACCTACAAATTTGGAAGAAAAGTTAGTTGAGAATTGTCAAAATAACCAGTGACCACTGGAATATCATTGTTATAATTTGGCAAATTAATATTATTTATTGACAAATTATAATAATAGCAATCAGTGTGTTTGGTTTGAGTTTTCTAGATTAAGTTTTTTAAAAACTGAATTTTTTGTTTTTATTTTTTTTGTTTTTAGTGAATATTTTTAAAATTTGAAACATTTTTTTTTTACTTTTTTAAATGTATCTTACTTAGATGTATCTAAAAAGTAAAAAAATTGTAAAAAAATATTTTAAAAAATTAACAAATACAAAAAAATATGAATAACATAAATTTTCATTTTTTTTAAAATATATTTTTGGTATTTATTAATTTTTTTAAAAAAAAATTCACAAAAATTATGTTTTTTATGTATTTTTATGTTAAGTGTGTTTAAAAATTAAAAAAAAAATTACTTAAAATATTTTTAAAAATTTAATAAAAATAAAATTATAAAAAATAAAAAAATAAAATTTTTAAAAAATTATTTTTAAAAAATTAAAACTAAACAAGCTGAGTAGTATTATAAAAACAATCATTAAAGATGCTCACAAAAGCCAAACTTTAAGGAACAACAGTCTAACACGTTGCTTTGAGGTCTGTCGCACCCCTTTCTCTCTCTCTCCAGCCAAGTATTAATAGCAGCCCAGACCCACCAACTATTAAAGGCCACACTTAAAGGAACAACAATCTAACACGTTTTTGTTCAAAAAAAAATAATCTAAACGTTTGCTTTGAGGACTGTTGCACCTCTCTCTCTCTCTCTCTCTCTCTCTCTCTCTCTCTCTCTCCCTCCAAACCAGTATTAGCAACCGAGACCCACCAACTATTAGCTGCCAACTTTAAGAGCGCATTTGGCGAAAGAAAAGCTAAAGATTTTTTGGATTAAAATAATTACAAAAAAATAAAATATATTAAAAAATTAATAAAATAAAATATCATATTCAAATTATAATTTTTTTTTTTTTTTCATTAAAAAATTTTAAAAAAAATCTATTTTAAATTAAAATTTTTAATTTTAAATTAAAATTTTTAATCCTAAATTAAAATAATTAAAGAATTAAACATCTCAAACCAAACGTAAGGAACAAAAGTCTAACACGTTGCTTTGAGGACTGGTGCGAACCACCACATCCCCAAACACCACCCCCCCCCCCCCCCCCCTCTTTCTTCACTCTCTCTCTCTCTCTCTCTCTCTCTCTCTCTGAGACAGTTTGAGGTATTAAATTATTATTATTATTATTATTAGTCAGTGTGTTTGATTTGAATTTTTTAGATTAAATTTTTTAAAAATTGACTTTTTTAGTTTTCGTATTTTTTTTATTTTTAGTGAATATTTTTTAAATTTTAAACTTTTTATTTATTTTTTTAGATGCACCTTACTTAAATGTATTTAAAAAATAAAAAATTTGTGAAAAAATATTTTAAAAAATTAATAAATACATAAAAATACAAAAAATGTACTAAATTATTGTATTTTTGGTGTTTAGTGAATTTTTAAAAGATTTTTTTTACAATTTTTTTACTTTTTAGGTGTATTTATGTTAGGTGTGTCTAAAAAGTAAAAAAAAATTGCTTAAAATATTAAAAAATTCAGTAAAAACAAAAAAAAAAAAAACACAAAAAATAAGAAAATAAAATTTTCTAAAAAATATTTTTGAAAAGTGAAAACAAGCAAGGTGATTATTATTATTACTTTTTCTTCAGATAATTTTGGCAACTCAGATAATGGACGAATATAGAAGTTAAAAAGTGAAAAATGAAAAATGAAAAATTAATGGTTGAACGATTATTTGATAATATATATATATATATAGAAAATAATGTGTGTGACACTGTTGACAATGAGTAGGATGTAATTAGTTTGGTACTGTTAGTATTTAAATAAAAATTTTCATCAAACTAATAATGTCGATTTTATTATTTTAAATACGAATACAAATTACTTCTCCTATCAAATCGCATCAAACCGAATCTATTGAAATGGTTCTATTTAGTGCAGTTTAATCAGTTTAAAACTTTTTAAACTTAAGCCACTTTTTAATATAATCACTAATCTATATAAAAATATGAAATTTGTTATTTGTCTACCACTTTAAAAACATCCAATCCATTCATTTTATAAATAGTTTTCAATTCTTAGATTAACAAAAATACAAACAAAAAAAAGTTTAAAAAATACTAAAAGGCTTCAAGAATAATAAGTTAAGAGTTTACAAACTTATATTAGATTATAGAGATGATAAGATTAATTAATTAACATTAAAATTAATAATTTATTATATCTATTAACATCATTACATTATTAGATTATATATATTGTAAATACAATATATGTTGAAGCAGTCAGTTTCGGTTTAATTCAGTAGATAAAGTGCTTGAACCGATATCGAACCAAAAATTTAAAAAATATATATAATTTAAAAATCGCAGAGACCGATTTTTGTTAAAAAATAGGCCAAATATAGCCGGTTCGCTCTGATTTAATCGGTTTGGTCAATTTTTTCGATTTTCCTTACATCCCTAACAATGAGGTTATCATGCAACAATTTCAAAAAACAAAAAAAAAAAAAACAAAAAACAAAAAAATAGCACTTCATCATATGCAATTGCAGAAGTTTACGTATTTTTTGTGTTTTGTTAAGACAATAATATTTTATTAGAAGTTTATTTTACTTAAAATTGGAAAAGTTCAAATTTTAATTAATTTAATTTTTTTTCCTCATAAAACATGTGTTGTGATGTATGGCCTATTTTTCGGTTCATTTGGGTGATCTAAAACGTAAATTTAATATTTCTTAAGTTAATTATCTATACAAAAAGTCAAATTAATCGAATATCGATAACCGCATATTTAGATTATATTTATCTATACTATATATTAAGCAAAAAGATGTTTTAACCCTCAAGGCCTGTGGAAGCTCCAATATGTCAATCCTAATTTTTTGATTTTTTATTTTTATTTTTAAAAAAAAATTGACTTGGTGATTGGTTCAAAGATTATAATAATTACATTGACACTATCATTACATGGGTCTCTCTCTCTCTCTCTCTCTCTCTCTCTCATTTATTGTTTTATTTCCCCACCATCTATTTCCTTCATTTATCAACTAGCATATCACCCGTGCTATGCACGGATTGTGTTTACAATTATCTTTATATGTGAATTGCGATTTTTAAATATCTTTTTTTTTTTTTAAATGTCTTTTTTTTTCTTTTTTTGTATTATATTAAAGTTTAATATTTTGATAATAATCATATGTGTTAGACTTTTCAAGGAATTAAATGTCTTTTTTTTATTATTATATTAAAATTTAATATTTTGATAATAATTATATGCATTAGACTTTTCAAGAAAATTTTTTTTATGCCTGTTCTTAATGCATTAAAGTGTTATTATGAGGGATAATAATCATATGTGTTGGGACTTTTCAAGGAATTCATATGTGTTGGATTTCAAAGAATTTTTTTAATACTTGTTCTTAATGCATTAAAGTGTTATTATGAGGGAAAGACTTGGGGGTTGAGAGAAGTTAATAAATACTAAGTTTTTTTTTTTTTTTAAATCAGAAAATTTAGATTGGGAGATTGGAGCTCCCACAAGGCTTGGGGTTAAAAACCCCCTTTTGCTTAATATATAGTATAGATAGTGTAATTATAATCTTTGAACCAATCACCAAGCAATCCTAATATTATATTGAAAGAATTTAATAAATGGCTCTTAATTTTTTTTCCTCTTAATTTTTTTGTTTTGTTTTTTGGAAAAAAAAATAAATAAACACTTATTAAATTCTTTCAAACTCCTCGGTCAAACCCCAGGTATTTACACGCCATTACTTTTTGCATCCCCAAGAGACCCATGTAATTATTGTGTAAATGGCTCTTAATTTTTTTCCCTCTTAATTTTTTTGTTTTGTTTTTTGAAAAAAAAATAAATAAACACTTATTAAATTCCTTCAAATCTCAATATTTATTGATTTGGTCAAAATCTCTGATCAGCATTTATTAACTTTTTCCAATCCACATACCTGCATTTATTGATTTGGTCAAAATCTTTGATTAGCATTTAAAATCCCTTTATACAAATAATTATAGATAAATCATTGCATGTAATTCTTAAAGATAACCTTTTTAATTTCTCCTGTACACTATGGTTAGTGATAAGATTATTAAATTATTTTTATAAAAAATCTTTAAAAACATAATTTATATATATAAAAAAATTAAAACAAATATAAATATCTAAAATTATCCCGTGCATAGTACGGGTGATAGGCTAATTTTAATAAAATGAAATGCTTATTTTCAATAGAAGTTGAGTTCCCTCCCGTCTATCATCAGACCACTATGAACATCAAGAAAACCTAAAAATTGAAAAAGTTAAATATCAATGTAAAACTTAAAAATAATTACAAATAAATGCTAAGATTTATAAATATGTAATAATTTTTTGAAATTACCATGGTTGGGTAATTTTCTCTTAGAATAATACTCTATGTATCAATTAATATACACACTAATGTACCAATTATTGTTATGTTAATATTACTGATCACACTTATTAAAAGTTTTATGTTTCTTCTTAAATCACCTCGACATTTGGGTTAAATTACCTGAGACATAGAGGTGGCAAATAGATAGACTTTGATGATTTAAAATAGGTTATGCATTTAAATCAAGTTAATCAAAACATGCTCAATCAATAAATGAGTTAAGACAAATTATTAAATTAGATATAAGTTGAACAAATAAACTCAACCAATTTGTTTACTTTATTACTAGCATATCACACGTGCTATGCACGGGTTGTGTTTCACTACTTTGTCTTTTTTTTTTTTGCTTTTTTTTATACTATATTAAAATTTAATATTTTGATACGAATCATATGTGTTTGACTTTTCAAGAAATTTATATGTGATGGACTTTTCAAGGAATTTTTTTCATACTTGTTCTTAATGCATTAAAATGTTATTATGAGAGATAATAATCATGTGTTGGATTTTTCAAGGAATTCATATGTACTTCACAATTATTTCTATATATGTGAATTGTGATTTTTAAATGTCTTTTTTTTTTTTTTTAAATATCTTCTTTTTTTATATTATATTAAAGTGTAATATTTTGATAATAATCATATGTGTTGGACTTTTTAAGGAATTTTTTTTTAATGATTGTTCTTAATGTATTAAAATGTTATTATGAGGGATAATAATCGTATGTGTTTGGACTTTTCAAGGAATTTATATGTGTTGGACTTTTCAAAGAATTTTTTTTTTATATTTGAGGGTTGGGAGAAGTTAATAAATGCTAAGATTTTTTTTAAAAATAAAAAATTAAGAAATTTAGATTGGGATATTGAAGCTCCCACATGACTTGGGGGGTTAGAAACCTCATTTTTCTTAATATATATATATAGATAGATAGATATATCTTTTTATTTTTATTTTTATTTTTGTGTGGTTTCTATTCGGGTATTTTTTTTCCAATTTATTTAAGATGGAGTTGTGGGTATCTTTTTTTTTTTTAAATTTAATTTATCTGTGGTTTCCATTTGTTTTTAATTATTATTATTTAGGTAAATTATGATGTGAGTTAGATATGCTATAGACATGCGAGTTTTATTTATTTAAAGTTTATTTAGATAAACTTTAAAGATTTTTTTTTTAAATTTTTTAGTTTTTTTTGTTATGTTATAATATAATATATAAAATATAGGTAGATATCTACAACTTTAATAAAAAATATTATCTAATTTTTTAATAAAATAAAAAAATCAAGAAATTTAGATTGAGATATTGAAACTCCCACAAGACTTGGGGGGTTAGAAACCCCATTTTTCTTAATATATATATATATATATATAGATAGATAGATATATCTTTTTATTTTTATTTTTATTTTTTGTGTGGTTTCTATTCGGGTATTTTTTTTTTCAATTTATTTAAAATGGAGTTGTGGGTATCTTTTTTTTTTTAATTATTATTATTTAGGTAAATTGTGATGTGAGTTAGATATATTATAGACATGTGAATTTTATTTATTTAAAGTTTATTTAGATAAACTTTAAAGATTTTTTTTTAATTTTTTAGCTTTTCTTGTTATTTTATAATATAATATATAAAATATAGGTAGATATCTACAACTTTAATAAAAAATATTATATGATTTTTTTGGAAAGAGAAAAAGAATGCAAGTTTTAATATTTTTTTTTAAAAATTTGTGAGAGAGATTAGGAGGAAGAGATTATAAAATATTTTTATTATTAAATAAATAAATCAGTCAATAGTTTTTTTAATCTATTTTGTAAATTAAAAATCAATAATTTTGGAAAATTGATTAATTTGTCCCATTAAGTGATTTAAATTTTGATAGATATACATAATAAAAAATACATAATTATATTATTAATTCAAAGGGAAATGCTGGAGACCCCAGCAGACTCAAGGCACCCCACCTCCACGTAAATGCAATATTGAAAACAAAAAAAAAAAAAAAAAAATAGAAAAACAGTTTTTTTCAGCCAATGAGAAGCGACCCCCAGTACCCCCACTGGGGGTCTCAAGCTTTATTGTAATTCAAATTTAGATGTTATATCTTTTTGAGATCTATAGCTAAATTCTTATCCTTTTTATTTATTTATTTATTTTTGTGTGTAACCATAGTGGATGGGAGAAATTGAAAATGGTGTTGCAATAATTATGAGAGAAGTCAAAAGGAATTGTGGATTGAGAGAAGTCAATAAATGCTGAGGTTTTTTTTTTTTAAATCAAAAAATTAGAAAATTAGGATTAAGAGATTGGAGCTCCCACAAGCCTTGGAGTTAAAAACCCCATTTTACTTAATATATAGTATAGATTTATTTTTTCCTTCAATTGATAGTGATAGTGATATTGACAAATTCAAAAATGCTTGGAAGCACTAAAAAAGAAGCACTAGAGGGAACACTAATCAACAATGCTATAGAGCTCTAAAAGGAGCTCTACTGAGTTGGTATGTCCAAAAAATAAAAATAAAAAAAATATTTCAAGCTAAAACATCACATGAAGCTGGACCCCACATACCTCCAAGTCATTAGTGCATGGTTTAGAGCTTTTATTCTAGAGCTCTCAAGCATTTTTCGAACACTAATAAGCTGGCTCTCCCCATGATATGATGAGTGTCTTTATTGTTGTTGTTGTTTTTTTTTTATATATATATATATATTTTAACATTTCTAGCTCATTAGAGCTATTAATAGTATGTTTTTTAGAGCTCCCAATCAACTCTATGACAAATTACATACGTAAAATATCCCATAATTAGTTGGGACAATACCTCAACACAAATAATTTAAACATTAAGTCACTTAATTTGTCAGTTAAAATTCACTGAAAAATTTTAAATTATTCTTATTACCAAAAAGTTTTTAATTTTTAAAAGTTTAATAAAATAAATGCTCATTTTCATATTCAGCGAGTTTTTGAAAACTGTGGGCTGTTATTGAACCCAGATACCCTACTGATCCAAAAAGAAAAGAGAAAGGTTTGCTTTCAAGTGCAAGTGTTTTACGTGAGAAAGGAAAATGTTATAGGATTTAAATTTTTTATAAAATAAATGATTAAATATCTCACATAAAATAGAGTTCGTAAATTTTCTATTAAATAAATGACCAAATGTCAAAATTGCAAATCCACACTCATATGAGACATTTGATCATTTATTTAATAAAAAATTTGATGTCTCTAACATTATCCTAGAAATGAGAGAAATGAATCATTGACACAAGTGCATAAACTTCTTTTACGGTATTCGCATCTTTCATGTTCCTCATTTAATTTCAGAGGACACTTAGGTTTAATAGATTTATTTTGTGGTTAATTTGAGTGATTCAAATCGTTTATTTTTTTAAAATTTATTAAAAATATATTTTTACAAAAAATTAAGATGATCATGACCTAAAAAATATTAGATTATTGGGGGTAATTCACACAACTTCTAACAAGGGGCCCAACCCAAGTAAGGAAGCCCATCAAGCAAATATCACACCCATCTCTGTAAAAGGAAGATCACATTGAAGGTACGTGGGCCTCATCTCTGCAACATAGCACGCACACCCTTCATTTCTTCATCTTCTTTCTTTGATTCAAGTTGTCAACTTTATCATCAGAATGTCTTCGGCCAACAACCCCGGTTAGGTGGCGTCGACCATATTTATCTTTATAGATCTACAGTGATTAAGCTCAACTTTTTGTTAAATCTCATCAATAATTCATGTGAAAGGATTTTCTAACTTTCACAATTGACACCTTCTGTGAAAAAGAACTAAGGAATTTAATGAGGGGAAGAGCAAACACCCTGGTGCTAGAACCAATGAGCACCAATGTTAGTAATTTCCTTCTATACAAAATCAAATTTTAACCAATCTCTTTCTAGAAAAAATAGACTCACAATTGGTTCTTTGTCTTCTTTCTTTTTGATTATATTTACTATTAAAGTTCAACCTTCATATATATATGTATGTATATGTATATATAAATTTATAATCACAGATTTTGTTAAACCCTTGTTGAATATTAATCTTGTCAAGAAAAGTTGAAAAACCAAGACAAAATTGGTAGATCTGCAATTGGGTCTTGGCACTCTCTTTAGGAGAGTGATCAGCAAATTGAAGAACATGAAGGTTGTCGAACGAAAGCATTGGAAACACAATCTGAGCAGTGCATTTCAACAAACAAAATCATTGACAATAGCCGTGGCAAGCTTGCCGAGTCATTAACAAAATCCTTATGTAGTGATCATAAACTCACAGACTCAAAATCCGACTATCACAACTATGCCTACTCGACAACATCGAAAAGTGGAATTACATCGATAAAGCTCAACAATGAGATTACTTACTCGGCGAAGTGGCTATCTATAATGCTTGAAAATTCGGCAACATAACCAGTAATTCAGAAAAATTACTTACTCGGCGTCACCGCTGGCCCATTTACTTGTTCGTTGAAGCTCATTCATCCTCCTTGGCAGCACATAGGTTAATCTGCAATGCCAAATAGTTATCAACTTGTTTTTCGACGCTCGGCACCACAACTCCATCATTAAGCTCATCAACAATGATAATCATGCAATGCGTACATTTTTAATCATGTCGGTGACAACAGCAATGCTAAGAACCAAATCTAGTCTAGTTCTCTTTTTGGAGTCACGTCTCAACAACTTATCAAGCATATGTTAGCAGACATTTCGTCTTCTGGAAACAACAGCTCGAGAATGAAACGTCATTAAATCAATCATTATAGATAGCCACTTCGGCGAGCAATTCGGTTAATATATCGGCCAACACTGAATCTGAATAAACTTCGTGGGGTATTCGTATTTCACAACAAGTTGCACAGCCAATCAAGCGAAAATCAATGTAAATGGAAGTTGCCAAGACCGCTTAATCGAGAAATGGTTGCCGAATTCTACGGAAAGCGTATAGACCCAGTATGTAATTCCTGCTGTCTTGTGAATGAAATAACCCATGGTGCATTGAATTAACGATCGGATGAATTGGACGCCAATTTCAAATGCTAATAACATGTTCACGACGATTGGATCATAGTTGTGCTACTCTTGTTATTCTTATACTCATAGATCACACATTAGTTATGAAGTTGGTAGATACTCGGCAAAGTGTTAAGCTCGATATTGTTAGTCAAACCAACATCCATGGCCCCGATCTTATGGGTTCAACTTGTTGACTAATTCCTTAGTGAAGTTCAACGCAATGGTTTGATCAATCCCTGAGTAATTTCCATGCCGCTGCCAAGTGCAATCGTGAGCTTGGCCACTCTGTTTTGCTGAACATCTTTTGTTAGCTAACCACACTTCAACTAAGAGCAAGAGTCGAACAATATGAAAAAAAAAAAAAAAGGGGTAAAACAATCTTATTTTTGGTCAACTTTCAAAGGTCCAATGGCATCCAAGCAATGGTGGAATGAGGCGTCTGAATAGTGGAACGAACACTAGGCCAAGAGATAAATCCAACACAGCAAAAATGAGGCGAATTGGACTTAAAACGAGAAAGCTACAAGGGCTCAAATTCAAGATTTTGAATGTGAAAAATTCTGCCTTCCACAATGTGTTGCATGAAGAAGATGACAAAAGGATTTATTGTGAGCTTCTCGGTGCAAAGTGCTCCGTTGCATCTTAGCACATTCAGGTTAATTGGGTGGTCCGATAACTTTGGGGATGCCTACCCACGAGTTTTTCGTCATGTAGAATCTATTTTTGGAGTCCAATTTTGCAAATTCCAAGTCTCACATTGGAATCAATAAATCGACAAATCGGGAATGTTAAATGATAGATCAACGATCAGATTGTGTCTAATCGACATGCAATTTCAACAACAGGCTCATGGAGCTAGGCCACAATCATTTATCTTCGACGATCATTCATTCATCACCTTAGCCATATACTGCCAACTGGTGCAGGACCGACAACTGAAATCTATTTTACTTTCAGCTCTGCAACATTTGTCATCTTCTCAAAATAAAATAATAAATAAATAAAAACACAATTATTAATTCATCTATCTCATTTGTAAAAATATCATGATTTAAGTAGAAGTGCATTAACATTGCTTGGCGCTACCGTCTTGGCATAGAATTGGCATCTCGGCTTTGAATTTGTCAAGATTTCGAAGTGTGTTGAAATCAAAATCTGAATATACCAAAGGATTTATGTCGATTAGAGGAGTCCAGACGAACCAACTAGAGGTGCCAAGAACTAACCGATGTTCGCTGATGATTGCGAAACAGATCAAATTTTCAAAAATTGAAATTTTCGAATTTTGATTATACTAGTGTGAAGTACTCATCAAGACATGTCCAACGCAAAAAATTGTGTCGAAATCTGAGATAAAATGAAGACATACGGGCCGATCAAAGTTTGTCCAAAAAGTCAATTGTTCTGCTGGAGAAGACGAACCAGAAAGCCAATGAAGAAATTATCCTGTGTTTTGCGATTGAGTTGTAACCAGTTAATCTGAAACATTCAATCTATTTTGGCTAAATTTAAGCCAACCGGAGTCCAATCACAACGATCCAATATTCATTTCCAGCTATTCATTTCCATTCTGGGCATATTCGTGTGATTAGAATTTACAAATTCAATTCAAAAGAAATTGCAAATTTTATTTAGTGCCTAGCAATCAAAATTGAGTACAAACTGAACGCAATTGATATCACCTTAAATATCACCAAGCATCCTTCTTTGTCTCGACTTCATTTTGATATCGCCACGGCAAAAGAACAAGGGCAAGGAATCCACTTCAATAATTTGTTATTGGCTTACTCCTCGGCAATTTTGGCTAAAGTCAATTCTACATTCCTTCTGAATAACAAATATCATTCGAAAACAATGGGGGCAAACATACGTTAAATACAACGCAAGACTAGCTTACTTCGATTTGGCACAATCACAACTCATACTAGCTTAAGTGCAAGAAATCAACTTAACAATCTATTTCAATCTGCTTCCAAAATTCACTCGACAATTCCTTACAAGAGTGCAATGCTATTTTTTAATGCTCTAAGTTTTTCCGCTTTTCACTTTTTTGTGATTAACAAGTCTACATCATTAATTCACCCAAAAAAAGTCTACATCATTTGATACAGGCAATCAATGACACAGGATATATTATTCAAAATCCTTGCAATGTCTGAAATTGATCACCACTTAAAATCAGCAAAAGCCTCTGAATATAGAGCAATCTTCGTGCTCGGCATGGAGTGCCATCAGCAAAAGCCTCTAAATACGGAGCAATCTTCATGTTCGGCATCAAACGCCGTCAACAAAAGCCTCTGAATACGGAGTAATCTCCGTGCTTAGCATGGAGCACCATCAATAAAAGCCTCCGAATTCAGAGCAAAGTCCTAATTTCCAAAACACACATGCATTCATATAATCATTCATTCATTTATTAAAGGTGTTCTTTATCGAAAGACCTAACGTTTATTTGAACAGCATAACTCGGTAATAAAAACTCTCATTCCTTCTATTGAAAACAATGAAAGTTTTGGGGCAATTGTGGTGACCCAAAAACTACCAAATTATTAGGAGTAACCCAAACAAGCCCTAACAATGGGGTCCAGCCCAAGTAAAAAAGCCCATCAAGCAAATATCACACCCACCTCTATTAAAGGAAAGCATCACATTGAAGGTAGGAAAGCCTTATCTTTGCAACACAGCACACACACACCCTTAATTTCTTCATCTTTTTTCTTTGCTTCAAGATGCTAACTTTATCATCGGAGTGTCCCCGGTCGGCAATCCTAATTGGATGGCATCGACCATATTTATCTTTGCAAATCTACAGGGGTCAAGCTCTTTTCTTCGTTAGATCTTATCAACAATCCATGTGAAAGGATTTTTTGAGTCTCATAGTCATATATTGGTATCTATATTTTTGAATTATATTTATATTACAAAAAATAAATGGTTATTCTTTAAATTATATTTTTCGTTCGTTCTTTTAAGACTAAATATGATTGAAACATATAGTTGTTGATGTCAAATTATATTGATTTTTTACATGAATATTTTACTTAACAATTAAAAAAGTAAACGGGTTTGATGACTGAGGTCAATTCCAAAACGAGCCCACTAAACCTCAATGCGCTCGCAAGTTGAGATGGTTAATTCAAGAGAATTCAAACCCATTTTGTTAACCTAAATTACCTCAATCCAACATTTCACATTAATGTGACACATAGGCCCCTTAGTGTGTCCAGATCTTCTAGAGTCCAAACTCTCTAGAGTTTCATACAGTAATTTGAAACTGCGCCATTTTGACTTAAACAACGTTTGCTGGGAAAAAACAAAATCACCAAATTTGTTGCTTTCGTCACCAACCCTCACCTACCTTAACCTCACTTCAATGGACTGCCACTTCTAGTTGCCACTGGCTACTCTTTTCAAACCTTAAGACCACTTCTCGCCGCCGCAAACCCTTTGCCCATTCCCTATAGTCATTGATTCTTGTGTCCCTTTCACCCATCCCCAATCTCTACAAACCTATCGCCAGATTCACCTACGCCCCATCTCACCTGATTCCACAAGTATGAGAAAGAGAGAGAGAGAGAGAGAGAGAGAGAGAGAGAGAACTAACCAAATTTGGCAGCTTAGATCTAGGGTTAGACATTTGTCAAGTTGAGTTGGCACTACACAATAAGAGACTTTGTGTCTGCCCAAGCCTAACCCAACCCTAACATAAGGTCTCTATATCTGCCCAAGCCTAGCCCAAAAAATAATTACAAATCTTAAACCTATATGGTAAACAAAAATTAAAACTAAAACATTCCATAATTAAATTCAATCACATATTAGATATACCAACATCATTATAAATTGAAGGATTTCTTAAATAAATTCAATCAAACATTACTACAAATACGAGTTTTAATAAAATCAATAAAGACAAAATCTAGATCCAAACAAAATATATATTTTAATATATTATAATTAGTTAATTAATTTAACAGCAGATTGAGTCAGGCTGTGTTGAAAGTATAAATCCCAAGCCCATTTCATTAATATATTAGGTTGAAAATGTTAGCTCAGTCTGGCCTTATGGACTAAAAACAACTTTTCCAAATCCTAAAGTAATAGGGTCAGGATGGGCAGGTTGGGTGGGCCAATGGGCTGATACCCACCTACTAAATCAACCTAGATCATCGCCGCCACCTCCAACTGTCGCCTCCCTCGCTTCTCTTTTTCCCTCTACAAAACGAGATCTGGTTTGTTAAGTTCATCTCAATCTACGCATGGCAAGAAGAAGAAGAAGAAGAAGAAAAAGAGTGGCCGGCATCTATATTTTTTCTTTTTCTTTTTTTTGGTTTTGTTTTTTGCTTTTTTGTTTTTTTTGCTTAAGCAAAATGACATCGTTTAAGTCAAAACAGTGTCATTTCAAATCACTGCATGAAACTCTAGAGAGTTTGGACTCTAGAAGATCTGGACGCTTATAATTATAATTTTTTAGATTATTAACTTAAAATATTTAAAATAAATTATAAATATGTTTGACACAACTTTTGATCCCATGCATAGCACAATTTTATGCCAATATATATATATATAGAAAAGTGTAGTTTCTTCATAATTTGTATAAACAAAAAAAGTTAAACTTATTTGGTTAAAAATAAGTTCTCAGATAATTTTTTTTTTATTTTTTTTTCTATTATTTTTTTTATTTTTTTTTTTGATACAAATATCCAAGATGCCTTCAAAAATTTTAATTAAAGCAAAAGATATGATATTTTTTTGGTCCATGCTCATTTAAGAGCATCTCCAATGAGCTGCTAAAAGTCCTGTCATTACCAAAATTTGGCAAGAACTTACCAAAATTGTACTCCAGTGTGTAGACACCCCATTTTGATTGCTTTTAAGACTTGGGTGCCTCACTTTGAACACTCGATGATGCAATGTTGTCTTGCAATCTTTGAATTTCAAGAAAAGAATTCAGTTTTGAGCTTCCAATCCCAACCTTACACCCCATTTTGACAAAACTGTTTTAGGCCCTTAAAAAATCCCATTTTCAAACTTTACACTCGGTTGTATGTATTTGAACCCGATCGTGGGTATTTGGGCTCGTTCAGCTCTCAAAGGCAGCAAGACAAAAAATAACTGACAGGCCACTTTTTTGGGCCAGCCATACATCCTCATGGCCGGCTGGCTATGTTTATAGCAAACAGATATTTTATAGCTGCCACCTGCTTCCATGCACATGCTTTGGACCAGCTGTCCTTTTGTAGGTATTTTCGACGTGAGAAGTATTTTGTCTATAAATACAAGACCTCTCTCATGGTTTGGGGTTAGAAAAATTCCCCAAGGGCCCAAAAGCTTGACCAACCATCTTCTCTACCCTCTTGCAATATAGATACACAATACATACACCTTACAAGCTTAAAATAGAAGCTTTTACTGAAATTCTTGAACACAATTTCAACTTCTTGAGAGTGGTTAGTTTGTGGTTTGTGAACTAGGAAGCTATTCCTCTCTTTCAAAAGGTAAACTTTGAGCTTTTTCACTATCTTTTCTCTCTTTTTTCTTTGTCTTTACAAAGCTATTTTAAGCTTAAAATGTGATAAAAACTTTGTTAAACGTGAGTGAGCTAGCCACTCTTTCATTGGCTAGTTCACTTGTTGTGCACCGTTTTGTTTTTGTTTCATTTCATTTCACTTTATTTGGTAAATTTTAGTATGTTTCTAGCACTATTTTTGGCTTTTTTTTTTTTTTTTTTTTTTGTGTGATATGAATTGAATATGGGCTTACAAAAGGGTCCTAGTCCTTCTCACTACTTGTGCTCTTACTTCCTATGCTTTACATATCATATTTGTGTTGTTGTAAGTCCTTTCGGATTTTGCGTGTTTAGGATATAGTGGCCAATCTGTTAAGTTAAGCGTTCGTAGCTTTCAATATGTCTCTTGGAACCTTGTGGTCATAGGAGGATTAGAACCTAGGCTTAGCCACCCCGCCTCTAGTTTTCTTATCTAATATAAATTTCTTGCTTTTCATATTATTGTTGTCCACCTTGATGCTAAGTAGTAGCTTCCGTGTTCAAAGTGTTGAAAAACTCTCTTATCAATCATTTTCGACACATATACCAAGTTGTGTGTTTAAGCTTTGATAGATAGTTTGTTTCTTGTTTTTTCCTTATTTGCTTTGTTGCTTCTAGAGAGCTCTTTCTTGAAAAGATTGAAAACTCTCTCCTAGTTTCACTTTGAAGCATGAGAGATGAGTTGACAACACTTTTTGAATTGTTACTTTTGTTCATTTTATTTGCTCTATGATTATCACATACTATCTAAGTAATGTTTGATGATTTGTAGAGCACTTCTACCTTTTCCTTGTACAATGTCATGATAGGAAGGAGGTAAGAAGAATAGTATTTTTGGGGTCTAGCTAAGCCTTTTTCCTTTTTGCTCTTATGATCATCATGCAAGAAAACTTGCTATGGTTGATGATTTGGGAAGCAAACCTACTCCCTCCTAGAAAATCTTCATGACATGAGGGAATAAGAAGGATGAACAGCTTTTGAAAACCCTTTGTTTTGCTCTGTTCTAGTTCTGTTGCAGTAGGGTATTCCTCAAAAACAGTGGCCGACTGACCATTATTCTGAATGGCCAACCATCTTGTCTGATTGGCTGGCCAAGCATGTTGCACCGCGGTGGTGGTTTTTCAACAAAACAAAACAGGCACGGCCGTGTTTAATTGGATCTGGCCGAGCCTCATTGTGGTCCGACCAGCCTTCAGAGTGTACATACAGTGGTCTTTTTCTAGCAAAATAGAGCAGGTCTTGGGGCCAAAACAGAACTATTTTCTAACTGTAGACAAAGCAGGTTCTAGCAGCAAACAGAGAGGTTTCCGGAGGATGTTCTTGGATGTGCGTATGCGATTCCCCATCTTTTGTTTAATTCCTTTAGATTAGTATTTGTAATTAATTCATTCGGAGTTGTAATAATTAATTAGTTCATTCATTTGGTGTTTGTAACAATTAGTTGATTAGGCCATTCGGACCCTCTTGTACGAAGGAAAATTTGTGATATTTGTATATCTTCTAACTCCTATTTCTTTCTCACTTTTATTTATATGTTTACCATGGTAACATATAGTATAATGTCTTCGTTCCATATCATTGCCATGCTTCGTACCCATTTTTGCATGCACCAAGGTTTGGTTCATCAGTCTTGACTATCATTGTCATTTTACTTACTTGAATACGTGTGCTACCTCATGCCTTGAATCGATTCATATGTCATGTTAATGAGCCGAACTTAATAAGTTGCATTCTTGAATGTATTGCTGTAGTCATGTGCATTGTTAGGATCATGTATTTTTCAAATTGTTTTCTTTTCTTTGGCTTGCTTCGAAGTACTAGGTGAGCATTTTTGCTTTAGCATATTATATGTGTGTTTATGTTGCCATGTCAAGCACACTACCATAAGACTACGTGCTTATTTAAAATACCTCTTTGAATGCTTGTAAATGAAGGTTATTTTGCCTAAGTTGGAATGATTTTGATTAATATACATATGAGCTCACTTTTCCTTCAAGGTATGAATACGGACCTAGGCTCCTAGAGGAGTGATTAATTGAGACGGATCTAATTCCGGTTTCCTATACCGATGCATCATTTCATTCACTTTAGCACATATTCAAAATTCTTTTCAAACAAGCATGAAATCAAAGTATTCCAAAATAAATGACGTGGTCTATATTTGTTTGCTTCACATAGTAATGTTAGTATATTAATAATCAGAACAATGACATATAATGTATATAAAAATCACATCATAATTACTAGAGGCCACTCTTTGATTGGGTGACTGGGGTGCTCAATTTATGACATTGCCCTCTCATACCTAAGTTCCTGAACCAAGACAACTTTGGTTATGAAGGACAAGTGGCCTTTGGCACGAGTCACGAGTTTTTTAAATTTCTTAAAAATATTTAGCTGTCGACTCTGAAATCTAACAATGCAGTCCATTTCTAGCATCTCTAATGATTAATGGATTTTCTAATATTTGTAGGATTTGGACTCTCATTCGGTTTTTTTAGTTTCACATTGTACTTGTGAAACCATATCCAAAACCACAAGAGTTCAAGCTGTATGGCTATCGTACCCAAGAAGACTAAACCCCTCTGAAGAGTGCAAAAAACCAACTATACGGGTGATGCTATCTCTCTTGCCAAATTTTGGCAATGTTATTTCATGTACCAAATTTGGCAGGAGGTTTAACAATTGCCAAACTTGCCACATCAGCATCCCCAACAATATTCCCCAATCTCTTCTTCTTTCACGGCAAAAATCCCCAATATACCATTTTTAACCAAAAAAATCTAACTAAAAGTTCAACAAAATTCAGGAACAAAAAAGCAACAAAAATTCAGGAATATAAATTCAACAATGTTAAACAAGAAATCAACAAATCAAAAAATAAAAAATTGGAGATATAGCCAAATCATGAGAGAGCTTTAATCTTCATCGCTAGTTGTTACACCTCCGATTGTCAAAACTTCAGCTGATCTCCACATCGTCATCTTTGAAACTAGATAACTATGTTTTGCAACCCAAATCGTCCTATTTGATTCTCAAATCATGATTAAGTACTTAGATCTAGGTTTGAGAGAGAGAGAGAGAGAGAGAGAGAGAGAGAGAGAGTGTGTGTGTGTGTGTGTGTGTGTGTGTGTGATAGAGAGATTGGGGTTTGATAAAAGAAGGGATTCACCACCAATGGGGGTTAACTATCGATGATGAACTCTTCTTTTCCTTCGGTGAGAGAAGAAAAATTTGGATTTGATTTCGTGGGAGTTTACCATTGATGGCTTTGGTATGTGAGAGAGAGAGAGAGAGAGAGAGAGAGAGAGAGAGAGAGAGAGATTGTATGATACTTCTCTTGCTTCGACAGAGAAAGAGAAGAGAGCCAAATATGGAACAGAGAGATAATATGGATAAAAGAAACAGTTCCGTTTTGTAGCTCGAAAACACTGTGGCTCGAAATGGCTCGAATCTCAAAACGACGTCGTTTTGTTATTTATTTATTTTTTTTGTCCTTCTCTCTGTTCTAAAACAGAGAGGATGAAGAAGAAAGAAAAAAGAAGAAGAAGAAAGAAAGAAGAAGAGAATGGGGGAGTAGAGAGAGAGAGAGATCAACCAAAAATCAAACTCAAATCAAAAAGAGATAGCAAAAATCAAACTCAAATCAAATAGAGAGAGTAACACAGATCATCATCATTACACAAAAATCAAACCCAAATCACCCGAGCAGAGAGAGAGAGAGAGATCAACCAAATCAAACCCAACTCAAACACAAATCAAAAATAAAAAAATAATCAACAACATATATATACTGCAGATCATCATCATCATCAACAACACCAAAAATTTACACTGCAAATCATCATCATCATCAACAACATATATATACTGCAGATCATCCTCATCATCAAAAAAAAAAAAAATGCACAAAACAGAGAAAGTGGTGATCTACCCACCGGCGATCGATCGGCGACAACCGCCATCATCTTCTCTTCCTCCTTTTCTCTCGCCTCTTGCTTTCTCTCTTCTCTCGCTTTCTCTCTCACTCTCTCTCTTTTCCTCTCTCCTTGTTTCAGATACAAAAGAGAAAAAAAAAAAAAAAAAGAATCGCAAAACGACATCGTTTTGCGATTCGGGCCTATCGAGCCTCAGAATTTTCAAGCTACAAGCCATTTTTCTAAAAGAAAATGGGTATGAAGAGAGTGGATGATCTCTCTTTCCCCCTGTATTTTTTAAATTTCAGTTTATTTTTATAAAAATAATTATAAATTAATGATTTTTTTTATTAAAATTAATAATTAACATCATAAATTTGTCAATAATTTTATAATTATATTTTGATTTTTTTTAAAAAATTTATATTTATTTAGTGGAATGTAAATATTTAAGTTTTTTTTTTTTTTTTGAAAAGATCATAAAAGACAAACTAAACAATAAAAAAATCACCCAAAAATTTATATCCAAACATCACTTACAAAATCGAAAGGAAAGTTAGTTGAGATTTGTGAAAATATTTTTGCACCATTTGAACAATATTACTATAATTTGATAAATTATTACCATAGCATGTTAAATTATAACTTTGACAATGTTATTTTGACAAACATCATTGAAGATGCTGCAATGGTTTCAAATAGGTTAAATATTATATAAATTATTTCTGGGGTCTGATCACGGTGTTTGGTTGAAATAAGAAGATATTTTCCACAGAGACTAAAACATGGAGTCTGATCATGGCGTTTCTTTGGATAAACGGAGCGTAAAAGCAAAATAAGAGGCTACAGATATGGAGTAATTACACCCAACACATTTGAATTAATCATATTTTGTGTAAAAAAAAAAATTTAAATACGCAGATCAAAAAAAGTTTATACCATATGTCCAACTTTTGCATCTTTGATTATGATTCATTTTGATATTATTTATGATTTAGTTATGGTATTAGTAATGATCTCTTACAATTTTTATTTTAACTATGACGGAAGAAGTTTTGGTTATGCCTCAAGCAATGTATGATTATTATTGATTATGATTCATTGTGATGTTGGTATATGACCTTTTGTGACTATTATTTTGATGATAACCGAAAAAATCTTTAGTTATACCTTAAATAGTATTTTATTATGACTTATTGTATTTTTTTTTAAATTTCGAATGAAAATGATTTAATTATGACATTTGTAATATCAACTCTACACATATCATAACTTGAATATGATACACATCTTTGTACCCTTTTTTGGGGTGTGTTTTGTAAAATGACACCAAAAAAAAGTGTGTATTGCATCAATACACATTCCAACAACCAAGGGTTAGCTTAGTTGGTACAGCTTGAGATAAAGAGTGTACTCTTCTAGGTCTCAGATTTAACTCTTATTGGGCGCGAACTCCTTAGGGTTATGCTTGATCCACAAGGAGGCACTTTGTGTAAATCCCGAGATAAATTAAGAGGCGCAAACTTTTTTTTTTGGTTCTAAAGGTCTGCTTGTAGAAATTATTTAAAAGTTCAAAATATGTTTTTCAAAATTTTAAAAAGTTATTGGCCCTTATATATGCTGAGAGAGGGAATTGAGAGTGGTTAATGAGCTGATGTGAATTAAAATTTTTATTTTGAACATCTATTTTTGTTGAAATTTATACGGCTAAATTTACCAAATAAAATAACATCTCAATTGAATATGAAATTATATAAACTTGTCAAATGATTTTTTTATATTTTTAGAATATAGAATAAAAACGTGTAAATGTTTTTGTCGAATAATTTTTGTAATTTCATTTATAAAAAAGTGTGAATGTCCACATATTTGGTTGAATAATTTTTATAATTTCATTGTCAAAAAGTGTGAATATTTTCATATTTAATTAGATAATTTAAAGTTTTATATTGTTTTAGTGAGTTCGCACAACTCACTATTATACTGTTTTTGTCATAGTTTTAAGTGTTTATATTCACACTCAAAAAATTCAGACTACTTTTATTAATTGAAGGTATGAATATTTACAATTTTCACCGCAAAACTCCCTTTTTGTGAGAATGAAAAACTTTCAAAAATAATGGAGACAACGACTCAAAAATCGACAATTTTTATTGGATGACTTTTGTAATTTCTGTATATTATTTTTCCTCTTTTTTTTTTTCTTTTTTTTTTTCTTTTTGGTTTCAAGAGAGATTTTTGTATTTTAAATAAATAACTGTGAATCTTCAGATTTTTTCTTGGATAATTTTTTTAATTTCAATGTTAAAAATAGTAAATTGCACATTTTTCCACTGTAAAAAATACTTACATTCACATTTGTTTTATTGAATGGTTTTAAGATATCAGAATATTTTAATTAAGGTTATTAATCAAAAGTGTTAAATTTGACACCTAAAGCATTTGTCATAGTTTTAACTGTGAATATTCACACGTCTCACTTAATGATTTAAAAATGTTACAATATTTTATTTAATTTATTAATCAAAAGTGTGAAACTTTAGATTTCAAACTACTGTTTCACATTTGGTAAACGACCATGATTGGGGGCTCGAATGGGGGAGCCCCGAATCCCCCGAATTGCCTAATCAAGTAAAAAAAAAAAAAAAAGAAAAAAAGAAAACAGTTTTTCAAAAAAAGAAATTAGGGAGATTAGGGGGAGGAAAATTAAAGGGATTTTTCATTTTCCTTTGGTAAATATTCACACTTTCAAAAAATTTACACATAACTCGTTAGAATACGAATGAGATAAAAAATGCTCTACCCAGACTCAAGTAGAAGAAGAGGTAATTAAATAGAGGGCCGTGGTTGGGCCTAGAAAGAGTGACAATAAATTACACTAAATCATTCAAAAAGAAGGGGCAAGGGTCAGAGCCCAGATGGCAAAGATAGAGAAGATCTTAAGGTCCCGTTTGTTTTCAAAAATAGAATAGAAAGAATTGATAGTAAGGGAAGAAAAGACTGTTAATGAGGGGACTGCTAGTGATGGAATTAGGAAAAATGTGTTTGTTTGATAACCAGTAAACTAGTAATAGTTCATATTTGTTTTGAGATATAAGAATAGGTTTAACCATATAAAATTATACAAATACCCTTATTGTAGTATAAAATTTAAACTTATACCAACTAATAAATGCATTACCCAATTAAACTATTCATAAATTAAAATTAAAATCATATAATTAAAAATAAAAAAAATTCAACTATTAATCTATTTATTATTATTATTATTATTATTATTATTATTAAAGAAACCATTTTGCTTTCTCCTCCAAAACCAACCCATGGTTTTGAAAAAAATAAAAATGTTGCCATTCACTTTGTGACTTCACCCAATGGCGACATAGAGAGAGAGAGAGAGAGAGAGTCAATGGCAAGGCTCAGTGAAGACGGTGAAACCCGTAATCCATCCCTTCACTAAGGAGATCGTAGGTATATATCAACTGCTCATATATGTATATCGTGTATATCTTTTGATTTATATCTCTTTTGTTTGATTTAGTCAAAGATTGGAGTATCACTCTTCAATTTTACTGATCTAATTTGCAATTTGTCTACACTTTTGTTTGGTTGGTAAGAAAACCAAATGAAATATACATATATATATATATATGATAAGAGAGAGAGAGAGAGAGAGAGAGAGAGAGAGAGAGAGAGAAGAGGGTAAACAAGTAAATCACTCCCCTAATATCAACGGACTAATTTTCAATACCAAGTGTTGGGATAGACTAACAATCCCAATATCCAAGGACTATCTGAAGCCCTCCGGCTTATAAATCCATTCCCCAAATCTGCAAACAAACAAGAGGTATGTTCACTGTTCATCATTCACAGTCTACTCTGGACTGTGACAGAGAAAAACAAACAGAGCCTACATGATAATGTAATCAATCAATATGTACATACTATTAGCATTTTCCGCCTTTTTAACATTCAATGGAGGTAGATAACTCAATTTTAGTCGACCCAGCAACGGAGAAAAGGCCATATTTATGAGTTTAGCCAAGGCCTTGTATATATAGAGCTCTTATTAGTCAAGTTCATTCGAGCCCCTTGTATAGATTGGCCGCTTGTTTGAGATCAACAATTACTTTCCGGTGTTTGCAAACATAGTTGGGCTTTTGCTCATCCACAAATCTCTTCGGTTGCATCTTCTATAACTAACCTCTTCTAGAGCTTATTTCCCTGCATGTCTGCAGCTTTGTCTGACTATTAGGACTAGGACAAATGAGCTTCCTTTCTTACCAACTAAAGGAGGTAATGACTAAATTAACTTATGTATTATTTAATATTAGAAAATATATAAAAAATATCTTAAAAACATATTTAAAAAAATATTAAAAATATATTAATTTCAATAAAAATATATTAAATTTAATAAAATGTGTCCTTTGTTCTTCCATTTTTTATACAATACCCTAGGTACAACTTTTCATTTAATTTTTTATTTTTTTATCTCCTCGTTTGGCAACTCCACTTTTTAACTTAAGAATCAAAAAATCACTACAAAAACGAAAAAACTAACAAATTATACAAAAAAATTTCTACTTTCTGTACATTTTTCTCGTAAAAAACAAAAACAAAAAAATTTCATTCCAAACATATTAATTTTTTTTACCTCATATCTAGTCCAAAAAATTCAAAAAATTACTAAAAGAGTGCTAATTTTTTTATTTTTTGACTAATAAGAGATGAAAAAAAATTAATGTTCTCATATTTTTACCAAAAAAAATACAAAAAGAAAAGTGAATGAAAATGAATCTTGGACCCTTTTGTAGTTGTATATTTTTTTAGAGACTTTAATTTTTAGATTAAAATCACAACTTGCCCAACGAGGCCGTATGGCCTTCCTGAGCTACATCACAACGCAGAGAGGATCAACTTGCATTCCCCAATGAATGCAACATTTTATCCTCAGTAGTTAACCTTTTGCTAACAAACCAACCATAGAACAACGGACTATTTAGGAACTAATCCTCTAAACCAAACAACATCATGCCACATAACTGCAGGTCTTATTTAGGACTTGCTAGTTTATTGGCTTATTTAGATCATAACACCTCTCAACGTTGTTGTACGTTTTTTTCTTTTGAAAAAAATCAAGAAAAGCCAATAAGCTAGTTCTTCTTCCCATTTCCCAAAACAAGCGTAAACGATACAATATGCGTAGGAACCCATATAATTTCGTCTTCCTTGGTAAGATGAGGCACTAAAAAAGCAGGGGCAAGAGAAATAACCTGTTGTATTGACCTATCTCTTTTTTGTGGCTCTCTCCCTTGAGTCCCAGTGTGTACTCAAGGGGTGCCAATTGTCAAGCCACAAAAAAGTGTTATTGCCAAGTTTATCTTGAATTAAAGGCTGCCCAATCTCCTTTAGATTATCTTCCTCACAGACCAAGAATAATCTTTATGAAGCTACGTAGCCCAAAAACACTAGTCCTTTATTACATAAGTATGAATCCATCTAACCCATAGGGAATCAACCATTACTAACAGCCCACAGATATCTTAAGATGCTTGCTTAATTCTAACTTTTCACATCTCTAATACTAAAACCGCCTCTTCATAAAGCACCAATAAATCTAGATACTAAACAAAACAGTTTGAATGAACTGAATCTACCACTACAAGACAACAATTTATTTGCCCAGAGTTTGTAATATTGTGATAGTCTTTCTTTTGAGTTGCCCATCCATGAAGATGCCACTCTTAATAAGATTAGGCTGTAATCCAGACCATCTTTGGAACTGTACCAGAGCATTCTTAATAATTCTAAAAGACTGCACATCAGCTCCACACACTACAAACAAATAAATCATTAACAAATGCAATGTGACTAAGATTCAAGGCACGACACTTGGGGCGATAAGAAAACTACCCCTGAGCAATCTTATTGTAAGGATAGCAGTGAATCCCTCCATAACTAACAATGATAAGTTTTGAGAAATGGGATCCCACTGCCTTGGACCTTTAGCTCCTTTAAAATAAGTCTTGAGACCTGGGATCCCACTGCCTTAGACCTTTAGCTCCTTTAAAATACCCTTCTAACTCACCATTAAGAGCATCTCCAACCCATCTTCTATATCTTCATATATGAAGAATTTTCACCACAAACCCATCCTCTAACAATAAATACACATTGAACAATTTAATAGGAAACTGCATAATCTATATCAAAGTAAACATATACTCCCCAATTAAATGAGTGATAGGCATGCATAATGTCAATTTTTATTGAACATCTAAGGAGGAGAGCCATTCCTATGGTAGTGTCCTACCAATTCTTGCATCCACATTACTAGCTATAGACCAGACAAATAAACTATTTCAGAGATACTATATGCAAAATTATTGTTCTTTAATGTGTGTCTTATATATGCAGTATGGTGACAACTACCTGATTTTCGCACTTAAAATCGTAAAATCAACCTAAAAATCTAACAAAAATATAAAATAAAATAAAAAATTGAAAAGTTGAGCACTAATTAGCCTCTTTGAATTTACTAAACAATTCACCTCACTAGTCATGTAAGTATCATTTGTAATAATTATTGTAAATTTTTTGTAATCTTTTAAAATGAATTAAAATCGGCTATTATTTAAAATATGAAACAAAAAAAGCAGATCACTAATAAATTCTTCGAGTAAAAGAGGACAAACAAAATTATATACTGTGTTTTTTGTTGGGAGATTTAAAGAGAATTTGGAAAGAGAAATAAAAAATAAAAATTGATATGTGAATAAAATATACATTCATTCTACTTAATTTCACACCTTTTTCCTTCTTTCCAAATCTTTTCTTAAATTTTTCAAGAGCACAACTTTTTCCTTTCTCTTTCCATTTCTATTTTCATTTCAAAATCCTTTCTAAAATCCCCAATCAAACACAGTATAAAGAAGAGAGAGAGAGAGAGATTAGAACCTTCAGAGCTGTAACCGCATCATCACGAGGTCCGGGGTAAGCGATTGCAGAACTTGACACAGAGTTCATTTTATTTTATTTTCTTTTTCCCTTTCTTTCCAAATCACCCAATCCAAACAGACACAGGCAGACATAGAGACACACACGCACTCACGCACGCACGCAATGGAGGAGGAAGAAGAAGAAGAAGAAGAAGCGAGCAGCAAAAGAGAATTCAGATTGAAAACTATATAGATACACATTGGGAAGAAGAAGATCAAGATCTGATCTCATCGCATCTTCCCTCGTATGGTTGCTAAGTTGTCCACACGTTCTAAAATTGCCGCTTCAAGCTTTCTTCTTCTCTCTCTCTGTCTCTCCCGATTCTCTCTGCAAGTTCTACCATTCGCTTAGACCCATTAACGGAAGTAAAGAACCCCTTTCTGTGTTATATATAGTTAGGGTTTTATGGCATGTTTACTTTCGCCCAATAAAAATAAGGGGATTAGAAAAAGGAATAAAAATTACTAATATATGGTGTACAAACTTTTACTCTTATAGTTTTTCATTTTCATTCAATTACAGATACCTTTATATTTCATATATTTGTATTTTTTTTTTTTTTTTTTAAATATCTCTCACCTATATGTGTAAGAATAATGTTTGAGAGCTCGAATTTGACCACTCCTATCTCTAATCCCCAAAACGACGCTGCTTTTGAGGATTTTTTTTCCTTTTCTTTTTCTTCTTTCATGTCTGACTGCAACTGCTGGAGGAGGAGAGGAGAGAGAGAAAGAGAGAAGAAGAGGGGAAGAGAGAAGAGATCGTCGCCCAGCATGTCACCGTCGATCACCCAGCCCGTCGCCGCCGTCGCCTCCGGCCCCGCCCCCGCCTCCGCCTCCTCCCACTGTTATGGCTCCCTCCAGTTTACTCCTCCTTCTCATCCTCCTCCTCCCTTCTCTTCTCCTTCTCTGCTTCTGAAAAAAAAAAATCAAGAGGACCAATTCATACATAAAAGCCCAAACAGTAGATCTGATTAAAACAAGAGTATGGCCATGTCTGGAATTAGCAGCTCATGTAGATTTTGTCCAACAAAAATAAAGGAATTTTGGGGTTGGGTTTTTTATTGCTTTTTTTATTATTTTTAATTTCTTTTTAGTGAAGTTTTTACAAAAAATTTTAAAATTTGTACATTTTTAAATTTTACTCCACTAAACCAACAAGAAAAATAAAAAAAATAATAATTATATATAAAAAAAAATTCCACTAAAGGCAAAAAAAAAATGATTTTAAAATATATAATTTTTTTAGTAAATTTAGATTTTAGATCCTTCTACATTAGATGGACCTGAAAAAGAAAAACTTTTAGCATCAAATTTAAAAAATAATTACTAAAAGCAAAAAATGCTCTAGAAAAACATGGCTTTTTTAGAGTATTTCAACCTACTAGGTATATAATGTATGCCTAGCATAATGAGTGATAATTGGGTGCTCCTAGAGTTCAGTCACGGGTGCTCCAATATGTTATGATTAGGCCATTTCCAATGTTTAACTAAATTCATCACCAAATTTGAATTTGGTGAAAAATGACACATTTTTTTTTTGTCTCCAATAGTTTTATCAAAATGATATCAAATTGAAAACGCCTCAAAATTTTCACCAAACTGACAACTTTGATTACATTTCATCAATTTACTATACATGGACGTTGGGGGTAGGACTCACCGAACGTCCGATCAGTTGTACCCCGATCGACCGGCCAATAGAGAACATAACATAATAGCCTCTTGTGACACTAATTTTCATCTTCATCTTTTTCAACAACCATAGTATTTCAGCAAATAAACATGTCCAACAATAAGAATAGACAAAATATGATATTTTCCTTGTAAAAAAGTGCAGTTTCATGTTTTTACTATCAATCCATTTTGAAAGTAGGTCAATGTCATCAAACTGGAATATCACTTGGCTCTTTCAAAATCACCAGAATATTTACCAATACCTATTCGTGAACTTCAATGAGTTTTGCCGATGCAGAGGAGGCTTCTTTAGAATTATCAGATCATTCATGGTGAAAATTTTGAATCAAGCAATAAAAATGAATGAAATAAAAATTGTTCTTTTTTCTCTTTTCATTTTTCTTCCTCTCCATTAATTTCTCAATTTTTAATTTAAACACAGACGTTATTTATATCTTCAATTTGTACAGAAATAAGATAAAAGAAAAATAAAGTAATTATTTAAAGTTGTAATTGAATTGTGAATTTGCAGAAGGATTTTTTTAATTAAAACAAAATGAAGCACAAAACTGTTTCCCCTTTATTAAAAATGAATCACAAGACAATCAAAGAATTATTTTTATTCAGCAATCTATAAGAAAATGAGTATGTATGAATAATTTTATTCTATATAAATACAAAGAATTTATACATATGTAGTTAGCTATTCAATAATGCATAGAAATATTATGAATTGTATAATCACGTGATACTCCTAACCAACATAAAAGAGGATAGATAATGTCAATTTTACCATTTTTAAAATCGATTTAAATAGATCAAATCAGTTCCATGATTACTATTTAAGATTTACTTTTATTCCAAGGAGATGCCTTAATTAAATGAGCTCAAGTTTTCAATTCAAAATCCAAGTTGAAATCAAGTTATACTACTAAATATCGGACCTTTTGCGCCGGTCTCATAAGTCGCAAAAAGTGCACATGCCGTCGCAATTTGCAAAGAAATAGCGATGGAAAATAGCAGGTAGCAGGAAGGGGATGTGACAAAGGTATTTGCGACGATTACAAACTGTCGCTTTCTTATAGCGACGGCAAATCAATAGTTTTTGCAATGATTTAACCTAACACAAAAAGGCGGGAAAAACACCACTTTTAGCAACGGTTTAGGATGCTGTTACTAAAAAAAATTTTAGATAGTAATTAACGTCACTAAAAGTATTATTTGCAACAATCTAAAACGTTACAAAAAATAGAATTAAATTAATAACGTATTCACGACAGTTTAAACCGTCGCTAATAAAATGCAAGGAAAAGTAATAATTAGCGAGGGTTTATTACTATCACAAAAAAATTATTTTCATAAAATAAATATATATTTTATTAATTCATTCCTTGTACAAATTAATATTTTCTAAAATAAAATTCACATCCACATTCACATTCACATTCACAAAATCATATATACGAATATTATATATATATATATATATATCTCTTGTAACAATACAATGTCAACCAAACATTCATTACAACAATATATAAAACATCATCCAATAATATTAATAATTTTTTATAATTCAAAAACTCAAATTTGTATCTAAAACAAAACAAAAATATCAATAGTACAAATAAATAAATATATATATATATATATATTATAGCTTATTTTAGTATCAACAGTAAGCTCTAATATCAATATACGAAGATATCATCACATACTCAAAAGGGTAGTATCTGTAAAAAGAAACAAAAAAATAATAATTATTTACAATATCATTAATTTCAAGCATACAAAAAAATATAAAACATTTTATATTTATTTCAATAAATAAATAAATAAATAAGATTGGAATATATACATGAATCAAGTACCATATAATGTATCTTCCAACAGCTTCTCCAACTGTTCTTAGACCTCGAGATGGTGTTTTGAAATGCGCATTCGGATTTTTTGCTTTGAAGACAAAGACTTTGCAATATTCGGGCCCAATTGGAACTCCATCAATTTCACACAACGGATTGTCACTAATAAGAAGTCCCTCCGCCAATTGGACTATTGGTATACATGAAAACTTTAATTACATCCTACAATTATGATAATACTATTAAAATCAAGTATTGATTGAACATATTCCCCTATAATCTAACAATAATCAAATAAACACAAAATAAGAAACCTAACCAAATAATTGTACTTAAACACAGACACAACAGCCCCTAGTAGTTCATGCTAGTAGACATGAAACGGCTATGAGATTAAGGCCAAGTTTGGCATGACCTAAATAATACAAAAAGTCAAAAAGTCACTATCCTATTTAAGTCACATTATTTTATTTAAATCACATCACCTCTCTAACACATCACATCAAACCCAACCCATATAAGCCAATAAGTCAAAAAAATACACTTTTTTAGAACATCCCAAACCAACCCTAACAACAACAATTGGCAATATAGGTGACACAAAACAAAGAACAAATAATCAATGTCAAGAGGTCGAGTTCTGTCTTTTCCAGCAAGTCATTTGTGCCTAGTTAGTTATGTGTGTCAAGTTTCGTTAACATCCAACTCTAATTAACCATTTTAGTATGTCAACCGGCTTAAAAAAGAGTTTCTAAAGGACAAATTTTCACAAATGGGAATCTGGCTCCATATTCAAAACTGAAACCGATTTCGAGTCCCATCTTTTCCTACAAGTCATTTGTACCTAGTTAGTCAAATGTGTAAAGTTTCGTTAACATCCGATGCCATTTGACCATTTTAATGTGTCAATCGGTTCAGAAAAAAGAGTTTCTAAATGACAAGTTTTCACAAACGGGAATTAGGCTCTAGATTCAAAATCAGGAATCAATTTCGAGTCCTGTCTTTTCCTACAAGTTACTTGTACCTAGTTAATCGTGTGTGTCAAGTTTTGTTGACATCCAACGCCTTTTGACCATTTTAGTGTGTCAACCGGTTTTAAAAAAGAGTTTCTAAAGGACAAGTTTTCACATCTTTTCGAGTCTCATCTTTTCCTACAATTCATTTGTGCCTAGCTAGTCGTGTGTCAAGTTTTGTTAACATCCAACGCCGTTTGACCATTTTAGTGTGTCAACCAGCTCCGAAAAATTGTTTCTAAAGGAACTAAACATAAGTGTACCATCGGCAATAGTGTCATTACATCCAATCATAATGAACTGAAAAACAAAAGAGTAAGAATTGTTGGAAGGAAAATATATAGGATAAAATGTGTATCATTTTTTTAAACCCTACAAGCATACATTCCAATAAAAACCATCAATTTCACTCATATCAATACCACAAAAATGAAAATTGATTAGAAAATCTACACTTCCGGTGGTGCATCAAACTGGTTTTTCCATTCCCATGTGACAAATGATACCTACAAATCCTTGGCTGAAAGTCAAAAGTCCATAAATGAAAATAAATAAAGCAAAACAGGTTTAAGTTTTGTTAGAATTGTATTCAATCCTATTTACTGTGAAGAAAAGAAGACAAATTGTGGGTATTAGAGGAGTTAAATTGTCATCAAAAAGTCTAAGCAAGATAATGAATGTAAGATTGATGGGAGATTCTATCCCATATCGTCTTACTCTCTTGTATGGAGATTCAGAAATAGATTAGCAAATTCTTATACCTGACCAAGCATTACAGTAGCTTCTGTCCTGCCAACTCCCTAGCCAGCAACACATAATCCACCTGTCATAGTTTTGTACAATTTGTTCGAATGACAGTATCATGGTAAAGCATGTCATCTATGTTCAACATCACTTTAAGGTATTCCGAGTTCACCAACAAACTGAAGTTTCAAGTTTCAGTTGATCGACATGGCCATCCAGCAATTACAAATGTCACACAAAACAACTTCGTACCCATTAAAAATCTTGTTCATCATAATAACACTTTGTTAGCAAACAATGACCAATGAAAAAATCAAGATAATAACACTTTGTTTGCATCTTTTCATTTGCTTGTCTCCAAAGGACAAAAGAAATTCAAAAACTCCAAAAAAAAAAAATTAAAAGGCAATGAATAGAAAAAAAATCATTAATCCTTGTTTCTCTAACATGGAAAACAAGGAAATAAAATATGAGCGAAAAGGTTGCATTACAAACTTGCTTTTGTCCACACCAAATTTTATTGATCATTTCAGCAATTACATAAGATTGAGCAATCTAGAATTATCCACCAGGCCATTTGGGTGCTTAGGCATGTTTTATGCTTTTGCTGTTTTATGTCCTCACATGGTAGAATCGACCACTTATCATATATTTGTTGGATATCAATCTACACCTTTCTGTTGTGACTACCCCTTTTTTGTAGATTTCTTAATCACTCTTTGAAACTGGTTGTTCTACATTATATAATCTCTGTCTCTTTAATTATCCAACTCAAAATAATTATATATCCCACAATATAGCACCTGTTTTCTTTCCTTTTTCCTTGTCCTTCTTTTCTACATCATACCTGTTTCCTATTTCAGTAAGGGATTTTGGTTGGTTGGGTTTTTTCAAGGGCACCTATTTTTTCTTTTTCATTTTGTTATTAAGCTTCCAGGAGAAAATCTACTTTCCTAGAGGACCAATAATGGAGCCAAGGAATCTGGTAGCTATTTAGCAAGGAAATAATTCAGCAGAATCAATTTAATTGTTGATAGAAGATTTGAAGACAAACTGTTAAAGAGACATCAGTAATGATTTTGTGAGCATGGTCACAAAACAATCTGACAAAATCAAATATAATCAAGGCCTACAGCAGCTATTGATTTTACATTGTTTGTCTAGGTAAAAAACACATAATGTTTCGTAGCAGACATTATTTGGTTTTAATGAATGGCCTCAAAATCTTGTGTTTCAGTTTGGTGATTAAACTGGTGTGTCTCATACATAATGGCTTACCTTCATTTGGGTAATACATGAACTAGGAATTGTAAACTTAGTTAACCTTCAAGCACTTGATTGGTTTCCGACATTAAACACACAGTCAGATTTTTTTTTTTTTTTTTTCTTCCGGTGGATTATCAAAATTCCCATCCTATTTCTTATCCCCCACTTATTCATTCAACAACCATTTTTTATTTTTTATTTATTTTTTATTTTTAGAGAAAAATGAAGGTATTGTTTGGTTTGTTTTTGATAAATAAATTTTGGGAAAAATTTTCTAAAATTTTGTTTGATTTAGCGATTTTGAAAAAAAATTTCCAAAATCACTTTTTATCTCCCACACATCAATCAATCACTTTTTCTCTCTCCTCTCTCCTTCTCAATCACTTTTTCTCTCACATACATTTACTCAACTAAAACAAAATATTAAACCATTCCAAACTCCCACACTCCAAAACTATTTCCAAAATATACAACCAAACAAACCAAAAAAATTTCTTAACTCTTTCTCCAAGATTTTTCTTTTAAATTTATCTCCCAAAACCAAACCAAACACACCCGAAATGTTTGTTACAAACCAGTTAAAATCAAATTATTCATTTGTACTAGGTGGTCAACAAACTGAGGGAAAACTTAGAATTTGTGTTTAGATCATGAATTTGGATAGGAATTTAGAAAAATAAAGGGAAATGGAGAAAATTTTAGCTTATATTTGGAGAAATTAGTATGGCATAATTTTTTTCAAAATGGGATCTCTAACTGTGTTTCAATCTAAGGATTTAGGGATTTCTAGATGGAATAGAAAAAAGAGATTTGAAAAAAAGAAAAGAAAAAGGATTTATTTCACTCACTTATGCATACAAGATTACAAAACACAGAGTAAAAAACATATAGATAGAAGCCACGCAAAGCAGATCAAATTAATCAAAATATGACAAGTGAGCTCTAAACTAATCAAAGAATTATTGATATATAACAAACAAAATACTAAGAGAAGATTGTCATATGAGTGAGCTCTTGTAAATAAGAGCACAAAGTAATCTATGACTCACAGTAGGCATGTCTTTTGAATGTTCATATATACTTGGAGCTTTTGTTCTAAACTTAATCTGTATGTTGGTGCGACTTGAGTGGATGTGTTTTGGTGAAATTGTTTATTTTGTGGCTAATACATCAATTTTTTGGGGCTATTAGTTTAATTGTCCTTGTCTTAGATCCAAGGTTTTAACAAACGGCATAGCGTTAACATGCGCCGTTACGTAACGGTTTTGTGGTTACCGCCACCATTCGGCGCTTGGCAAGATGATTGAGATTCGTGTATCGTTATGGCGGCTGTCAGTTATGTTGTAACGGTGCGTAATATGAACGACCTATTACGCACCGTTACGTAACGGTTCCGAATTGTTTCTTTCGAAAAAACACACAAAAAAAAGCTAAAAATGGTGGAAGAGAAATAGAGAGGAGGGAAGATAAAAAAAGAAGATGAAAGAGCAAGAGATAGAGAGAACAGAGGAAAGATGAAAAACATGTTATTGATTTGTTGAAATTGTAATACCTATGTTATTCTATTCAGCTACTATCACTCAACCATTTTGTTTGTGTGTGTCTATCTATATATTGTTTGATGATAATAATAATAATAATAATAATAATAATAATAATAATAATAATAATAATAAATAAAATAAAAATAAATGTGGTCATTATCTATTTGGCTTGGTTAAAATATATATATATATTTAGGCTCTTATTTATTCTCTTACTTTTATCATTGTTTATTTTATATATAATAGTTAGTGATGGATTTTTTGTATAATATAAAGTCATTAATTATTAAAATAAAATGTAAAAAAACTCAGTTTATAGTGATTTAAAAATATAAAATATATTAGATCATACTTAAAAATTTATAAAAATTGATCAATATTTATTTTAAACCCAATGAATATTATCATGGAAAAAAAATATGCGTATCGGTAAGTTTTTTTTAAATTGTGCTAAAAATAAAGAAATTCACGGTTTCGGTTACCGCAACCGTTACGCTACGGCCTTTACACCCCGCAAACACAACCGCGCCACCGCCACTGTTACGGTGACCGCAACCGCTTTTCCAAACCTTGCTTAGATCTGTCTGTTTGTTTCAAATTTCTAAGAGCTGTTTCATACTCAATATACTGTATGTGGTGGTTGTAAGAGCATCCCTATCAGATCCCTTATAATAGCATTGATTCTTCAAAAACCATTCCCCATCAGATTCCTTATACAACCCCTTAAATTTAGAATCGCTATAGTCACTTCCTATTTGTAAGGAGTCACTATAGCTCCCTTATATCTGACAAAACTTGCTTCACCGGTCGTCCATCCGGATATCCCAAATAAAATAATCGAAGCAAAAACTGCTTCATCGGTCATCCACCCGGACGTTCGGCCGGTTGACCTCCCGGACGTCCAGTCCCTGCTTTATGATTCTATTGCTTTCTTCTGTAATTATTTGAGCTGTACATAAACAACACAAAGTCCTGGCTTGTTTCAATACATGAACAATACAATACAAAGTCAATACCACTCTTGGTTCTACATATAGCTTCCGTTTGAAAAGTGGGTTGGCTTTTTAGCTTTTTAGCTTTTTGATTTTTTTGGCTATTTTAGCTTGGGTTAAAAAGTTTGGTTTAAGAAGGGCTTTTTGGCTTTTTAATTCTTTTGGCTTTTTTTGTGAGAGAAGAGTGTAATGATTATGGATTAGATGTGATATTTTGTTTTTTGTCACTAAAATAACCTATTTTGTCTTTTGTGGCTAAAATAGCCAAAAAAACCCCGTTTAGCTCTTCCCAAACAGAGCCATCGAAAGTTCAAAGTCAATACCACTCCTGTCGTATTGTCTATGTACATTATATACAGCTGGAGTTGCCTTTGAGCTTCCATTTTTTATTTTATTTTATGTTGTTTAATTATTTTATTATTAAAAAAATATTCAAATTTAAAAATAATTAAAAATATTATTTTAATAGAATAGAGAAAGAATAGGAAGTTTGTTGGGAAAGGTAGATGAAAAGTGATTCTTAAAATAGGAATGAATTTTTTAACAATATTTTAGGGTAAAATTTAAGTAAGCTGATAGGGATGCTCTAACCAGGAGATAAGCAAAAGCTAAAGCAAAAATGTCCTGGAAGAGAATTTTCACTTACTGTTAAGGGATATGAAGTGAGATATCATTTGCTTTGAAGAACTTCATATTTTTGAACATTATATTATTGATGTCAATAGGTGAAATTGGTTTATCACAATGAATGAAAGAAAGTTTTTGATAACGAATAATTAGCAAAATCTCTTATATGTCTCCAAGACTAATCAAAGTTCAAACTTCAAGTCTTCCTAGGAGCTCCAATATATTCTCCACCTATTATTAAATTAATAAATGGGATGGGTTGGGCAGTCACATAAATTCAAAAACTTGTCAATCTAAATCTTGTAATGAAAACCTTATACAGGTTTATTTCTTAGTTTTAAATGTCAATTGTATATTACTGGTTTAAAGGTCTGCGTACGTTTTTTGTTCATTTTCTTGCTTATTTAGGCATATTGTCAAACAGGTGATGTGCCTAATATGTCTATGCACTAACAGACACCCGTGAAAACAGAGGCATGCAAATTAGATATTAATATATCCATATATAGCAGAAAAAGGAATAGAAAACTACTAAATTACATACCAGATTGTGGAGTTTGGGCGGTAATTTGTGAACCCAGAAACAACGAAGCTGAACCAAACAGACACAGGCACAGACATAGAGACAGAGTTCATTGTCTTTTATCACGAGGTTAGAACCTTCAGAGCTGTAATCGCATCATCACGAGGTCCGGGGTAAGCGATTGCAGAACTTGACACGGAGTTCATTTTATTTTATTTTCTTTTTCCCTTTCTTTCCAAATCACCCAATCCAAACAAACACAGGCACAGACATAGAGACACACACGCACACGCACTCACGCATGCACGCACGCAAGGGAGGAAGAAGAAGAAGAAGCGAGCAGCAAAAGAGAATTCAGATTGAAAACTATAGATACACATTGGGATCTTCCCTCGTATGGTTGCTAAGTTGTCCACACGTTCTACCATTGCCGCTTCAAGCTTTCTTCTTCTTCTTCTTCTTCTTCTTCTTCTCTCTCTCTCCCGATTCTCTCTGCAAGTTCTACCGTTCGCTTAGCCCCATTGACGACAGTAAAGAACCCCTTTCTGTGTTATATATATCGTTAGGGTTTTATGACATGTTTACTTTCAATTTTGATCCCCAGCTGTGCTACAGACCCCAGGGGTCGACCCCACTGAGGTGGCAGCTCACCATTCGCCGAAATCCAAAAAAAAATAATAATAATAATAATTTTTATTTTGGGCCAATCATTCCTCTCCATTTATGACTCTCAGTGACCCCCACTGGGGGCCTTAACCATTTTTCTTTTGATCCTAAAAAGAATACGAATCCTGCTATAAACCCCAGTGACGTGGGGCGCCCCCACTGGCCAGTTTTTGTTTTGTTTTTTTTTTTTTTTTTCTTTCATCCAATCCCATAGTGCCACGTGGCACTGAGGGTCACCACAGTAGCATTTACTGGGGGTCCGAGGCATTTCCGAAAAGAATACAGAGGCCAAATATAAAAAGAAAAATGATTGGACCCTCACAATTTTTATTAGATTTCAATTATTTATTTATATCCATTCATATATGTATAATGCTTAAACTATTAATGATTGAGATTCAAAAGAACTTTAAGGCTCAAAAAAAAAATTCAATCATTATTAATCTATATCTATACTATATATGAAGCAAAATGGGGTTTTTAACCCCAAGATCTGTGGGAGCTCCAATCTCCTAATCCTAATTTTTTAATTTTTTGATTTAAAAAAAAAAAACCTCAGCATTTATTCACTTCTCCCAACCCAACCTTAGCATTTATTGACTTCTCCCAACTCACAATCCCTTTTGACTTCTCTCATAATTATTATAACACCCTTTTCAATTTCTCTCATACACTATGGTTATATACAAAAAAAAAAAGATAAGAATTTAGCTATAGATCTCAAAAAGATATAACATCTAAATTTGAATTATGATTTAATAATATAATAATGTATTTTTTTATGTATATTTATCAAAATTTTAAATCACTTAATGGGACAAATTAATCAATTTTTCAAAATTATTGATTTTTAACTTACAAAATAGATTAAAAAAAACTATTGACTAATTTATTTATTTAATAGCAAAAATATTTCATAATCTCTCCCTCCTAATCTCTCTCACAAATTTTTTCATCCCAAAAAAATCAGATAATATTTTCTATTAAAGTTGTAGATATCTACCTATATTTTATATATCATATTATAACATAACAAAAAAAAAACTAAAAAACTAAAAAAAAAATCTTTAAAGTTTATCTAAATAAACTTTAAATCAATAAAACTCACATGTCTATCACATATCTAACTCACATCATACTTACCTAAATAATAATAATTAAAAACAAATAGAAACCATAGATAAATTAAATTTAAAAAAAAAAAGATACCCACAATTCCATCTTAAATAAATTGAAAAAAAAATATCCGAATAGAAACTACACAAAAATAAAAATAAAAATAAAAAGATATATCTATCTATCTATCTATATCTATACTATAAATTAAGCAAAAAAAAGTTTTTAACCCCCAAAGCCTATGGGAGCTTCAATATCCCAATCTGAATTTTTTAAATTTTTTATTTAAAAAAAATCAGCATTTATTGATTTGGTCAAAATTCTCTGATTAGCATTTATTAACTTTTTTCAATCCACATATCTTTCCACATGCCTGCAATTATTGATTTGATCAAAATCCCATGATCAGCATTTAAAATCCCCTCATACAAATAATTATAGATACAATTCGTGTATAGTTATTGCAGTACCCTTTTCAATTTCCTTCATACACTATGATTAGTGATAAGAAAAAAATCTTAAAAAACATAATTTATATATTAAAAAAAATTTAAAACAAATATAAATATCTATAATTATCTCGTGCATAGCATGGGTGATAGGCTAGTTAGATATTAAGTAAAAGGGGGTTTTTAACCCCAAGCTTTGTGAGAGCTTCAATCTCCCAATCTAAATTTCTTGATTTTTTGATTTAAAAAAAAAAATCTTAGCATTTATTAACTTCTCCCAACTCCTAAGTTTTACTTTCATAATAACGAGTCCGAATCCTCGGCCTCACAAGCCTGCCACCATCTTTGCGGCACCTCCAAAACAATGTCGTTTTGGAAAAAATTTCAATTAAAAAAAAGAAAAACAGAACAGAACCAGAGGAAAAACCAAAGGAGGAGAAGAAGGAAAGAAGAAGGGAGAAGATCCGAGCAAACCACCGTCGACTAGGCTGACGTCATAGAAGTATTGTTCGGCGCCAAAGGTGATTTCGACTAGGGTGGCGGGAAGGGAGCCGCCGAGGCCGTTGCAGAAGAGGGCGCCGCCACAGTTGCCAGTGGCGCAGTGCCCTTGGAAGGTGGCGAGGTCGAAGGAGCAACTGTGGCGGCCCCAGATCCGGTCGAACCAGGCGAACAGAGTCTCCGAACAGAGATTCCTTCGTCTTGGGGTGGACGATGGAGAGGAATTTCTTAGAGCAGAACTTGCCGAAGTGGCAAGTGGATAAGATTCTGAGGAGCTCAATTGGGTCCATGGCTTTCATGTCTCGTTACTGGGTGAAGCACTCGTGGCGAAATTGGTCCGGGTGGAGGAGAGAGGAGAGGCTACCGTCCATGTAGAAGGTCTCGTGGTCGAATCCTTGGAAGATTTTGCGCTTGATTTGGGTTTGTGTAAAGAGTTATGATGGGTTTGATTTTGGCCCCCCTCCATCCTCTCTCTCTTCTTTTCCTTTGTTTCTGGGTTTGATTTTGGTCCGTCCTCTCTCTCTTCTTCCCCTCTGGTTCTGTTTTTTTTTTTTTTTTTTTAAATTGAAATTTCTCCCAAAACGACATCCTTTTGGAGGTGTCGCAGGGATGGCGGCAGGCTTTTGCGGCCGAGGATCCAGACTCCATAATAACACTTTAATGTATTAAGAACGAGTATAAAAAAAATTCTTGAAAAGTCCAACACATATGATTATTATCAAAATATTAAAATTTAATGTAATATAATTTTTTTTTAAAAATATTTAATTCCTTGAAAAGTCTAACATATATGATTATTATCAAAATATTAAACTTTAATATAATATAAAAAAGAAAAAAAAAAGACATTTAAAAAAAATATATTTAAAAATCACAATTCACATATATAGATAATTGTAAACACAATTCGTGCATAGTACGAATGATATGCTAATATATAAATAAGGGAAATTAGAAAAAAAGAAGGGTGATAGAGACCCCAGCACCCAACACATTTTGTGAGAGAGAGGGAGGAGAGAGGGAAAAAAAATAAAGAAGAAAAAAATAATGAATGATCACAAATTAATTAGAAGTTGTAGAGGTGGCAAATTTTAGAGATCTCAAGTATTATTGTTACTAATATATGGAATACAAACTTATACTCTTATAGTTTTTTGTTTTCATTTTATTACATATACATTTATATTTCATATATTTGTAATTTTTTTATTTTACCTCCTACCTATATCTAATTCTCCCTAAAAATAAAAATAAAGAAAGTGGACCAATTCATACATAAAAGCCCAAACAGTAGATCTAATTAAGACGAGTATGGCCATGCCTGGAATTAGCAGCTCATGTAGATTTTGTCCGACAAAAATAAAGGACTTTTGGAGTTGGGTAAGTGCTTTTTTTATTATTATTAATTTCTTTTTAGTGAAGTTTTTACAAAAATTTTTAAAATTTACACATTTTAAAATTTTACTCCACTAAACCAACAAGAAAAATAAAAAATAATAATAATAAAATGTAAAAAAAAATCCACTAAAGGCAAAAAAAAAAAAAAAAAAAAGAGTGATTTTTTAATTTTTGTTTTTTTGTCTTTAGTAAATTTAGATTTTAGATCCTTCTACATTAGATGGACCTAGAAAAAAAATAACTTTTAGCATCAATTTTAAAAAATAATTACTAAAAAAAAAAAAAATGCTCCAAAAAGACGCGTCTTTTCTAGAGTATCTTCAACCTGTTAGTTATATAATGTTTATTAGTTAAAATGACTAGTATAATGAGTGATAATTGAGCGCTTCTAGAGTACAGTCACAGGGTGCTCCAATGTGTTATAATTGGTAGAGAAGATAAAATTCTTAATTTTGTGTCGGGTGATTCAAGAATATGATGAGACATAGTGTATTATGATTAGTCCTAGAGTATGAACATGTGGAGCTCCTAAAGCATTGAATAGTTTTTCCTAATATAACTTTTTTCTTTTTTATTTTTATAATCCAATGCACCAGGCATGCGATTAGGTATTTTCCTTGAACTTATATTTAAAAACTACATGTAGTTAGCCTTCGAAGTTAATAAAAAATTTATTTGACCCTTATGATCATTTTTTTCCATCTTTGTTGATAATGTGATATTTTATAAAATGTGAATAGTATTTGAATGAATAACTAAAATAGAAAGTAGAATTGGAGTGAAAACATAAAAAAAAAATGGATATGCAAAATAAAATATATAAATTATAGTAATTTTTAGATAGGTAAAATGCCTAATAACATTAGAGATATTTTTAATTAAACATGTTTTGTTTAATTTTTTTAAAAAGGAAAAGAAAACAAACTGAGTTCATGAGGGCCTCTTCAAGAGAATGGATGGATAAAATGAATGAAATAAAATATGTTATTTTTTCTTTTTTCATTTTTCTTCCTCTCCTCTAATTTCTCTCAATTTTTAATTTAAACACAGACTTTATTTATATCTTCAATTTGTAGAGAAATAAGATAAAAGAAAAATAAAGTAATTATTTAAAGTTGTAATTGAATTGTGAATTTGCAGAAGGATTTTTTTTTTAATAAAAAAAAAAAAAGTGAAGCAAAAAAAAAAGTGAAGCACAAAACTGTTTCCCCTTTATTAAAAATGAATCACAAGACTGTCAAAGAATTATTTTTATTTTTATTTATTTATTCAGCAATCTATAAGAAAATGAGTATGTATGAATAATTTTATTCTATATAAATACAGAGAATTTATACGCATTTAGTTAGCTATTCAATAATGCATAGAAATATTATGGATTGTATCATTACGTGATACTCCTAACCAACCCGAAAGAGGATGGATAATGTCAATTTTGCCCTTTTTAAAATCCATTTAAATAGATCAAATCAGTTTCATGATTACTATTTATATAGATTTACTTTCATTCCAAAGAGATGCCTTAATTAAATGAGCTCTAGTTTTCAATTCAAAATCCAAGTTGAAATTATGGTTCAATTTGGATTGGCCAGTGTGGTTGGTCTTGTTAGAAATTGGTTTTATAAGCTTATTTTAGGTCAATTTTGAGCCCCAATTCAAGTGAGACCTATATGTCTTTTGAGGTAGGTCCGAGTGATGACATGGTCCTTGCCATATGGTAACTTATCTCAAAGTCAGTTTGTCAAAACTATTTCTGAGTGAATCAGAAGTTGACGTCATTTTTGACTCAGTGAAGTTGGGAGTTGAAGAGACAATATAGATTGTTCTATTTATGGTGTCCCACATTGAAATAAAAAGGGTATATGAGTGTATAAATTCTAAGTTGGCATGCTTGAGATGGGCCCCAAGGGGCATCCAAGTTTTGTAGAGGGGGAATTTATGGACCAAGCATGCTTTGAACTCAATACCACATGCATGTGTCGTCACCGTCTGGCCAGGCTAGGCACAGGCGTAGGTTGAGTCGAATCTTGCTTTTAAATTTTTGGACAAAATGCGTTAGAATTTTTCAAATTCTTGCTGGAAAATTTAAATTTATGAAACGAAATAATTCAAAAATTTGCAGAAAAATCTTTGAATTTGTTTTTTTCTAAAATAGTGTCTTCTCTTGTCACCTCTCTTCTTTTTCTCTGGCAATTCAAACTTGCACCTATTTGGAGGGTTTTCTATCCTTCCGAATAGACACCACTATGCCTATAAATTCAGGCTCCTCCAACAGTTCAAGTCATTCAATTTCCTTGCCCTTTTTGCTATTTTCTTGCATCATTCCTTATACTAATTTTAGAGAGATTTAAGAGAATACTGACATAAGTTCTGATTCGCTAGACAGATTGTTTGAAATGCTTCTACAATCTGCATTTGATCATTATATCTTAAAAGATAGACGTCGTTAAATCCGTAAGCACTTGTGCAACGACAAATCTATCTTAAGGATAGAGTTTCATACTCGACTTGATCTTTGAAGTTCTTTTCTATTTTTGGAAATAAATTTTGTAAGTCAATTTATTGTTTTGTTTGGATTGTTTCTATTTTCCTTTCATACACAAGATTATTCGAACAAGTCTATCTAATCAAATTTAAGTCCAACACTTTGGTGCTGTTTGGGAAAGGCTCAAAGGCTTAAAAAGTCACTAAATGACAAAAGAGGCTTATATAGCCACTAAAGGACAAAAGTAAGAATATTGCTGGGCAAGTTCCAACGCTAAGCTCAATTTACAAAACTACCCCTCATCAAAGAGGGGTATGCGGCAGCACACACAAAAAAAAAAAAATCCCAAAAAACACATTTTTCTAGAAAAACAAAGAAAGTTGATAAAAAAAATTAAAAACATTTATTTGTTTTTTGTTAAAATATTTTATAAAAATAAATTCAAACTCTATTTTATAAAAATAATTTTAAATATTTTAAATTTTTTGTTATGTACTTGGTTATGATTTGAGTGTAGAGTTGTGAAAGTAGTATGGAGTTTCAAATTATGTGTTTGGTTATGAGTTTTAAAAATAATTTATTATGTGAGTTTTATTTTATGTGTTTGGTTACGATTTGAGTGTAGAGTTGTGAAAGTAGTATGGAGTTTCAAGTAATGTGCTTGGTTATGAGTTTTAAAAATAATTTATTACGTGAGTTTTATTTTATGTGTTTGGTTACGATTTGAGTGTAGAGTTGTTTTTAAATTTAAAATATTAACATTTTAAATTATTTAAATTGTTTGAATATTTAAATTATTTAAATTTTTTTGTGAAAATAACTTTTTGAATATTTAATTTTTAACGATTTAAATTTTTTCGATATTTATTTTAATTTTTTACTTATCAAATTTTTTAGATTATTTACATTATTTTAATATTTAAAATAAAATTAAAAGTAAAATTAAAATTAAAATTGTTTTTAAAATAAAAGTAAAAATAAAAATAATTATTTACAATTACATTAAAATTAAATTATTTAAAATACACAAAACAATAAAATAAATAAAAAAAACTGAAAATAAATATAAAACTTAAACTTCAAAAAAACTTAAAATTAGCAATTGCCACGCCCTTCCCAAATAAATAAAACACATAAAAAAAATTAATGTGTACAAATAAAAAAATGACAAAAATGTAAATTAAAAAAAAAATAAGGACAAAAATACGCCACATTCAAAAACATTTAAAAAAAAATAAAAAACATAAAAACTGATACTTCACAAAATAATTCTTTGAATATTTAAATTATTTAAATTTTTACGATTTAAATTTTTTGAATATTTATTTTAAATTTTTGCTTATTAAATTATTTAGATAATTTACATTATTTTAATACTTAAAATAAAATTAAAATTAAAATTAGACAAAAAAACGTAAATTAAAGAACAAGAACTAATTAAAGTATAAAAAAATAAAATAAACAAAAATATACATTTTTTTTAAAAAAAAAGTTAAGCAAAATACGCCAAATCCAAACTCAAAATAAAAAAATAAATATTTTATCAAAATATGCCAAAATAACAAAATAAAAAATAATAAAATTTAAACAAAATACGCCAAATCCAAACACAAAATAAATATTTTACCAAAATAAAATAAAACCCCGAATAAAAATAAAAAAATAAAAAAATAAAAACAAAATAGGCCAAATCAAAACCCCAAAAAAAAAAAAAAAAAAAAAGTAAGCAAAAAACGCCAAATTCAAACCGAAAATAACAAAAAAAATAAAAATAAACAAGTTCGGACTGTTCGAAGCTGACGTGGTTGTCAAATTCCTTTTTTATTACGGGTACAAATCTTATTAGGGGCACTTTGGTAAATTCGTAAGAAGACACCTCACCAAAAAGCCAAAAAATTAAAAAAAGTCAAAAAGTCCTTTCCAAACCAGGTTTTTAAACCCAGGCTCATATAGCCAAAAAATTAACTCACTTCTCAAACGGAGGCTTTGTCACTTTCAACTTACAAATATATATATATATATTGCAATGAGTAACTTAATGAACGCGACTTTACTTAAAGTGAGATTTGTAGAGGATAAAATGTACTCATTATTTCTATTTTTTGAGATTATTTTTGCAACTCGATCCTGCATCACCACCAACAAGTCTTAATATCGGGTCAAACACCTTTCTCTTTGCACATGGGCTACCACAATATAAGTCACTTTTTCTTTGCACATGGACTACATGAATATAATACCAGTTCACACCATTGAAGATGCCGCTCATGGAGAGAATTGATAATTCACTCTCAAAAGACATCAAAACACTAGCTACAAATCACATTGCAACAACGAACAAATCAAACAAAAAAAAAAAATGAAAAAAAAAAAGGAAAAAGAAAAAAGAGAGAGAAGAGAACATTGCAATAAATATTTGATCAGACACCTACAAACCATCACTCTGCTGAAAAATGTGCAAATTAAGTTTCCAGGAAGAAAAAGAAAAATACTGAGAATTTGACAGCTGAATTTGTCACTAACACAAGCTCAGGCAGAATGTTTAGAACATTCTCTTCCAATGTTAATGTTACAACAAGAGTCAAAGTTAAAAATTAGCCTGTCATTTATCATAAGGTCAACCTCTGTGAGTCTCTAACATAGACCTAACTAAAAAGATAAAATAACAAATGAACAAAACAAAGAACACACCTTGAGGACTATTCTACTGCCACAGAGAAACATTGATGTCAGGAGATGGTCTCTGAGCCGACATGTATTCTGAGTCATTCCATCCAGTGCTATCGGTAGATGTGGCATTCAGGTTTTGTTTATCATTCGTGCTGTTATCTGCTTCTCCATGGCTTAGTGGTAATTGAGTTGTCGGAGTTGGGAAGATGGCACCTGCGGGTGCCGCTTGGGAGATTGGTGTTGCTGCTGTCACTGTATCTGGAGGAGCACCTGGTGTAAGAGTCATTCTTTGTTCATAACTGTGCTTTCTTTTGTATGCTTTGTAACCATTTGGCATGAAGCTTCCCACAACGATCTGGAAAATTAACCACAACCCACATCATTTTAACCTCCAGAATGTTTAGTTTTAATAGGATTTGGTTTGATTGAAAAAAAATTTAGGTTCCAACAACAGTCTCATATCTGTGAGAAAGAGAAAAGCAAATCTCTAGATTTTTTCTTTTTTCACTAACTAGGAACCTCTCCAAGGCAGGGTCACTTTGGACCCACTCCTATAAAGTAAGTCTTGGATGCACACAATCACTTGCCATTCACGTGTATCAAGTCAGTTTGTGCACATCACCAGAAATGGTTTCCAAGAACGTTCAAGTTTACCATTCATTGTGGGACCTTTAATAACTAAGTTACCTATGGGAGTTGGTGATAAAGTAACACAACAAATTGCACTCCTAAAAATAGAATCATGTGATTATCATAACAGATTACAAGCCATGGCATAATCACAGCCACGAGAAGCATTTCATGCATAATATGAAGTATTATGCCGTGGGAAGTAATTTTGCATAATCACGCTGCTCGGCCGAGCAAGTTGGATGGTGGCCAAGTAGGACCCGTGCTCAGTTGCCTGAACAAGGTGTATGGTCACTATGTATTATCAGACAGCCAAACCCGAGCTCGAAGAATGAGTCTCAAATGGTGGGATTATGCTCATTGCTTCCAGGAAATCGCTAGGCAAGGGACACGATCCCGCCTAGGGCAGAGCAACATGGACAAGTAGTTTACACAAAACTGTCAAAGATCAACTCAAGTAATATAAAAGGGGGCATTAACCTTCTGAGTGAGGTACGCAATCATTAACAACCATACTGTCACCGTATTGAGAGTTCATCTATGGTTATGCTGTTGAATTGTACATATCTATGTAAATTCTTACCTGGATTGGGCTAGCAGCCATTAATAAACCAGCCGCACCACCACCAATAACGCGGCCATCAGGACCAGCCAGTGAGACACTTAAGCCGCCTGTCCGACTTCTCACACCACCATTTTCAGAGACTGTATATGATCCTGTCAGAGACAATATCTCAAAGCGGCCCTGCACGAAATTAAAGATTGAAAATTAACAAAATATGGGTACAAACAACCACATCCCATCATAATATACATTAATGAGAAGTAAAGGGAAAACATTTTCATACAAAAATGCACACAGCAGAAAGGAAAAATTTTAGGTTGCGTTTGGTAGAGTTTTGTAATTATGATTTGAGAGTATGAGTTGTATTTTAAGTTTGTGAGGTTTGTAATTTTGATTTAAATGTGGAAAATTTGTTTGATTAAGAGTTTTGAAAATAGTTTTGATTTGAGTGGGGAATTATTGATGTAGCATTTGATATTTGATACAAAAATTTACAACTTATAATCAAACATATAACTCAAAATTATTTTAAAGCACATAAAAAATTTTAAAAAATTCAAAAAATGTTTTTTTCGATTATACAAAAATCAACATATCAAAAAAAATATAAATAAATAAATAAATTACTATTTCGGTCAACCGGCCGGATGACCGGTTAGGCAAAATTTACAAAAAAAAAAATTCCGAAAAGTGAGCCTGAGATAGAGTTCTCTGCAGAGTTTTGGAAAACTGATTCCAAAACTCCTACCAAACATGATATTCAAATGTAGGTGTAGAATTATGTTTTCAAAACACAATCAAACGGAGCCTTAGGCTCTATATGGTTGTGTTTTTGTTTTTCATGTTTTCGGAAATAAAATCAATAAAAATTTCAAAAACACCCATCATTTTTCAAAAATGGGTTTCATTGAGAAACAGTTCACCAAACAACTTTTCTGTTTTATGTGGAAAATGAAAACATAACCTTAGATTTGGGGAAGGAAAAAGATCTAGACCCCCATTGGGGGTCACCCCCACGACCCCCACTGACCTGTGATTGGCCAGCTTTTTTTTTTTTCTTCTCCTTCAATCACCAACCCCCACGTGTGTGTGGAGGTGGTGGGGGTGGAGGCTTGAGGGGGTCTCAATCACTTCCGTTTTGGAAATTATGGTTGTCTGACAAAGGAAGGTTCTGATTTCCCACACCTCACAACTATTCTCACAGAAATATGCAGTCTTGTGTACTTCTATGTTTCAGATTCCTTAGAAACATCCATACACTTTATTTGTTGCTTTAGTAATCATTTTCCAGAGGAGAAAATTAGAATTCTGGAAAAGCCAGATCTCCATATAGAAACTGTTAAGGCCCCGTTTGTTTTGGAGTGTAGAGGGTGGGATAGGATTAGGATGGAGGGGGGGCCATTTAGTGTTGTGTTTGTTTGTAGAGTTGGGGAAGGGATTTGGATCGAGGAGGGGATTAAGATAGAGGTTGGAAGGGGATTGGGATTGAAGAGGTAGAGGTGGTATTACAAAAATAATGAGGAGATTAGAAATTTTTTTATTTTTTACATATTGGGCATTTTTTTTAACATTAATGTTTAATTTTTTGTATTTTTTATTTGTTTTATTATTTTATATAAAAATAATTAAACAATTCCTACACTAACAACTATCATCAAAACAAATACAATTTTACTTAATCCCCTCACTATTAATTCACTCACTATAAATTCCCTCTATTCTACGTCTAAAAACAAACGGGGACTAAAAGACATGCACATCTTACAAATCAGAAAAGTAAAAAACAGAAAATAAAACAAAAAACTCAATATGTTAATATCCGAGGCACTTGTTAATTGTTAATAGTAATAATTGAAAATAACATGGGCACATAATTATGACTAAAACTCATTCATGTAAGCTAAAAGGCAGATCAGAAAGAGGTCTATATGATCATAATTGTTTCAACCAGGCAGAAATAAAAAGAATTCCCCAACTAGTATTGAAGGAGAAAAAACATTCTGCAATGTTAAGCAGGAATCACAAATAATAAAGAGAAACAAGCAAACAAAAAATATAAGAATAAATAATACAGAGTTTTGAATATCTCAACTTGACTGCTCAACAATTTTTGTCACATACTCAACTCTAAAACCCTAACCCAAAATTATAATAAATACCTCTAAACTCTGAACTTCTCGAAAGCCCTCCTTAAAGGCCTCTTACATTACATCTAAATATATAGTAAAAATATAAGACACCTCACAACAATGTTAGAAGACATACCTCATATGTCAAGACACCGCCGGATGAACCGGGCTGGCAAATAGTAACATTAGAAACAGTGCCATTGGCAGAGAGGACGCAAATTCCTCGAGGACCCTTTTGAGAAAATGAAAGAATCTTTGCTGCAACATCCTGAAAAAAAAGTAATAAACTAACATTCAATTTTCATAATGTACCCACAAACACATTACACACCTCAGATCTGCACAGAGATCTTCCTTCCACCCACTTTAATTGTCAAAACAAACCAATAATTGCAATGTATTACCTCTCCTGTGTATACAGTTACGACATGGGGTGTAAAGTCCACTCCTGCTGTGTTTGCGAACAACTCACCTTCACAGATCATCAAGGTATCAAATATGAGGTAACAATCTAAAGTAAATCAACCCCATTTCAATTAAAGTGGATAATTAATCCTCAGTACCAACATTTTCTTTAATTATCACTCATATCAATTCTGTCTAAGAAAAAGGCATTTACAATGTCAGGCACAAAAATTCACAGAAAAATATTTTCAACAAATTTTCACAGCTTCACCTGTTCAAATAATCATTCCACATAAACCACAACCCCAATTTATTATTATTATTTTTTCTTTTAATTGTCTGAGAATCAAAATCCCAAAAGAAAGTGGGAACCAAAAAAAATAAAAATAAAATTAGTAATTTGTTAAGCTAAAATTTTGATTTTTTTTGGAAGTGATCTCAAGATTTAAAGGCTTGGTTTGATGAACTCACCTAAAGAAGAAAGCAGCTGCCAGTTACCAGAACCAGATGGTCTGCCACGACCCCTTTTGGAAGAAGAGAACTCAGAAGAAGAAGAAAAAGGAGGTGAGAAAGAAAAACCTGGTGGTGGTGGTGACATAGATGGTAGTCTCAAGTTACCATCTGAGTCATACTTTCTTGGCCTCCCTCTCTTCTTCTTCACCAACAAACCACCACCACCACCACCACCACCACCACCAGCTACACTACCACCACCTGTGGTGGTGATCCCTAGGCTTCTCTCCATGCTCATGTTCATCATCACCTGCGGCAGCACCACCCCACCACCACCACTCACCGGCGGCGACTCGGTCTCCCAGTTACCTACCACTGGTGACCCAGATACCATACTCTCCTTCTCTTCCATCCCCAAGCCCTTTTTTCAACCAACAAAAAAAAAAATACTAATAAATAAAAAAAAGTAAAGATAGAGATATTTCTAGAGAGAGAAAGACACGGATTTGATTTTTTTTGTTTGTGCAAAATGGCGCCAGAAGTAGAAACTCACTGAAGTGTTGTTTGGTCTGTTCCCTTTTAAATTTTTAGTGTACTTTGTGATGTTTTGAGAAGATAATTAAAAAATAATATTAAAAATTATGAAAAAAAATATTATAAAATATTTTATAAAATTTTTTTATTATTTGATTAGTGTATAGTATTTTATTGTATGTGTAATTTAACGATAAATGATCTTTCATAATATTTTTTTCATAATTCAAAATTATTTTTAAAATTTTTTTTAAACTATTTTACGAGATAAAAGTGAATTAAAAATTAAAAAATAACTTTTAACTCATTTTTCAAAATAATCCTTTGTTGAAAGAATTTTGAGTTCCCTCTATTAATGGATGGATGGGGTATGGAAGCTAAAAAGACTTCTGTCTGTAGTCCTACTCTACACTGTGTGATGAGAGAAAATTGAATTACAAAGAACTGTTATTTAATAATGTGATAATTAATTATGATATTAAATGTAATATTTTTTTTATATCTTATTTGATTATCAATTAATCATATTACTTAGGATTGTTTTGGAAAATTAGTTAAAAATTGACTTTTTGTTTTTTTTTTAATTTTTTTTAAAGAACGTATAAAAAAATAGAAAAATGATATGACTGAAAATAAGTTAAAAATCAAAAAATAATTTTTTATTTTGTTCCCAAAAGAGGCCTTATATATTATTGAGCTTAGAAAATGAATATAAAAGTAAATTTGTATGTAATTTTTTTGAATTAATTACCAGGAAAACAAATTTTTTTATATTTCCAAAATACCCTTTTCAATGGTTAAAACTTATTAAAGTGGCATGATTTGAATTTTTAATTTTGTGATCATAAATCATAATAATAGAGAATCTAGAATATTATGAGAAAAAGAAGAAAAATGATTGAGAGCTCTAATAAGGAAGCTTTATGAGCTCTAATGTAAGTAGACTCCATTGTGATGTGATATTTTAGTCTTAGTTTTTTTTTATTTTTTATTTTCTACCACATTATTAGAACTTAATTAGAGTTCCTAAATTAGAGGAATGTATCATTACTCAGAAAAAAAAAATGGCAGTTTGAATTTTTAACTCTTTTCCATTTATTTAAAATCAATCATTTTACATTATTGTCTTCCTTTCTGACCAAAAAAGAAGAGATTTATTCACAAAGAAATATTTGAGAGATGATGTGTATTTTCAAGGATTACATCAAATTGTCAAATATTGCACAAGCAAAATACATTTCACTGACAATTACTAAAAAAAAATTAAAGTTTTAGCCTTATAAAATAAACTAATAATTTAAATCATAATCAATATAGATATACATAAAATATCTAAAAAATCATTTTAATTGAGTTTAAAAACTAAAATACTCTTTTTTCTATCAATCAACATCTCTAAATGACTTTTTAAATGAGATTTGTTAACTGTTATAGTTAAACTTATCATATTTTAGTCAATCCAGTAAGTTAGCTATTACAATAGATATTTTAACAAAATTGTTCACGTCTAATTACATTTGAAGAGTTTTGAAAAGCTCTTTAAAAAGTTTGTGTGTATAAAATAGATAAAATAAAGAGTAACGTTGGAGTACATATACAAAAAATGAATTAGGAAAAATAAAAACATATATATTGTTGTATTTTAGCTAATAAAAAATGAAGAATATGATTGGAGTTGCTCTTAACGAAAATAGACAAATGATTTAGATTTAAAAATAAATCAAAAAATTAGAGTTTAAATTGATAAAATTAAAAATTCAGAATTTATTTTGTTATGAGGCTCAAACCTTGAAAAAAAAATTTTGTTGTAATTGCTCCTATATTTTTTATTCACAATTTAAAAAAAAAAAGATAATTATGCCAAAAAAAAAAATTTAAATTATTGCTTTCTAAGTTTTGTATAAGAGCATCTCCAACGCTTACTCAAATTTTTCACCAAATCTGAGTCAAAAAGCATCTATTTCATCAAATTTTATAACAGATGCTCCAACGGTTCACCATTCATCAAATTTGTCCGGGGACAACCGGGTGGTCGACCGGTCGGTTGACCGGTTTGCCCAAAATTTTTTTTTTTTTTTTTTTGAATTTTTTGAACTTTTTGAACTTTTTTCGAGACGACCGGGTGGTCGACCGGCCGGTCGACTGGTTAGGCAAAAAAAAAATTTTTTTTTTTTTTTTTGAATTTTTTGCTAAACTGTTTGAACCTTTTACTGGTTGACCGGTTGGTCAACCGGCCGGTCAACCGGCCGGGCAACCGGTTGGTCGACCGGGTCCTCCTCTCCAACGGTCCGTAACAGTGTTTTGGTGAATTTATTTCTTCCTCGTCGATCTGATGAAAGATTTGGTGAAATCTCATTTTGGTGCCAGCTTTGGTGAACGGTTGGAGCCATGAACAGTGTCATTTTCATCAAAATTCAAATTTGATATCAGATTTGGTACAGCGTTGGAAATGGTCTAATATATGTATATATATATTGCTCAAGCATATATATAATCATGTTAAGTTTTTTTTTTTTCAATTGAAAATATCGTGTGTTGCGTATCAGTCTAGTCCTTCCTACTCTATCTTCCAATAAGAAATTTAAGATATTACATATAAGTATTTTTTTTTTTAATCAGATATTACACATAAGTTCATGGTTTTATGACATTTTAAATTTTAGACTAATCAATTGACAACAAATTCACTAATATTGTGTTTAGATCATAAATTTAGATAGGATTTTTTTTTTTTTTTTTTTAAAAAAGTATGTGAAACGTAGTTATGTTTAATTCGCATTTCATCTTTTCTTTTTAAAAAAAAAAAAAAAAAATCCTACCCAGATCTCCAACTAGATTCATAAACTAAACACAATCAAAGGTGACAAAAAATAATAACCCTTCTTTTTGGATTAGTAATCATGAACAATAGGTGTCACATGAAATCTAATATTTTACAAAGTAAAAACCCTCTTGAATTTTTTTTTATTTTTTTTCACTCGAAGGGTGGACCAATGATCTTGGGCATTTTTGCTAAACAAGAGATTTCACTTTCCTTTATGACCATCCTCACTTATAATTGATATTTATCTAAACATCCTCAATAATTTTTTTTTTTTAAAAAGAAAAAGAAAAAGAAAACACTTGCATTTTGAGAGTGGTTATTAAGCAAATTACTCATGATTCAAAGGTTTAAACAACATAACTTCGTGATTAGGAATAATAATATGACAATATTGCAAGAGACTACAAATAATAATGATATGTGCAATGAACAAACATTAAAAGACAAATGAAAAAAGGTAAGTTATATTTTTACTCTCTAATATTTATCAAAATTTAAATTTGGTCACACACTTTCTAATTGTAATAATTAAATTATTAGACTTCATATTTGTGCTTCAATGTAATATTTTCGTTATTCAATGTTTAATATTTATAAAATTGAATAAAAGTTAAAACATAAGTGAAAAGTGATTTGTCTGGAAAATTTGTAAACTTCAAATGAAATTTAAAAATTTCTAAAATATGAGTGAAAGTGAGGGTAAAATGTTTTTTACACTAAAAAGGGTGTACAATTGCCACAGGGTTCTAAATGGAAATAATTTACACTAAAATGTTTATTTTTTATTTTTTTGCAATTAAGAAGCAGTTTTTGAAGTCCACAAAACCACCTAAAGCCCAGTCAACTGGTGCTGTGCTGTTAAAGTACTGAATTTTCCATAAAATAATACGTTTTTTTTTTCATATGAACAAAAGAAGTCCAAATCCCAAAGTTACTTATGTTTCTGATCTTAATTGGAATCTGAATTTAAATTAGTTATACTTGTTTCCCACCATTTTCATCTATACTTATTTATATAGGCGTGTTTGATTTTGGTGCCCTTAACTTTTCATGAATTGAGCACCCCTCCCGATGAGAGAGGATGATTATGCCCATTTCATCCATGTGAAATATGAATGTAAAAGTAAATAGTGAGACTTCACTCTTCTTATTTTGGCCTATTTTGGCAACATGGTTAGTAGTCACTTTTTTGGGTTAGTAGTCAAAGTTAAAAGTTGACTTTTTTGTCTTTTTTTTCATTTGGGAAGTTGGTTTGTAGCCAACGGTGAAATTACAATTTTATCTCTCATGGGTCAAAATGTGTTACATAGGAAAAGTTGTAAATATTTTAAATAAATAGGGGTAGTTTGGTCATTTCATTATGATTTGACATCATAAACAAACATTAATCAAAAAAGTCAAAAGTCACTTTTTACCAACTTCCCAAACCATTTGTCTAAAAAAGCCAAAAACTTGGTTAAAAGCCAAAAAGTCACTTTTTACCATCTTCCCAAAACAACCCTTTGAGATGGGTTTTTCTCCGATCCACAAAGTGGATTAGACTATATTGTTAGACTTATGAGATTTATTAAGAATTTTATTTTAATAATTTAAATTATTCAATGTATATAGTTTGTTGAATATTTTATTTCTATAAAAAATTATATTGATTAAATATCGATAGCTCCTTAATTGAAATACATTTTTGTTAATAATTTATTTTCAAAATCATATTTATTATTGACAAAAATATGTTCCGATCAAGAGTTATCGATATCTGATCAACTTAATTTTTTACAGAGATGAAATATTCGACAAGTTTTATACATTGAATGGTTCGGATCATCGAAAGGAGACCCGTAGTGGGCCTCACGGGCCCAAAAGTACGGTCTAGTCCACAAAAAAGCTCATCTATTTTACTTTTAAGAGCATCCATGTTGAAATAATTAAAAATAGGGCAAAATTCAATTTATCTCATTGTGGTTTGGGATCGAAGTAGTTTACCCCCTTATGGTTCAGAAATAAGCAAACAACTCCCTTATGGTTTTGGATTGTAACACTAACTCCGTTAACTGAAAGACGTGAAATTACCTTAATACCCCTTTGGCCTTCTACCTTATTTTTTGCTCCTTTTATTTTATTTCTCTCTTATTTTATATACCTAATTTCTATCTTAAACAATAATAACTTTTCATGAAAAAATAATATTAATTCAATTAAATTACATATTAACTACCCATCAAAAAAATAAATAAATGAATAAACTATAAATCTCTAGTTATTTAGTTTAATTTTTAACTTTCTAAATTAATTTTCATTTTATTATATTTTACACAAAATATATATATATATATACGCACAATATAGAAGTTGGGAATCAAAGAACAAGATTTTGAATTCACCAAATTACTAAATGGAATCATGGAATAAACTCAAAAACATGATGAATTTCTTAGACCATGGCGTCCCGTTTATGGGATCATGAATTTGCAGGATCTGGTATAGGTCTATCTTTCAATTATTTTTATTTCACTTTATTTATAATAAAAAAATAAAAAGTATGCTCACTCTCGAAAATATCATGTGTATTACACATTCTGTCAATTTGAACAAAAAGTGTAACAGTTGCACTTTAGTGGGTGTTTAGGAAGTGCATTTTTATGTAAATTTTTTTACTTGTAAGATATTATTGGAGAAAATTTTTTTTTTTTTGGAAGATAGTTGGGTTTTTTTGTGGTTGGATGTGATATTTGTGAGAAAAAAAGTGAAATGATTATAGGGTTGGATGTGATATTTTGTTTGGATGTGTTTTTTTTAGTTTTACAAAAAGTTTATCTTTTTTGTGAAAAAAATAAAAAAAAACCCAAGTCTCAAACTTCCAGAACACCACCTTAGTTCAAAATCACAATGAATCTCTTTGCCTATATTTGAACCATGGGTGGGTAAACAGTTCCGAGTCTAAACCACAAGGAGATAAAGTGAATTTTGACCTTAGAAATATATGACAAAAAGTGATTTTTAAATTTATATGCTAAGATTTGTTAGTTTAGTGTGGGTAGGTGTTACAATAGAAATATTAAAAAGTATGTTAAAATTGGTGTTATAAGTGTAAAGTCCACTTGAGTGTGTATTAGGCCATCTCCAACGTTGCATCAAATCTTTCATCAAATTCAAATTTGGTGAAAAATGCCTAATCCTTTCACCAAACTGATATCAAATAGAGGGAGAACCAATTATTTAATCAAATGAAGGAAGCTTTTATCCTTCATCAAATTTTGTAGCTAGCCGTTACTTTTTAGAGGCTTCAATTGTACAACGTAATCAGGCTAGACGACTGGCCAGATGTCCTTCCTAATAACCTGCTTGTCAATTGGCCTTATAAAATTGTGCAGAATTTTGCCCATGCTTATGAACAGGTCAGATGACCGGCAAGATGTTCTCACAGACAACTTGTGTGTCAACCGGCTTGCAAAATTGTGTAGAATTTTGCCAATAGAAGATTTCTTACCAACAAATTTGTACAGAATTATTAGAAGTATAGCAACTTTAGTTTTGCAGAGGCTTCCAAATTTTGCAAAGGCTTTAAATTTGTGCAGATTTCTTACCATCAAATTTTGCAAGTTGCCATTAATTTTGCAGAGGTTTCAAATTTTACAGATTATCGTTGTTGCTCTGGCTATAAAATAACAATTCTCTTCTTTTTTATTCTCACAATATCCATATTTACACTTTGACCATTTATTGCTGCACTCACAATTTCTTCTTCTTCTTCTTTTTTTCTTTTTCTTTTTTTTTTTTTTTTTTTTTTTTCATTTGGAACTTCAATTTTCACTCATTCTGAATTTTTTCATTTGTTTATTTCACAATCTTATTATTATTATTATTATTATGAACTTGAATTTTCTATCCTTTTGTGTTTTTTTTTTTATTTTTTTATTTTTTATTTCACTTGCTTTTTCTACAAATTTTATCTTCAAACCATGAATGATTATGAAATGTTTGAAGAACCACATAGTTAAGAGGAAACCCGTGAAATACGTATTATTTCTGAAAACTTCTTGTGTTTCCTGTAGTAAAGCTTTCACCATGATAGAAGATGAAACTTCATATAAATCTTGCTTGGCTATCTCTCAAGATACCATTGCATATAATAGTCAGACCATGGCAATCTTTTGGGATTGGGTACTCGTTTGTTTTAATTTATATTGAATGGTCAATCAAATCAAAACCGCGTTTCTATGGCTCACTGTTGGTTTGTGATGCAAAACACAATTAATAAATTTTATGGTTTTTGTGAGTAAATTCTGTGGGAGCCGAATAATTAGAAGAACGCAATCTGGAGCATCTGAAGAGCCAGGAGCTTAACGGCTCCATTCCGCTCGATTGGGATGCCGAATAACATCCTTAGGGCCGAACGGATTTGAGGAAGCATATCAAGGCAAACAAAATAATAATAAAAGAATAATAAGCTCTGACCCCGAGGCATAGGAAATGTGTATAAATACGAGAACTGCAGACACGAGAGGGGATCTCTGAGAGAACTGAACCACAAAACTTTCTGGAACAAAGAAACTGATTCGTACACCAGAGTGCTAATTCCGCAACCCCCGACCGGAGTCTTCTTATCTTCTCAGGTGACCGGCTGAGGATCTCTGACGTCTTCCAGGATCGGAGGAGTATTTCCAATCCACTTCCCCACAATTGGCGCCGTGGGAATACTCGATATATCCATGAAAGGCGTGATCGCAGATCCTCCGGTGGCCACCGACATTATCGCACCAAGAGATGACTCCACTCCGTTAATCGCGCTCGAAAAGACCCTATCGCAAGACCGACGCCGAACTCTAACTCACCAACTATCGCAACAAAGGCGATGATGCAAGTGACCATGGAACGAGGCAACAGCAAATTTAGATAACCTCATCACCGAGAACGAACGCCTTCGCCGCGATCTGGCCTTAGAAAAAGCAAAGTCCGGACGAGCAGGGCTCAAGGTCTTTGAGCCACCGCCCGGAAAGAGGCCAACCAGACGACTTTGGCAACCGGCAACGACCGTAGCGCCTTGACCGATGGCCTTGAAGAAGTGCCCAAGGACGCACGTTGCCCAAGAGGCGCCCCGCATAACACCGTACATATGATATACAGCCTACCACTAGCCCCGACTGTACATGCAATTCAATCACTTCCGAGCCCCCAGCGTCAGCTCACACCAACTAAGCGACCCCGACTTCGCGAAATGCCCACCGTTACCTTTGACGACTCCGATTTGCGCGGCGTAACACTCCCACACATAGATCCTTCCGGTTGTTGCGCACGCTGTGAACAGTTTATCGTCGAACGCGTCCTTATCGACCAGGGAAGCACTTCAGAAGTTATGTACTATAAAACTCTCATCAAACTCGGGCTCAACAAGTCCGATCTGACTCCAGCTCCTTATCCATTATTCGGCTTTAACGCCAATCCAGAGTACCCATTGGGAAAGATCAGTCTACCCGTTCGCGCTGGCTCCATAACGGTGGATGTGGAGTTTCTGGTCGTCAGGTTACCGTCGCCGTACAACCTCATCATGGGGCGATCATGGCTGCACACCCTGCAGGCCGTCCCAAGCACTTACCACCAGCTGTTACGTTTCCCGACGGAACATGGCGTTGAGCAGATCCGTGGCTCTCAACAGTCCGCACACGCATGTTACCTTCTCGCCGATAAGCCGCCGAAAGGACCGCAAGTCCACTCCATCGAAACGCCCAATCGAGAAATCCTGGACGACGTCGGACGTCAACCAGATGAAAAATCATAGCTGAAAAGTGGAACAATTCAATTGAGACAATAAAGTTTTTGTGAGTAAATTCGATTGAGACAATAAAGTGGAACAATCATAGCTGAAAAGGTTGTGGTAATTTTTACAGTTTTTTTGGGCATATATAATTTATGATTTGTAGTTAGTTTTCGATACGTGCTAACTACTTCATTTTTCAATTCGCTGAAGCTAAGCGCATGTATCATTTAATCTAGAAAAAGCACTTCATATTTGATACAAGTTGATAAATTTTGCACCAAAGTTGTAAGTAGGATGAACTTAAAACACAGTTCAACAAACCCATATCGCTATTGAATTCAAATTCAAACTCAAATTCGACTCCATCTGTAACGCCCCAAAATAAATAACAATCACCCATCTCATAACATTCCTTACAAATGATCAATAACTTCACACCTTATATTCCATTCATAATCTTGATCATACAAAGAATGAAATATGTGTGTATACATTCATAAATCCTAGATTCAAAATCTATAGCATATGACATGGGTACATGAATTTAAAATAAAAGTAAAATCAAGTAATTATATGCCCTAATGACTACATCTTTCCAAGTCAATACTTGGATACATCAAAATGAGTTCCACTCAAGACAATTAAAGCCCAAGAGTTATACAAAAATAATTACATCAAATAAACGAAAGAAGCTCTTAGCTCCAAGTCCACCTAAGCTATAACCTTGGTGGAGGCATATCATTAGCATTTGAAAATTTGCTTTCTACGTAGGGTAAACCAAAGCCCAGTACAGATACTTTAACACAATATATGAATCTTAACAAATTCATAAGGTGAATGCACATGCATGTGATTTGTCAAACATTTCTCATTTCTATCTCAAAACTTTGCAATGCTAGATTATAGATCAATTCATGAAAATAATCCTTTTGTAACAAAAAATAAGGCGGTGGATACAAAACACGAAGAATCTTTAAGTACGTATCTGCTAATAAGCTATACAAACACTACTAAAGTCATTTTACCTGTACTAACTGGAAGGATCAGCACCTAACCATGCGAGTTTCTGGACTTGCTCCAATGATACACATCTTAACATAACTACCACAACCACACCCCCTAAACAGATTCATCAAGATATTCACTCATTTTTCTCAAAAACAAAACATTTTCAATGTTCAAGTATGCAACAATGCTCAATGTAAGATGTATGAATGATTAGTTTCAATTCACCTAATCCTTATGCAATTTCTACAATAATCAAAACTATCCTCCACAGATAGCCCGAAACAAGTATTTCTATACAATAGATAATTTCCAACAAAAGATGTAATCTCATCATTTTCAAAATGAGAGTGATATTACATATCTAACTCCACCATCATCATCAACATATACATTGTTCCATCTTACAAAATCCAATATCATTTCCATTCTCTTTCATAAACAATCATGATTTTAGAACAAAACCCCATTTACTTTCAAAAATCAATTTTAAGTAAAAAAATCCACCATTTCAACATATCTCAGCCAATAACACATCCCCACAACTTTTCTCAAGAACCCGTTTGAAAAACCCCTTTTTTCAATTCAAAATCAAACCTTAAGTTTAACCCAAAATCCCCAAATCACTAGAATCTTTCAATAGACAAATAACTGAGGTAAAAATCATACCAAAGATTGAAGAAATCCCTACCTCAAAAGTAGAAGACAAGAGAGAACAAGAGCTGAAATTTGGCGGAGCCGAAAATGATAACTCCTCTGATTAAAACGAAACTCTCGACGTGCTCTACCTTTTTCTCCAAAGGGCTAAGTGTAGAAATTAATAGGTTGGGAGTATTTGGAGTTAGAATGCAAGAACAAGAGAGGGAGAGTGAAGAACTAAAGTTTTTGGAATGTTTAGAGAGAGAGAGAGAAATGAAAAAGTGACTCAGAAAACCCTTTTCTCAGACTGATATACATACAGATCACTCGAGCGACCAAAATAACGCTCGAGCGTCAGACACAATAAGTGACACCGCTCAAGCAACCAAAAACACCGCTCGAGCGCACAATGACCCCCTCTCAGAAGTTTGGACCTGCAAAAGACAGCTTGTGCGCAAGAAAGACCACTCAAGTGAAAGTACCTCACTTCTAGTAGTTTTGCAGATTGTAAAAGACTGCTCGAGCGAACAGGCAAAAATCTAGGCAACAACTCTTTTGAAAACCTAACTCCAAACCTGTTTCAAATACAACCATAACTCCCAAATAATCAAACTCAACTAGCAACAAGATGAAAATGAAATGAACAATAGTTAAGGACATGGATTCCCAAATTCAAAAGCAAGGAATGGGCAAGGTCTAAACCGGAATTGTTGTAATCTCTCTCCTTAAGGAATTTTGTCCCTGAAATTAAACTTGAACCAACAATCGCCAGATTTAGATTAACTTGCAACCATTCATACTAGCAACAATGATAACACAAAGTCTATTAACACGAAGTATTACAGTTTTGTTTTCTAAAACATGTACAATGTTTACATATTATAACATGAATAATATTTGCAATACAAGTCTCAAACATCAATAAATAAGTCTGGATACTTCTCACAGATTTCTACCTCACGCTCCCAAGTCGCTTCCTCAACCCCATGGTGTTGCCACAACACTTAGCCAATGGAATAGTCTTACTTCGCAAGACTTGGTCCCAAGTATCTAAAACCCCGTACTAGTCTCTCCTCGTATGAGGCATCCACATTTACCTCTAACGTGGTCCAATCCAACACATGTGAAGGTTCAGGCTCATACTTCCGGAACATACAAATATGAAATACGTCATAAACCTTGAAAAGTTGGGATGGTAAGGCCAAACGAAATGCTACCTCCCCAATGTGCTCTAGTATCTCAAAAGGCTCAATAAATCTAGGAGACAACATCCCAAATCTCATTAAACCTCGTCTCGATGATGTTTTCAGGAATACATGATCTCTTACCTCAAAAGATAAAGGTCTCCTTCTACGGTCCGCATAGCTCTTTTGGCAACTCTGAGTTGAAACCAACTTTTTATGAATAAGCATGACCTTTTCCGTTATTTCCCAAACTAAATCTAAACCTAACAGTGGTGAGTCACCCACCTTGGCCTAACACACTGGAGATCTATACGGTCAGTCATACAAGACCTCAAACGGTGCCATGCCAATACTAGTCTAAAAGTTGTTATTATAGGCAAACTCCACCAAAGGTAGATGCCTCTCTCACGATCCCTTAAAATAAAGAACACAACCCAAAAGCATGTCCTCTAAGATCTGAATGGTTTGCTTGGATTGCCCATCAGTCTGAGGTTGATAGGCAGTGCTAAACGTCAATTTAGTGCCCAAGGCATTTTGTAGGCTATGCCACAACCAAACCGTGAAACGCGGATCTCTATCTGAACGGTAGTCATAGGGACCTTATGAAGTCGAACTATGTCCCTAACATAGAGGTCAGCAAGATAATCTACTGAGTCACTCGTGCGCATAGGTACAAAGTGTACTGATTTAGTTAACTGGTCGACTATCACCCACACGACATCATTACCCTGTTGAGTCCTCGAAAGACCCACAATAAAATCCATCGTGACATGCTTCCATTTCCACTCGGCTATAGGTAAGGGTTGCAACAAACCCGTTGGTTGTTGATGCTCGATTGTAGACACCCCATTTTTTACTGACCTTAAGACTCAGACGTCATTGATTGAGCGCTCGGTGATTACGTATGTTTGTGCTCATTTCGAGTTTCTGGAGTTTTTGGCTGAGTGTCTTGCCTCCGGGCCTTTAAACTCTTTGTGTTTTGGCTCGGTTTGTGGACCAAGCCTTGTTGACCTTCCCTGGAGGGAAAGAGAGGTTTGTAGACCACTTTTCCCTCTTATAGGCTAGTTTTCGGTTTCCGAAACCTTCGGCCGAGCGCCTTGTCTTGCTTCCCTTTTGGTTTGGTTTTGAACCAAACCTTGTTTTCCCTTCCCTGGAGGGAGAGAGAGGTTTGTAAACCACTTTTTGTGGTCATAGACCATTTTTCCCTCTTGGAGACTAGTTTTCGATTTCTGGAGCCTTCGGCAGCGCGCCTTGTCTCGAGATCGCTTAACGTTCTTCTCTTGGCTTGGTTTTTGGACCATGCCTTGTTACCTTGGTCTAGAGGGACACTGAGGTCTTGTAGACCACTTTTTGTGGCCGTAGACCACTTTTCCCTCCCGTAGACCACTTTTGGTGCCTCAGAGACTAGTTTCGAGGCTTCGTCACACAGCCTTGACCCGCGGACTCTTGTCTTGCATCCTTTTTGGTTTGTTTTTGGCACAAACCTTATTTTCCTTGCTTGAAGGGTGAAATAAGGGTTGTAGACCAGTTTCTCTCCCTGAAAACCACTTTTCTTCCCCGCCAGTCAGTTTTTTAGTCAGCCAACTGGCCTTGGTGGCCTGTGGACCACCAAAAGTGGTCGGCAGCCATGCCAGCACCTTGCTTTCTTGGTGCAGACCATCTCTTCCCCTCCGCCGACCACTTTTTATTCTTGCAGACCACTTGTGTTGGTCGGCCGACCAGTGCAAGTAGCTGGCCGACCACTTCAACTGGTCGGCAGCTTTCCTGCAGTTTCCTGCAAATATTTTCTTGCCAATTGTGACAGCTAGTAAACACAGAAACCATCCTCCATACACGTGTATGGAGGGATTGCATCTAGCTTCAAGCTTGTTCAACAAGCTTGAGGCTTGGTTGTCTATACAAAGGAGGCCCTCTCTCCCTTCTCCAAGTTCAGAGATTTTTGCTTAGAGCTAGATACATATACTTCTATCTCTCTACATTTGCATTGTTTTGTGCCTTAAAGTGTAGTTTCTTCACACTTTTGCACACAAACACATAGTGAAACACCACACTCTTGTTGCTGAGGTACCTGAGGGTCTTATTTGAACTTAGGAGTTGGTTTTTAGCTCAGAAAGTTGCTGGAGTTGATTCCTTGAAGTGTTTCTAGAAGGGTGAGTCATTAGTCCTCTTTTAAGCTTTGTGTTCATTGCTTGTTTGGCCCTATTTGCATGTTGTTTTAGGCCTAACTTTCTATTACAAAAAGCTCTGATTTTAAGTGTTTAAGATGTTTGTTTGAGGCTTCCTTGGTGTTGGGGGTGATCTACCCCCTTGCATGCCCTATTTGCTAGGCTTTTGAGCCACCACTTTAGGCCTTTGTTTTAGCCTTTGTTTGGCCTCTTCACACTGAATTCCAGAGGAATTTCAGTGGTGAAAAGTGTATTTTGAGGTCCCAAATAGGGGAGGGGGAGTCATCCCCTCTCCTTGTATCTTAGATGCTTGCCTTATTGGCCTCATGTTTGAGCATAGTTTTCTAGCATGTGTTGGCTTGTTCTCAACTTGTTTTTGGTGTTATTTTGACATGGCATACCTCTGTTTTAGCTTGGTTGAGTCACCCCTTGTGTGCTTTATACACTTGTAGTGTAAATTTTGCAAACTAGCCCTTACATACTTGTGTTGATAGCTCATCTTTCTAGCATGTTTTGGTCCTATCTCAGCAATTTTTTGATGTTATTTTAGCATGTTATAGCTCTGTTAAGGGTTGGTTTGTTAAACATCTTACATGCTCCTTGCACTTGTAGTGCAATCCTCCTTACTAGCCTAACATGCATCATACTTTTGACCATCATTCTAGCATGATTTTGTTCATGTTTTACCATGCTTGAGCTTTGTTTTATGTTGTTTTGGTCATGCATGCCTTGCTTTGTATAGCCATAGTGCATTCTAGCTCACTAGCCTTGAGTTTCCAAGTCACTAGCATGCATTGCTTGGGCTATTTACATGATTTGACATCATTTAGGATGTGATTTCAGAGCATGTTTCACTGCCATGTCTTCACATCTTTCACTCTTTCAATGCTTTGGAGGGTTGGTGCTTTATGCCTTAAAAATGAGCCATTGTGTATGCCATCTTGCTTAGGATTTTGGGCCACCATTTCAGTGTGTTTTTGGTCTCGTTTTTGCCATAATAGAACTCTGATTTTTGTTGGTGAAGTCATCTCATGCTTGGTTTTGGTAGGTGTAGTGTACTCCTCCTTATTGGCCTTGCATACTTCATGCTTCATGCCCTTTATGCTAGCATGTGTTAGCTCTAGTCCATACATGTTTTAGTATCATTTTGATAAGCTCTAGGACTGTTTTAGGTTTCCTTGGCCATATGGTTCATGTATTGCATAGTTGTAGTGCAATTGGCCTTGCTAGCTTTGAGTTTTGGGCACCATAGCATGCTTCATTTGTGACATGTGCATGATTTGGCATCATCTACCATGTTATTTCGGAGCATATAGCATTGCCATGTTCCTACTTTTTCACTCTTTGAATGCTTTCAAGGGTTGTGCATTATTGCCTTGTTTGGGGACCAATGCATATGCATGCTTGCCTAGACCTTAGAGCTCCCATCTCATCATGTTTTGACCTATTTTGAGCTCTGTCCATGGTTGGTTCAATCATTTGTACCATGCTTTGCATGCCTCTTGTGTAGTCCCATTTGGTAGCCTTGTGCCTTAGGCCTTTTAGCATGCTATGCTTATGTTGTTTGAATGATTTGGCATCATTTTACATGATATTTTCAGTGCTTATAGTGTTGTCACACTTCCACATTTGTAACTTCTTAATCATGTTTGGAAGTTGTGTTCTTGTGCTTAGTTGATGGGCCAATGCATGAGCATGCATTATCTTGCATTTCATGCATTCATTTCAGCATTTTGGCCACCGTTTTGGGCATGATTGAGGTCTGTCCATATTCGGTTTAAGTCCATATAGCATGTTGTTTGCATGTTGTTACATTGCATTGTGTTCGCATGTTGTTTGTATGTTGTTACATTGCATTGTTGTTTGCATGCTTATGTTGCATTGCATTGTGTTTGCATGCCATTAGCATTGATAGGTTGATCGTGTTGCATTGCATTGTGTTTGGATAGGGTGTTAGTCCAAACACAAGAAACGAGGGATGTTTCATACTTGAAGTGATGAAACGTGCCTCGTTTCTTAGTCGCCGACGCTCTTGATCATGCATGATAGAGTTTAAGGCCCTTATATGTTATTTGTGCATTTATTTACATTGATTTGTGCAATCTTGGCTTCTTGGCTATCGTGTATTGCGATGCTCGATTGGTGGCCCGAGAGTCGAGAACCACACTCCCTTGAGATTATGAAATGATAGGGAGGGTGGTTGTGCACACATATCTTGCAAATACACTACCATGCCCCTTCTTGTTCTCTGTTGCAGCAAACTGGAAGTGTGCAGAATTTTCTGGTCGGTAGACCAGTAAAAGTGGTTGGCCAACCACTTTTTCTGGTCTGCAGCAAATGTAAGTGGTCGGCAATGCTCCTGGAGGTCTCCATGTTGGAGTAGAAGCTACTTGGAGTCTTGTACAGTGTTCTGAGAACAAATGCAAACAGAGGCAAGTTGGGGTATCGTAATGGATTCCCGAACGATGTGATTGAGCATGCATGCACTTCTTCACCCTGAGGATATCTCTTTAATGTTTTACTTAGCTACTTTGTTTAGCTAGTTAATCCTTTGGTTTTGTACTTAAGTAGTTAATGCACTTAGCTATCAATTTGTGTTGTAATAACTAATTAGTTAACCGGTTAGTTAATTAGCTCTGTTTTGTAATAATTAGTTTAATTAGCTTAGATTAGCTAGTTAGCTTATTATTCGGACCCTCCGTCGAGAGGGCACAATGTTGTAATAAGTGTGCGTGTGTGTGATGCATGTCGTCCAACCCCACGTCTTTCTCCCTTCTTCTTATCAACTTTTGATGGTTAGTTTTAGGACATGTTTCAATTAGCATACCTTATGCTTTGCATGTGTGCATCATTCATTTGTCTTGCATGCACCGGGCTCAGCGCATCATTCAAACCGCATTGTATTTCAATACTTACTTGAATACATGTATCAATTGTTGCATTCATATGCCATCTTAGAATAGCCAAGCCTATTTTAGTTGCATTTTGCATGTGTTGCATTAGGAATTCTTGACATAGCTAGGATCATGCATTGATTACTAACTAGCTTCTGTTTTGGCATGGAGTACTAGGTAAGCTTTTACGCTTTAGCATCCCTGCATGAGATGTGCATGTTGCCATGTTTAGCATGCTTGCTATGAGGCTAACTGCTTAAGTGTTTAACTGCATGAATGCCTATGGATGAAGGCTTCATTGCTTGAATTGGAACAATTCATCAAAATGTGCTTTTTAAGCCCACTTGAAGTGGCAAATCATCATGTTTTCTTAAGCCCACTTGAGGGTGGCAAATCCACGACTTAGTCTACTTCGAGTAGCAACTTCCAAACCATTTTCGAAAAACAAACATGAGATGTTTTGTTCCAACTCGAGTGATTTAGTCTATACTTGTATGCTGTGCGCATCACGTAGTAAGTTAGATTAATAACCGGAATAAGAACACATATGTTTTCAAAAATAACATATCATGACAGACACGTGGGGGTGCTCATTTCAGGACCTTTGATCGGGCGAGCGGGGGTGCTCATTTCAAGACCTTTCCCTTTCGTACCCAAGTCCCCGAGCCGAGCCAACTTTGGTGATGACGGACACGTGACCTTAGGCTAGGGTTTCCTAAATTTCCAAAAATAAAATATTTAGGTGGCGACTCTGAAATCTGGCAAAGCCGTCTATGTTTGGCACTTTTTGCTTCAAAATTGATTTTTCAAAACCAATTGCCGGATTTGGACTCTTTGGTGATTTATCAGTCTTACATTGCACTATGTGAGATTAGATTTAGAACCGTGATAGGAGTCCGAATTGTAGTAGCTAGAACTATAATTCGCGCCCTCGCGCTCGGAGTGGAGTTTTGGGCAGTCCACATCGGCCTTTACTTATTGACAAGGCACCTCGAAACAAACAAGGCTACGTCTCTGTTCATCCCCCTCCATCAAAATTGGCGAATAAGGTCGTGGTAAATCTTTGTGCCTCCTAGGCGTACCGCAAAACGTGAATAGTGAAACTCTTGGAGTACCTCCTCCCTACAAGATTCTGGCACAAAAAGACAGTCCAAATACCTCACACTCAGGTCAGAATACACGTTCAAGTCCTTCTCTACCTTTCCACTAGATATCTTCCCTTGGATAGCCTCTTCTTCGTGATCACCCCACTGTGCTTCTATAACTTGGCTCACTAGTGTAGGTTGTGCAACCACGGTGAACAAAATGGCCGACTCAACAGACTCACCAAGATACAAATCAAACTCGCCAATAACACTCAACATCTCTCATTCTTGGATGGAAATATTAGCTACACTGTTTACGGATTTCCTAATCAAGGCGTCGACCACTACATTGGTTTTCTTGGATGATAATGTAACTCGAAGTCATAATCCTCTATAAACTCCATCCACCTCTTTTGTCTCAAATTCAAATCCTTCTATGAAAACAGGTATTTCAAACTTTTGTGATCGGAAAACACTTCAAATCTCTCACCACATAAATAATGCCTTCAGATTTTTGAGGCAAAAATCACTACCGCTAGCTTTAGATCGTGAGTAGGATAATTTCTCTCATGTGTTTTTAACTACCATGAACTGTACACTACCACTTCCCCCTCTTGCATCAATACACAACCCAAACCTTCTCAAGATGCATCATAATAAACCGAATAACCCAAACCCCTCTCTAGAATAATCAATACTAGAGCAGTGGTAAGTCTAACCCTAAGCTCTTGAAACAACTTTTCACAAGTCTCCCTTCAAGCAAATTTAATCCTCTTCCTCGTCAATCTAGTAAATGGTGAGGCCAATCTAAGCCCAAGAAACTCCAGATCATAAAAGCATTCTTAGGCTGTTCCTAATCTTGCACTACCTCTATCTTAGAAGAGTCTATAGTTACCACTTCTCCAGATACCACATAACCTAAGAACTTAACATCCTTTAGCCAATACTCGCACTTCCCAAACTTAGTATATAAACAGTGTGCCCTAAGCAACTCAAGTACAACCCACAAGTGTTCCTCGTGTTCCTCTTTGGAGAGTGAGTAGATTAAGATGTCATCAACAAAAACAACCATGAAGCAATCTATGAACTCACGGAAGATTCGATTAATCAAATCCATAAATATGGCTAGTGCATTGATTAGCCCCAAATGTATCACCAAGAACTTATAGTGGCCATACCGCATACCTAATGGCGTTTTTTGAATATCCTCCTCATTTACCCTCAACTGGTGATAACCTAATCTTGAGTTAATCTTAGAAAAGCAACAATACCTCTTTAACTGGTCAAACAAATCATCTATACGCAGTAATGGGTACTTGTTCTTAACAGTTACCTATTCAACTTCTGGTAGTCGATGCACAGTCGCAATGTGCCATCATTCTTCTTAGCAAAGAGAGTTGGTACTCCCCAAGGTGATGTACTAAGGCGAATAAAGCCCTTAGCTAACAGTTCTTGGAGTTGAATCTTTAGCTCATACAAGTCGGCAGGTGCAAATCTATACCGTGCCATAGAAATCAGTGTCGTACCGAGCACTAAAGTCAATGGAGAACTCCATCTCTCGGTGGGGTGACAAACTAGTAAGATCTTCCAGAAAGACGTTTGCATATACACAAGCTGCTCTCAACAAATCAACTCGGACCACATCACTTTCACTACCTGAGAAAGTTATAAGAAGATAGTTAAGCTCGGCACGACCATGGGAGTCATATACTGGCGACAAAAATCTATTAGCTCGGTCTCCCAGAAAATAAAAACAGTCACCATTCAAGGTGCACACCGTAACTCTTTGACAATAACAATTTATAATGACACGATACGAAGACAACCAATTCATGCCTAAAATGGCATCGAAACCCGACATGTCTAACAATACGAAAGCAAAAGGAAGTTGGCAACCAGCAACCTCTATTTCACAACCACGACTCCCCAATTCAAGACAACCTTACCCCCAACTGGTAACTCTATGTTGAGTGGAGACGCTAATTGAGCGAGCCATTTCTAACCCCAAAACTGATGCGAATGCATACGAAATGAAGGAATGAGATGCACAAGTATCAATCAACACATTGGTAATAGAATTGAACAACATAAAGTTACCTTTTATAATAGAGGGTGCTAGCAACAGATCTGGCGTGGTAACAGCATACATACGTCCTGTAGGTCTCTACTCTACCTGTTCACCCCTCAGAGCATAAGTGTGATACATTGGTTGAGCCGAAGAGGCTCCTTAATTGGCCCTTAAGACCAGTGTTGAATGGGTAGGCTAATGGCTTTGTGTCTGCCTCGAACCAGACGCACCGGATGTGCCACCTGCCTGAGTGCAAAACCTCCTCAAGTGCTCCGACTACCACATTGATAATAGGTAAGCGACTGTCCTTTCCCTTGACTCTGGCTCTGAGGATGGGCTGAAGATGGTGCAGATTGTTGCCCTCCTCCTCTCTACGGGCAAATTAAAGACATGTGGTCCAGCTGGCCACACTTGAAACAAGTGATCCCACCGTGACTACCCCACCCTAAACCAGAACTCGGTACAGGAAAAGTGGATTTGAACTATGCTGCCTGGGACTGTTGTAGGATGAAACCCTTTTGTCTTTTGTTGTCCCGAGTGTCCTAATGAACCTCCTGACTTCTCTACCTGAAGCCCCTCTTCTGCTTGAAGCGCCTCATATGCTTCTCCTTTACCTGGATCATGGTCTTTAGATGAGCTATTGCCTCCACAAGGCGACCGTAATCCCTAATCATAGACCTAGCCACCTTGAAAAGGAGCCTGGTCCTTAATCTCTTCTCGAACTCGACATCATGGCGTTCCTTCGTCGCCATAAGTTTCGGTGCAAATCTATAGAGGCTAGTAAAAGCAACCTCAAACTCGGCTATAGGTGTGTTCAGCTGCTTGAACTTCAAGAATCGGTCTCTCAACTTCTACTCTTCTCCTTAGCAGTAGAAGGCAAAAACTTGTCCTAGAAGGCAGTGACAAAGGCCTCCCAAGTCATCCCAATACGCCCTCGTGCATACTTCCACCATTAACCCGCATCTCCCTTTAGTTGGAAGGATGCCAAGGTTACCTTCAAATCTTCATTCTCGATGCCAAGCATCTCAAACGTCTTCAATATTTGTTCAAGTCACTCATCCGTCTTTAATGGCTCTTTTGGACCTCCCAAAAACTCATCCGAATTCGACCGGAAGAACTTCCTTTTCAGAAACGATCCTGTCTCGGTAACATGGGCCTAGACTTGATTCTCAGCCTTGAAAATGTCCATGGATTCCCGTAAAGCTCCAGTCATTTCACAAGCAAAAGCACCCATGGCTTGCTGACCTACTGGTTTGGCCACGTTGGCCTAACCAACTTCCCCCTCTTGTGCCAGAATATCATCCGGTAATGACACCTCCTATCGCCTAGGCCTACCTCGCCTACTACTACCACTTCCACGTCCTGACATCTTAATTAAGGTAACAAATCAAATTAGCACATTTACAAATGTGTCAAAACTAATTCACTTACGTCCTAATATAGTGGATGACAATTAATTTACACCACATAAGCACCTCATCATATAAACACAAACGAATTTCCTTTCTATATAGTAACCGTACCGTGACATTGCTAGAGTTCTAGTTAGAAATAGCAGTGATCAAGTGCTCTTTTAACAAGATTTCTAAAAACTTATAGACCCAATCAATATCTTAGAAATTAAATCCCATACTCATTTAGTCACATAAGAATGTTATCACATAGCATACCATGTCTACTTCTAATATCATTTAGAGAGATAACCCATTGGGGTAAAAGCCACATACCATGATCCCAAAGTATTCAAACCTGGTTGTTCTAAGACCAAGTTGTAACGCTCCGAAATAAATAACAACCACCCATCTCATAACATTCCGTACAAATGATCAATAACCTCATATCTTATATTCCATTCATAATCTTGATCATACAAAGGATGACATATGCGTGTCTATATTCAAAAATCTTAGATTCTGAATCTATAGCATATGACATGGGTACATGAATTTAAAATAAAAGTAAAATCAAGTAATTATATGTCCTAATGGCTACATTTTTCCAAGTCAATGCTTGGATACGTCAAAATGAGTTCAACTCAATACAATTAAAGCCCAAGAGTTATACAAAAATAATTACATCAAATAAACGAAAGAAGCACTTGGCTCTAAGTCCTCCCAAGCTATGCCCTTGGTGGAGGCATGTCATTAGCACCTAAAAATTTGTTTTTTACATAATGTGAGCCAAAGCTAAGTAGAGATACTTTAACACAATATATAAATCTTAATAAAGTCATAAGATGAATGTACATGCATATCATTTGTCAAAATTTCTCATTTCCATCTCAAAACTATGCAATGCTAGATTATAGATCAATTCATGAAAATAATCCTTTTATAATAGAAAATAGGGCAATGGATACAAAACATTGGGAATCTCTAGGTACGTGTCTGCCAGTAGGCTATACAAACACTACAAAGCCATTTTATCGGTATTAATCAGAAGGATCAGGACCTAACTGCACGGGTTTTTGGACTTGCACCAAAGATAAACATGCCAAGAAAACAACCACAACCACACCCCCTAACTAGATTCACCAAGGTATTTACCTATTTTTCTCAAAACAAAACATTTTCAATGTTCAAGTATGCAACAATGCTTAATGTAAGATGTATGAATGATTAGTTTTAATTTACCTAATTCTCATGCAATTTCTATAACAATCAAAACTATCATCCACCGATAGCCTAAAACATGTCTTTCTATATAACGGATAATTTCACAAAAGATATAATTTCATCATTTTCAAAATGAGAGTGATATTACATATCCAACTATACCATCATCATCAACATATACATTGTTCCATTCTTACAAAACCCAACATCATTTTCATTCTCTTTCACAAAAATTATCCATGATTTTAGAACAAAACCCCTTTTATTTTCAAAAATCAAATTTAAGTAAAGAAATCCATCATTTCAAACATATCTTTACTAATAACACATCTCCACAACCTTTCTTAAGAACCCATTTGGAAAATCCCTCTTTTCAATTCCAAATCAAATCCTAGGTTTAACACAAAATTCTTAAATCACTTGATTCTTTTAGTAGACAAATAACTAAGGTAAAAATCATACCAAAGGTTGAAGAAATTCCTACCTCAAAAGTATAAGACAAGAGAGAACAAGAGTTGAAGTTTGGCGGAGTTGAAAACGATAACTCCTCCGATTAAAACAAAGCTCTCGACGCGCTTTACCTTTTTCTTTAAAGGGCTAGGGTGTAGAAATCAATAGGTTAGGAGTATTTGGAGCTAGAATGCAAGAACTAGAGAAAGAAAGAGAGAGAGAGAGAGAGAGAGAGAGAGATAGAGAGAGATGAAACAGTGACTCAGAAAAAACTTTTCTCAGACTAATATACGTGTAGACCACTCGAACGACCAAAACAACGCTCGAGCGTCAGACACAATAAGTGACATCACTCGAGCGACCAAAAACACCGCTCGAGCACACAATGACCCATTCCTAGAAGTTTAGAGCGGCAAAAGACAGCTTGAGCTGAAGAAAGACTGCTTGAACGAAGATACCTTACTTCCAGTAGTTTTGCAGACTGTAAAAGACTGCTCAAGCATAAGAAAGACCGCTCGAGCAAGCAAGCAAAAATCTAAGCAATAGGTTTTTTAAAACACAAACTCTAAACTTGTTTCAAACACAACCATCATTCCCAAATAATCAAACTCAACTAGCGACATGATGAAAATGAAATGAACAGTAGTTGAGGGCATGGGTTCTCGAATTCAAAAGTAAGGAATGTGTCGGGTCTAAACTGGAATCGGTATACCATCAACTCTGGCTACTTCGGCATCTAATAACAATATAGATTTGAACCAACAACCTTCAACTGGTACATCAACACGATCATTGGTTTTTTTTTTATCAGCAAAGAAAAATTTCATTAACAGTATGAAATTAAAGGTACAGGAAGATGGCATGCATCGAGAGAGATTCGGAAAGTACAAATTACCCCTACTACTGCTACTCGCATCTATACAACCAAACCCTTAGCCTCACGATTTTTTTAAACAAAAAAAGTTAAGAAGGACTTAACTAGAAAATAGAATACAAGAATCCCCACAAAATCAGCCCACAAAACCCAAATCCAAATCCAAAATCCAACACCAAATCCAAAGCTGCTTCACTCCCAATGCCCACCAAATCCAAATCAACACGATCATTGGTACTAAGTCTGAGAAAGAGAAATTAAAGAAAAAAACAATTTATGATATTAGATTTGATGAAATGGCAAGCAACCAATCTAAAATTATTGATGTGTTGTTAAGTATGTCCTCTAGAAGTGTTGACCGAGATGAATAAAAGGTTACAAAACGTGAACAAAATGTTGCAGAACGTCGAAGAAGGGCTGATGACAGGGAAGAATAACTAAAAGTATTATCTATGATGAATGAGAGAGAACAAAGAAATGAGAAGCATAAAATCATGTTAACGGACATGACCAATTTAAATCTTGTGGAAAGGTCCTACTATGAAGATCTTTAATAGCAAATCTTATTTCGAACAAAAGATAACATGTCTTAAGTGTTTTATGAAAACGATTCAAGGGCTTGAAATTGGTTTCCTTTTCAATTTAGTAATGACAATTCACTTCTAATATATGTTAAAACAATTCACATCTAATATATGTTAACTTATTGGATTCTTTGTATGTTAATGTTGGAATGACTTAAGTATAGGAAGTACATTGTATGTTGTTGGAATAACTTAAGTACAAGAACTGCATAATCATTTGTGTAGAATTATTGGAACTGTTATTTGAAAAGCAACACCAGTAGAGCATACTTAAAGTACTCAAGATAATATAAAGTTATCATAAGTCTAATACCCAAAAAAGACTTAAAATACAAACTTAAAACAACTTAAAAACTATTAAAATAACCATCCTAGTCTTTCTCTCCCTCTGTGACTTAAGTTCAATGCTCAGTGTTTGGTAGTGGAAAAGGGAAGTAGCGACGATAGATGCCACTCACTCAGTGCTCAATTTGATCAATGCAATTGCTTGATTCTTGATGACGTCTTTTAGTGTCCACACGAAAATCACCAAAGTGTTGAATTAATGAGTTTTGAGCAATGGCAAATGCATCGAATTGAATAGCCATGTTTTGTCCCATTGTAGGCGCTGATTGTATCGTTCTTGTTACATAACCAGAAAATCAGTCCAGTATTAAGTTTGTTGAGGTGGTGGCATGGCATCTTCATGGTGTTCTTCGAGATCATCTATTGTTGCATCTAGACAATTTAGACTTTGTAGTAACAAATCACCGCCACCAGTTCGGGTAAGTGTGTATTCTAAAATATTGGAATATATTTTTGTTTCCCTTTTACCTGAAACTCTAATATTGAAATATTTGAAAATTTTTGTAAGAAGAGTTCCAAAAACCAATGACTGCCCATTGGTAGAAGTAGCAACATGCATTTCTCTCATGATAATATAGTATAAATCCAATTTATGTGCAACTTTAAAATAATATAACAAATACGCATTATAAGTTAGAACAACATCAAAATGTCCTCCTTTTGGAGTGATGTTTTCTACTAGAAATCTATGGAGAATATGAAAGTGAGGCTTTAAGTGTTTGGCTTGCAAATTAGTTCCAGTAAATTTGTTGACACAAATAGTAGAAAAAATATCACCAACAGTATCAAGTAATTGAGACTCGATTGCTCAACTCCAATAATTTGTGCCAAAGTGGAAATGTCAAATTGAATGTATTTACCTTTCACATAAGAGATAATAGCATAGGTTTTTTCTTCTTCATGTGTACGAGTCAAGTCCAAAGAGTGACACAAGACAAGGATATACCTTTTGTGATAAATTTATTAAAATTTTCCAATCCACTCTCAAATTTGCTAAGCAACAAAGCATCATATTGAGGAGCAAAATTGACCCTTCTGCTTGATACAATATAGGTCGGTTGGCTATGATAGGAAAGGCTTGTTCATGATGAAAAATGAGAAAGTCTAGAGTATGATACTCTTGTTCAGGATTTGATGATTGTCCAGTACCTCTTACTCTTTTGGTTCTAGGCAAGATGCTTTCAAAGGGATGTTGAAGGTTGATAAACTAGATTATGTGAATATTTCAGAGGGATTTGAGTGAAAGGAATGTATGTGAATATGTCAGAGAAGAATATGAAAGGATTTCAAAACAGATCAAAAAATGGTGTTAAATACCACTACTACCAACAACTACACCACCACCTGTGGTGGTGATCCCTAGGCTTTTCTCCATGCTCATGTTCATCATCACCTGCAGCAGCACCACCCCACCACTACCACTCACCGGCAGTGACTCAGTCTCCCAGTCATGGTTTTAAAAACCGGACCGGACCGGCCGGTTCAACCGGTTGAACTGGTGACCGAATGGGGTTTCGGTCCGGTCAACCCCCTTAAACCGGCCAGTTGTAAAAACCGGCCTATTTATTGAAAACCGGTGAACCCACCAGTTAAACCGGTGAACCGGTTGACCCGGACACGGGTTGATTGAACATTGCTCCCAATTACCTACTAGTGACACAGATACCATACTCTCCTTCGGTTCCATCTCCATGCCCTTTCTTCAACAAAAAAATATAATAAATAAAAAAGTAAAGATAGAGATATTTCTAGGGAGAGAAAGACAAGGATTTGATTTTTTTTTTTTTTGTTTATGCAAAATGGCGCCAGAAGTAGAAACTAACTGAAGTGTTGTTTGGCCTGTTCCCTTTTAAATTTTTAGTGTACTTTGTTGAAAGAATTTTGAGTTCCCTCCATTAATGGATGGATGGGGTATGGAAGCCAAAAAGACTTGTCTGTCTGTAGTCCTACTCTAGAGTGTGTGATGAGAGAGAATTGAATGATTGAGACCCCCTCCAATCACTATCCCCACCACCCCCCACACACATGTGGCGGGTGGTGATTGGAGGAGAAGGAAAAAAAGAAAAAAAAAAAAGAAAAAGTGGCCAATCAAGTGAAGAGGGGGTCAAGGGGGTGAGAAAAAAAAGGGGGTATAAGTCATTATTGTTAGATTTTTATGATTCACTTTTTAAAAATTAAAAAATTTTATTTTTTATATTTTTTTATTGATTTTTTAAAATATTTTAAATATATATTTTTTAATTTTTAGGTACACCTAACATAAATACATTTAAAAAATATAATATTTGTGAAATTTTCTTTTAAAAAATTCGCTAAATATAAAAAATATATAAAAAAATGAAAATTCAGTACATTTTTCATATTCTTGTGTATTTATTAATTTTTTAAAATATTTTTTTATAAATATTTTATTTTTTAGTTACATCTAAATAAGGTGCATCTAAAAAAGTAAAAAAAAAAATTGCTTAAAATTTTAAAAATATTCACTAAAAACAAAAAAATACAAAAAATAAAAAATTCAATTCTTAGAAAACTGAATCTAGAAAATTGAAACCAAACACACTTTGTTATTCGAGATCAAAAATTAGGTTTTAATTTTCAAGCTTAGTAATGTGGTAATCAATTAGGATATTTAAAACAATACTCTCTTTCATATTTTCTTTAATTATTAATTAATCATATCACTTACACATTGTTGAATCTAGAAAATAAATATAAAAAGTGGACTTGTATATTTCCAAAATACCCTTTTCAATTGTTAAAACTTATTGAATTGGCATGATTTGGTTTTTTTAATTTTGTGATCATTAATCATAATAATAGAGAATCTAGAATATTAGGGGAAAAAGAAATGGCAGTTTGAATTTTCAACTCTTTTCCATCTATTTTAAAATCATTTTACATAATTGTCTTCCTTTCTAACCAAATAAGAAGAGATTTATTCACAAAGAAATATTTGAGAGATGATGCGTATTTTCAAGGATTGCATTAAGTTGTCAAATATTGCACACGCAAAATACATTTTAGTGACAATTACAGACAAAAAAAAAAAAAAAAAAAAAAAAAAAGGAGGGGGGGGGGGGGGGGGGAGAAGAGGGGTGTTAGCCTTATAAAATAAACTAATAATTTAAATCATAATTTTTGATTTGTTTTTAATTTAAATTATTTGACTATTTTCGTCAAGTAGATTTAATCATTAAATCAACGTAGATATATCTAAAATGTCTAAAATATCATTTTAATTTAGTTTAATAACTAAAATACTCAATTTTTTTTTTTATCGATGAGCATCTTCAAAAGACTTTTTAAATGAGATTTGTTAGTTATTATAGCTAGACTTTTATTATATTTTAGTCACTCCAATGGGTTAGCTATTACAATAGATATTTTAACAAAATTATTCAAGTCTAACTACATTTGAAGAGTTTTGAAAGGCTCTTTAAAAATAAAGAGTAGCAAAGTAAATATATAAAAATGAATTTGGAAAAATAAAAAATTATCTTTTTCATATTTTAGCTAATAAAAAATGAATAGTATGATTGGAGAGTTGCTCTTAACGAAAATAGGCAAATGATTTAAATTAAAAATAATTCAAAAAATTAAGGTTTGAATTGATAAAATTAAAAATGCAAAGTTTATTTTGTTATAAGGCTCAAATCTTGATTTTTTTTATATTTTTTATTTGTAATTTCTCCTATATTTTTTTATTCACAATTTAAAAAAAGAAGAAGATAATTATGCAAAAAAATATATAAATAAATTATTGCTTTCTAAGTTTTGCTTGTGTAATATATCTATATATATATATATATTGCGCAAGCATATATATATTCATGTTAAGTTTTTTTTTTTTTTTTTGGGGAATTTTTATTGATAAGTCCCATTTAGAATTGTTTTAATCCAAGAAATCTATGAAGGAATTTTTTAATCCACTTAATCTCATGTATTTATAGTTTAATTCCATAAAGTCATTTTTCTTGATTTAAAATATTTTGTTAGACTCTTATGCCCTTTTATTTAATGTTAATATTTAATGTTGATATTTAATGATGGGGGAGGAGAGAGAAGGGAAAGGACCAAGACATAGAAAATTTCATACACAAATTAAATAACATTGATGCTATTATTTTATATTATTATATAATGTGAATATATTTTGAATTGACAACACATTAAAAATAATGTGAACATTCTCTCTCATCTGATGTGAATATATGTTTAATTGACAACACATTAAAAATAATGTGAACATTATCTCTCATCTGATGTAAACGTTTACAACATCTTTTCGAAAAATTCTCTCTCATCTAATGTAGTGATGTGAACCTTTTTATTTTTAATTGATCATACACTAAAAATAACGTTCATTATATTTTTAATTGACAACACATTCTTATTCACAACATGTAGTGATGCGAACGTTCACATTCGTATGTTTTAGTATGAATATTCATGTCATGTAATTGACAACACGATGACAAAAATTAATTTCAAGTTAAGGCTTGTAGTCGTCTAATTTGATGCAATGCTGATGTGAATCATAACATCACTTTTATCACAATGTCATATAATGTGAACATTTACATTCACGTCATCAATAAAGAACCATCTTTAATTTTTTGTGTATAATATATATTAACATTAAATAGTGGTGTATAGTTAATGCATTTTCTTGAAGTCAAGATATAATGACAATCAATATTAAATATCAACATTAATGAAGGTAGGAGAGATTTAGGGTGTTTTGGTTTTCTTACTTCAAATAAGACTTAATGAAATAGTTAAAAAAAATATGAATTGGATAAAATAAAACTCTTAAAAGGGAAATTTATAAAAAAAAACTCGCTTTTTTTTCCCCTTATAATTTTCAATTGAAAATATCGTGTGTCGCCTATCAGTTTTGGTCTTCCTACCCTATCTTCCAATAAGAAATCTAAGATATTACATATAAGATTTTTTTTTTGGTTTTTGGATCCGATATTACATATAAGTTATACCAGAGTAATTTGTGATATAAATTAACAAATCACATGGCTTTATGACATTTTAAATTTTAGACTAATCAATTGACAACAAATTCATTAATATTGTGCTTAGATCATGAATTTGAATAGGAATAAAAAAAAAAATGTGAAAAGTGTTTGAAATATACTATATTTAATTTATATTTCACATATTTTTTTTTCCTTTCTTTTTTAAAAATTCCTACCCAAATCTCCAACTAAATTCATAAACTAAATATAGCCTAAAAGAATGGTGACAAAAAATTAATAACCCTTCTTTTTGGATTAGTAATCATGAACAATAGGTGTCACATGAAATCTAATATTTTACAAAGTAAAAACCCTCTTGAATTTTTTTTTTTTTTTTTTTTTTTTTTTTCACTCGAAGGGTGGACCAATGATCTGGGGCATTTTTGCTAAACAAGAGATTTCACTTTCCTTTATGAGCATCCTCACTTATAATTGATATTTATCTAAACATCCTCAATAAATTAAATAAATAAATAAACCAATTGCCTTTTGAGAGTGGTTATTAAGCAAATTACTCATGATTCAAAGGTTTAAACAACATAATTTTGTGATTAGGAATAATATGACAATATTGCAAGAGACTACAAATAATAATGACATGTGGAATGAACAAATATTAAAAGACAAATGAAAAAAGGTAAATTATATTTTTACTCTCTAATATTTATCAAAATTTAACTTTCGTCACACACTTTCTAATTGTAATAATCAAATTATTAGACTTTAATATTTGTGCTTCAATGTTTAATATTTATAAAATTGAATAAAAGTTAAAACATAAGTGAAAAGTGATTTGTCTGGAAAATTTGTAAGCTTCGAATGAAATTTAAAATTTCCTAAAATATGACTGAAAGTGAAGGGTAAAATGTTTAATTTACACTAAAAAGGGTGTACAATGACCACAGGGTTCTAAATGGAAATAATTTACAGCTGAAGGGAAAAAACTCTTTTTTTTTTTTTTGCAATTAAGAAGCAGTTTTTGAAGTCCACAAAACCACCTAAAGCCCAGTCAACTGGTGCTGTGCTGTTAAAGTTATGAATTTCCCATAAAATAATGCTTTTTTTTTTATGTGAACAAAAAAGTCAAAATCCCAGTACTTATGTTTCTGATCTTAATTGGAATGTGAATTTAAATTAGTTATACTCGTTTCCCCCCATTTTCATCTTTATTTGGTCTTATCTGGCATATATTAAAAAAGTTAAAAAGTCAAAAAGTTACTATCCTATTTAAGTCACACTATTTTATTCAAGTCACATCACCTCTCTATTACATCACTTCAAACCCAACTTATATTTTATAAAAATTCAAAAAATACACTTATTTAGAACATCTCAAACAACCCCTTATTTATATAGGCGTGTTTGATTTTGGTGCCTTTACTTTTGATGAATTGAGCACCCTTCCTAATGGGAGAGGACAATTATGCCCATTTCATCCATGTGAAATATGAATGTAAAAGTAAATAGTGAGACTTCACTCTTTCTTATTTTGGGATGGATTTCCCTCTAGTTCATAAAGTGAATTGAATTATATTATTAGATTTGTTGGGGGTACATTACTTGTTATGTTTCGATAATTTGAATCGTTAAATGTGTAGAGTTTGTTGAGTTTTTAATTCCTACAAAAAATCATGTTGATCATATATCAATAGCCCATTGACTGGAATACATTTTTGTTAATAATTTATTTTTAAAATTATATTTACCATTGACAAAAATGTGTTCCGATAACAGGCCATAGATGTTAGATCAACGTGATTTTTTGCAGAGATGAAATACTTGTTGGGCTCTACACATTGAACGGCCAAGATCATTGAAACGGGACCTATAGTGGGCCTCACAGACCAAAAAATACGGTCCAGTCCACAAAGAAACTCATCTATTTTATTTTTAAGAGCATCCCCGTTGAAATAATCAAAAATAGGGCAAATTTTTGTTTATCTCCTTGTGATTTGGGATTAAAGCAGTTTATCCCGTTATACTTATCAAAAAAAAAAGCAGTTTATCCCGTTATGGTTCAAAAATAGGTAGGCAACTCTCTTGTGATTTTGAACTAAATTGCAACACTAACTTCGTTGACTAAAAGACATGAAATTACCTTAATACCAGTTTGGGTTTCTACCTTTTTTTTTTGTTCCTCTTATTTTATTTCTCTTGTTTTATTTCTCTCTTATTTTATATACCTAATTTCTAACTTAAACAATAATAGTTTTTCATGAAAAAATAATATTAATTCAATTAAATTACATATTAACTACCCATCAAAAAAAAAAAAAAAATAAATAAATGAATAAACTATAAATCTCTAGTTATTTATTTTAATTTTTTACTTTCTAAACTAATTTTCATTTTATTATATTTTACACAAAGATATATATATATATATGCATAGTAAAGAAATTGGGAATCAAAGAACACGATTTTTAATTCAGCAAATTATCAAATAGAATCATGGAATAAACTCAGAAATATGATGAATTTCTTGGATCATGGCGTCGTGTTTATGGGATCATGAATTTCTAGGATCTGGGATAGGTCTATCTTTCAATTATTTTTATTTCACTTTACTTATAAAAAAAAAAGAAGGCATGCTCACTCTCAAAAATAGCACGTGTATTACACATTCTGTCAATTTGGACAAAAAAGTGTAACAGTTACACTCTTTGCCTATATCTGAACCATAAAAGGATTAAGTGTTCTGAGCCCAAACCACAATGGAGGTAAAGTGAATTTTGCCCTTAGAAATATATGACAAAAAGTGATTTTTAAATTTATATGTTAAGATTTGTTAGTTTAGTGTGGGCATGTGTTACAATAGAAATGTTAAAAAGTATGTTAAAAGTGGTGTTATAAGTGTAAAGTCCACTTTAGTGTGTATAAGGTGATTTCCAATGTTGCATCAAATCTTTTATCAAATTCAATTTTGATGAAAAACGCATAATCTTTTCACCAAACTGATATCAAATAGAGGGAGAATCAATTATTTCATCAAATGAAAGAAGCTTTTATCCTTCATCAAATTTTGCAGCTAGCTGTTGCTTTTGCAGAGGCTTCAACGATACAACATAATTAGGCTGGATGACCGGACATATGTCCTCCCTGACAACTTGCTTGTCAACTGGTCTTACAAAATTGTGCAAAATTTTGCCCATGCTTACGAATAGACCGGATGACAAGCAGGATGTCCTCTTGTACAACCTATGTGTCAATTGACTTGCAAAATTGTGCAAAATTTTGCCAATAGCATATTTCTTACCAACAAATTTGTATAGAATTATTGGAAGTATAGCAGCCTTAGTTTTGCAGAGGCTTCAAAATTTTGCAAAGGCTTTAAATTTGTGTAGATTTCTTACCATTAAATTTTGCAGGTTACCGTTAGTTTTGCAGAGGCTTCAAATTTTAAAAGTTATCGTTGATGCTTTGCCTATAAAATAATAATGCTTTGTTTTTTATTGTCACAATACCAATATTTACACTTTGACCATTTATTGGTGCACTCACAAATTTTTATTTTATTTTATTTTATTTTTAATCATTCGAAACTTCAATTTTCACTCATTTTGAATTTTTTCACTTGTTATTTTCACAATATTTTATTATTATTATTATTATCATTCTGAACTTGAATTTTCTATCCTTCTGATTTTTTTCACTTGTTTATTTCTACAAATTTTATCTTCAAACCATGGATGATTATGAAATGTTTGAAGAATCACAAAGTTAAGAGGAAACCCATGAAATACGTATTATTTCTGAAACTTCTTGTGTTTCTCGTGGTAAAGCTTTCACCATGATAGAAGATGAACCTTCATGTAAATCTTGTTTAGCTGTCTCTCAAGATACCATTGCATAGTCAGAACATGGCAATCTTCTGGGATAAGGTACTCGTTTATTTTAATTCACAATTGAATGGTCAATCAAATTGAGACCATGTTTCTTTGGTTCATTGTTGGTCTGTGATGCAAAACACAATTAATGAATTTTGTGGTTTTGTGAGCAAATTCGATTGAGGCAACAAAGTGTGACAACCAAAGTAGACAAGGTTGTGGTAATTTTTATGATTTTTTTGAGCATATATAATTTATGATTTGTAGTTTTTTTTTTTATACTTGTGAAACTAGTTTGTTTTTCAGTTCGCTGAAACTAAGTGCATGTATCATTCAATCTAGAAAAAGCATTTTACATTTGATGCAAGTTGGAAAATTTTGTGCAAAAATTATAAGTGAGATGAACTTAAAAGACAGTTCAACGAACCCACATCGCCATTGAATTCAAATTCGACTCTATCAAATTTGACTGCTTTAGCATCAAACAATAATATAGATTTGAACCAACAATACACACTCGACTTGGTCTTTTATTTTTCATTTGGTTCGACAAAATAAATTCTGTAAGTTTTATTTTATTTTGTTTGAATTAGTTTCTATTTATTTTATTTACACAGAAGATTGTTCAAACACTTAGTTCCATTCAATTTGGGATCACATGCATAAGTAGTTTGACAGTAATTACATTCAGCTCTAGGCTTTCCATCCTTGGTTTTTATCTCAATAAAATGGCCCCAAACCATTGACCTTTTCCTAGAGCCACGAGTTCCAGCAGTAAACTTCTCACATACCTTGGGTGGTCTTGCTGAGGAATGGACTATTGCTTTTCTAATGGGAGTCCCATCATTAGTTTGGGTTTGGGGATGGGATTCAGAGGCTAAATCAATAATGACAGCAGTGTTTACATCCATCTACACAAGCCATAGAATAAATAAATAAAAAGAGTTAGGATTCTAAAAACACAATTGAATTAAGGGAGGGTAGTAAAACATTTACTAAAAAAAAAAAAAGAAGTGAAACATACATAGAGATAGAGAAGAAGAAAAAACAAAGAGAGATCACAAACCTTCTATGACATCCTTCGATTAGGAGAAATGAAGAGTCTCAAAGAGAGGAGAGTGCTTCACAAAAAGAAAGGTAAGAACTGATTTTTGTTGTTGTTGTGAAGAATAGTGATAAGTTCAAGATTGGGATGGTAAGGTTAACAGCGGGTTTTGGTGACTAATGCATAGTGTTATAGTGTTATGAAAATTCGTGTGATAGCTGACAATGCTATAACACGAATTTTTTTTTTTTGTGTGTGTGTGTGTGTGTGTTGTTTTGGGATACCAACAGTTGGTCTTGGAAGTGTATGAGATCTTGAAAAAGTTTAATTGATATGTATGTTTTCTATTCCATTAGGGAGTGGCAGTCTGGCATATACACTTTGAGAAGTGTAATGGTTGATGTTTTATTTCCTTAGCTATGTTATTGGTACAAGACTTGTGTAATGATTACACCCTTTGGTGGCAGTAAATGTCTTTTCATGAGGAAGACAAATTGGCAGTGTTATTCATTATATATTTAATATATATTATATTTAAATATATTCGGTCGGTTTCAGTGTAAATTGGTGTATTTATCAAAACTGGTATTGAATAGAAAATTGAAAGAAATTAATTTCCAAAACCGAACAGACCGATTCATATTAAAAAAATCGACCAAATATGACCGGTTTGATCCGATTTAATTGGTTTATTCGGTTTCTTCAGTTTTTCTTACATCCCTAGCTACTACAATGCCTTCATTTTTTATTTTATTTTTACTCTATTTGATAGACTTGTGGTTTAGACTTATGGGATGATTGTGTTAAGTTTTAGTTTTGTTTTGATGTCAAGACTTTGGTTCTTAGTATTTGTTAATTTTTTTTGTTTGTATTTTTGTGAGTGGTTGAATTAGATATGGTTAAAATTGTGTACAAATGGATAATTTAAGATTTTTATATTAATTATTTATTATACAAAAAATTTAAGAAATGACTCAATTTTGAAAGTACTTAAACCGATTAAACCGCATTGAGCCGAACTGTTTGAATCGGTGCAGTTTGGTGCGGTTTGATAAAAAATTTGGTCTGTATTAGTTTTCAATATAATAAAACCGACATTATCGGTTCTGTGCAAAATTTTACCTAAACACCGACCGTCCCGAGCCGATTATATCCCTAATACCATATGATGCAGCTATGGGTAATTATTTGGGGTTATCGGCAGAAATTCAAAAAAAAAAAGCAAGCGTTGTTTGCGTCATTCTGCGTTGTTTGATATGGTAATTATTTGGGGTTACTGGCAGAAGTTATACATTTTATTCAAATCAAATCAAAACTAAAAATACTAAATACAATAAACCTCAATTACTTGGTCAGGTTTCATCTCTACCCTAAGAAAAAGAAATTAGTTCCACATACTCATGAAACTACCACGCTCTAATATTTACAAAATACACTCTCTCATTCTCTCACTTTCCCTTTCTTTCTCTTCTCTCTTTTGCTCTCTTTTGCTTCTGCCTTCTCTCTAAGCTCTCTCCTCTTCTCCTTTTATAAATAAAATGTCTAGAAAAGAAAACAAACATAGTAATATAAATAATATAATAAAATAATATTTTATTTTATATATATATATATAATTGAAAGAGAGGTATGAGAGGCATGGGCTCTCTTTTCTTTTTTTTAATTTTTAATTTATTTATTTTATAAAATATATAAAATATCTAAAAAAGTATTATTTACATCAGTTTATGTATAAATACCTAAAATATATACAAACACACAAAAATCACACAAAACTATAAAATAATACAAATTAATAGACTAATAAAATATATGTTAGTGGGCCAAATGTGTATCATTTAAGCTCTGATCAGTGGTGATCTATGGCTTCTTGAACCCAATACTTTTCAGCCTAAGGGGGTGGCAGAGTTTGGCAAGTCTTGAAAGGTTAATCAACTGATAGATAGAGGAAGAGCTTGTTGGAGGGAAGATGTGATTTGACAGATTTTTTGAGTGGATGATGCTCGTTTAATCATGGCTCTGCATTTGCCTCTGTTTGATATAGTGGATAAATTGATTTGGCATTTCATGAAGGAGGGGATTTATTTTGTTAAATCAGGCTATGAGGCAGTGATAATGATTATGAGGAAGGGTTCCAATTTAGGAAGGGCAGAAGGGGAAACTAGCAATGGAGAGGAGATGAAGACTTTCTGGAATAACATTTGGAGGTTGCCATGTCCAAGAAAATTGAAACACTTTCTTTGGAAGTGTGCCCATGATGTAGCTCCAACTAAAGAGGTGTTGGTCAGGAAAAAGGTTGTTGAAACTATATGCCGTTTGTACAAGGAAGAAGATGAGTTAACGATGCATGTGTTGGCTTAGTGTCAGGCCCGGCCATGAGATTTCCGGGGCCCAAAGCCGATAATCAACTAATAAATTTCTAGGGCCCTTCACATTTTTTTTTTCATTGAATGAAATAAAATTTTGAAAGCAAAGGACAAAAGATTTGTGTCAAAATCACAAAAAATACTTAGCATTACATTACAATAATTAATAAGTATCACTTGATTCTCATTCTTCTTGTATTTTTAGAAGTAAATAAATCAATCATACTTGCATAATCTAATTTTTTTGCAAAATCATTTTCAATGGATAACAAGGCTAATCCATTCAATCTTTCTTGTGACATGGTTGATCGAAGGTAATTTTTGATCATTTTCAACTTTGAAAAGCTTCTTTTCCCCGATGCAACTATAACCGGAATAGTCAAAAGTATCCTATAAGCAACCTATGAATTTGGAAAACAATTTGCCATCAACTGCAGATAATTGAGCACTTCAATTGGTTTATTGACTTTTTTTGGCAATTTCTTTTTCAAGACTTTTAGCTCCATCAATAAATCTCTTTCATCAATATCAGAAATCTCACCATGTTTTAAAAATTCTTCAAGGTTCACACACCCCGCCTTCAACAATTCATCGCTGCATTTTTTCAAGTCAAACAAAAAGTCAAAGTTTACCTCATATACTTTGAATTGTTTGAACCTATTTTTGAGTGAACACAGGGCTTAATCAACAAAATACAAGAAGTAACTAACTCTAAATGATTCTACAGCCGATTGGGTCACCTCTTCACTAACATTCTCATCAAATTGTTTCTTTCTAGAAACGATGCACTTTTCAACAAATTTAGGTTCAATTCCCAATTCATTTGCCATTTCTTTAGCTTCAACCGTAGCCTCCATGAAACCAACTTCTCTTTACACTGCAACATACTTAACAAGCCCATCTAGCTACTTTACAGAAACTGCTATATCCATATCTTTACTTTGAAGATGCTTGCTAACAGAGTTCACATGAAACAACAAATTGTACCAAATTACAATACTAAATAAGAACTCAAAAGTCTCAAGTTCATGAGTTACCAGGGGTTTAGCTTCACTTTTTGCAATCGAATCTATGGTAGGATTGTTGTACAAGTCAACTAAAGCATCTCTTATTTTTTAAGCATGGTATCTTAGTGGTTTAACACTTTCAATGTGACTTTCCCAACGCGTTTGCGACAACAACTTAACCGTGAGGCTTTCCTTTATATTATCTTTTAAAATTGCCCAACATTGAACAGAAGATGAAAACAATACATATATGCGTTGTACCACACCAAAAAAAGTTTTTGCTTTGGAGCAAGAGTTGGCCATATCACAAAGCAAAAGGTTAAGACTATGACAACCGCACAGCGTATAGAATGCTCTAGGATTTACTTGAAGTGCTCTTGTTTGAACACCTTTGTTTTTGTCTTTGATGTTAGAGCCATTGTCATATCCTTGCCCTCTTAAGTCACCAATATCAAGTTAAAGGTTAACTAATGCTTCTTGAAGTTTATCAAAAAGTCTTATCCCCGATGTATCATCCATGTTCAAGAATTCCAAAAAAAACTCTTTCACCGTAATTGGTCTTGTTCAAACATCCACGCATCGTACAACAACAGACATTTGTTTTTGATGGCTTGTATCCGGAGTACAATCAAGTATGACTGAAAAGTATTTTGCTGGTTTGATTATCGACAAAATTGCACTTTTGACTTCCCTGGCCAACATTTGTATCACCTCGTTTTGAATTTTGTGACTCAAATAATGGTAATGAATCTCAACCCTTTCTATCCGCCGCAAGTGTTGTTCCATCGTTGGATCAAACTCGCCAATCATTTCAATTATGCTTAATAAAAGTCCATTGCTCTCTTCATAAATCTTCTCATGGCTTCCATGAAAAGGCAAATTATTCTTGGCAAGTGTTTTCACAACTGCAATTATCATCAATAAAACCCGTCTCAAGTGCTCTCTTTCTTTGTTAACTTCTTCTTGTATACTTTTATCTATTGTTTGATGCTTTCCCAATCTTTCCTCCAACTCAATCCATTTGCTCATGCAAGTATTGTGCTCGTTACCACTTTCATGGCCTTTAAGTCTGTCACTAATATTTCTCCAGTCTTTAAATCCTTCAGTAGCTAATTGAGTCTTCTTTCCCTCGTGCTTAAACAACTTACAACAAAAGCAAAATACTCTATCAAAAAGTTCCGAGTATATCAGCCATGTCCTATCATATTTTTCTCTATTTGGTAAATGCCGAATGTAATGAACAGGTGAGAAATGCCTATACCTCGAAGAATCATCCTTAGGGAAGTTGAACTCACAATTTCCTCTCACAGGACCTCTTTCGACTAAAAAATCTTATAAATTCTAGTCAATTATTTTCCAAGTCCCCAGATCATCTATATTTGAATGCTCACATTCCACATTCATCTCATCATCTCGATTGGCTTCTACACTCCCAAATTCCCCATTTCCTTTTTCATCCACCAAATTTTCATTATCATTATTAAGCAAATTTTTATTCTCATTATTCACCAAAGTTTCAAATTCTTCATTATTCAAGTCTTCAACTGATTGTTTTGCTTGTTTGTCACTCGTAAAGAATTTGTCAATAGCTCTTCTTTGACACTCGACTAATTTTTCGACTCTTTGCTTCTTTTTCCTTTTTGATAATCCAGATGGATAGTTTCTTTTAAGTGTCATGATGAAATGAGATCAAAATAATTTTTTAGATCAAAATTCAAAACAAGAGCACCACCACCACTTAATAAAATAAAAAACTTTTAAATTATGTGTTGTTACAGAGAAGTCCCTGTGAGTGACATGGAATAATTGTCTACAAGGCAACTAAACAATCTCCTATAGTTGTTTTAAATTTTTGGGTGAACAAAAAAAAAATATTTGATAGAGGAACATAAACAATAGGTTTGTGGAGGTAGAACTGAAAAAAAACGGAGTGCGTGAAACAAAGGAGGCAGTAGCCATTGTAAGTACATCATACAAACTATTAAACTTAAACAAATTCTTAAAAAAGACACGACAAATTCTTAAACTTAAACAAATTCTTCTTGATGATGTAAATGCCAATATTATAATAGCAATTGAGCAAAAGACAAGACAAATATTTAATTAATTGAATAGAAAAAAAAAAAATACCTATGCTTGTTGTGCTGCTGTTGATCCGTTGACCGTGTGCTCTGTTTTGTTTTGTGTGATGCTACTAGGTTTGCTCTTTGTTGGGCTGCTACTGTCAAGTTGTTGGAAAAATTGCATTAAGAGTAGTTAAGGTTAGGAATTAGATAGGGAGAGAGAATGGGCCTTTTTAATTTTGAATGGGTCTTTCAATTTTTTAATAGGTCAATTTATTTTAAGTTAGTTTGGACCTTCTTTAATTTTTTTTTTGGGACCTAAAACATACCTAATTTATTACACTAAACTATAATATGAGGGGGTCTCTTTTTTGGGTCTATTTTGAGGGGTCTTAGGCCATGGCCTGGTGGGCCTATGCCTAGGGCCGGGCCTACTCGGTGTTGGTTGTCTTGGCAAATCTGGGTGCTATCTGCACTTCATGTGAACATAGGTGAAGTTTCAGGGGATAATATGATCGTGTAGTGGTCAAATGCGTTGAAGAGATGAAAGGGAATGAAGAATAGGAAGATCTTAAAAGCTTTGTGTGCATTTATGATTTGGAAAATATAGAAAGCGCAAAATGAAGCACATTTTAATGGTGGGGATCTCTGTCCCCAATGTATTTGTAGTATAGCGGATAGCTGTGATGGAAGCTCATAGATATTTGCAAGCTAATGAGTTAGTGGTAGGGCAGGATCGAATTGAGGTTGGGGTTCATGGTCGAGCTACGACTAAGAAGGTTCAGCTAGAAATGGGCTACTAAAAATTAATTTCGATGGCGGCATGTACTCCTCAAAAGGATGCTGTGGGGTTGGTGTTATTAGTCACAATAGTCGGGCCAGTTTGTGGCAACTCAAACACGGCATTTTGATAATCGCTTCTTGCCTTTAGTTGTTGAAGCTTGTGCTGCTAGGGAAGCTTTGTTGTTGACGTCAGAGCTGGGGTTACGAAATTTGTGCTTTGAAGGGTATTCACAATTGGTAGTTAATATGGTTTTGGGCATTATCACTATTGATGAAGAGGTCAGGAATGTTGTGGCTAATATCAAGCGTTTACTGCAACTTTGTGCTCCATGGGAGATGTGTTTTGTTCGGCGAAGGGCGAATGGTGTAGCTCACTGTTTGGCTTAATTTGCAGTTAGAGGAGAATGCGTTTTGACTTGGGAGTTTTGTCCTCCTAGGTGGTTATCTAGTGCTTAGTGTAATCATTCTATTCATATTTATATAATCTTCTATAATTTTGGAAGGGGAAGAGGGGAAACTAATGCAATATAGTAGAAATCCCAAAATTGACACAATAATACAAATGAATTTAGGGCTTTAGAAGAAATCCCTAAATTTACAATACAATTGAATGAGATTTTTGTGAACAAGCTTATTATGTGAAGTTTAGCTAGTGTGCGAGAGGAAAAAATATTTCATGATCCAAGATTATTGCTCTACACCATTTAAAATTAGTATATTTTGTCATTTCTTACAATTCAACAAAATAAAAAAATAATAAGGCCCCTTGCTTTAGCTAATAATAGTGCATTTGGGACATCACATAAACTTGTTTTAAGATCATTGAATAACTTCTTGTGGGAGAAACAGTGACATCAAAGATTATTTTATCTCACTAAGACTATCAAAAATGAATACATTGGTGTTGTTTGGTGCAATTTATTGTAAAATAAAAGTTGATAATTTAAAAGTAAAAGCCAAAAGCAAACCCTCACCAAGCTTTTAGAAATTAATTTTTCACTACAAGAAATTGCACTTTTGGCGACTACTTTTGGCGACGACGTCAATTTTTCATCGCCAAAAGTATATTTTTGGCGACACAGTAATCAATTTCATTGGTAAAAGTATACTTTTACCGACGCAATTTGTTGCCGTCGCTAAAAAGGCATAACATTATTTTAGCGCCAAATTTTTTGGTTGGCGCCAAAATTTCAAAACTTTTACCTACGAGGCTTATGTTTTAGCAACACAATGAGCGTTGCTATTAGTGTGCTTACTTTTGGCGACGACAAGCTGGTGTGGGCAAAGAGTTAACCATTTAGCAACGATGACACTATTCGTCGGTAAAAGTTTTGCTAGTGGAATGATGTGATTTAGTGATTTGTGTTTTTGATTATAATTTTTGAAAGAGTTTTAAATATTTTAGTTACTGAATTGTAAAATTAAAATGATTATTGAATTAGATCACAAAATGAACCCATCGAGCTCAAACACACTCTTAAGTTGAGATGACTAATTTGAGATAATTTAAACTTTTTCAAAGAATATGGTTAGATTATCAATTTCAATATGTTTGTTTTTATTTTCAGAAACTAGTTTCAAATTTTTTTTTCTCCTAAAAAACTAAAAAAAAAATTAGGTGAAAAAAAAACTTAATATTTTTTTATATATTTTTATCTTTTAGGTCATAAATACTTTTTAAAATTTGAAAAATATAATTTTGATTTTTATTGCTTTAAAATTATTTTTAATTTTTTCAAAAAAAAAAAAAAAAACAAATCTAAATTTTTTTTTGATTTTTTTTTAATCTTTTAGGTTATAAATACTTTTTAAAATTTTAAAAATATAATTTTGATTTTTATTGTTCTGAAATTATTTTTAATTTTTTTTAAAAAAAACAAATCTAAAAATTGTTTTGAATATTTTATTTTATTTTATTTATTTTTTTGGGGTACAGCAGTGCTGATCGACAGTGGACTATATTTCCCTCTTAAAATTCCCTCCTTTTTTTTTTCCCCTCATCAAATCTTCCCAAATCAATCTCCACGATTTCACTCTTGCGCATCCTTATTTCAGAATTTGTAATTCTCTCTCCCTCACGATTTCAGTCTTGATCGTAGGGTTTGTGCTGTTTGCTGCTGCCGTGCGAGATCGGTGCTTCAGTCTGCCCTTACAGGTTTGTTCCCTTTTGCTTTGTATCTCAATGCCCCTACTTTTCTCTCTCAATTTCTTAAATGAATCTATGCTTGTATGTTTTCACTATTACGAGTTTCGGGAGTTTGACCTCTAGTGTATATATTAACCATCCATTTAGTCAAGTTATGTTAACACGAATTGCAAATGCAGTACCTATGGACTATAGATCCTTCACATGCATTCTTGGTTCAATTCCTTACGGGTAATTTAACTAATTTTGACTTGAATTGGTAGAATAATTTTTTTTCTTCTTGTCCAATTCGTTATGTCTAATTGATGCTTATGACCACAGACCCATGTAAGATTTTGGAATTTGCAGGGGATATACTTTAATGATTTATTTGGATTTTGAAGATTATTAGCAGTCCATAAATCCTGGATACAAAAAGAAGTTATTTTATTTTATTTTATTATTTTTTTTACTATTAAGTTTCTCAAGCATGTGGTGGAAAGAACCTATATGTTAATTTTTTTTATTTTCATAATTTTTTTTCCTTCCCATAATATTTGAAGAGTATATCAGGTTAATTGGGTAAGTTTATGTTAAATTTGATTAAATTTTAGTTGTGTATTACTATTGTGAACCCATCAGCGAAGAGAAATGGAAAAAGAGGGACCCATTTACTGGAATTATATAGAGTTTTTGGTTCAAACAAGGCCAGTTTGCTTATGTCATTTCTACTCTCCAGAATTTGGTTTTGGTTTTGTTTTTGTCTTTTCATTTTCTGAATTGTTTTATCTTTAAGATTATATATATTGATCTCAGTTTGTGTTAAGTAATTAAGAACTATGATTTGTTGTTATGAAAATGCAGTAATTGGGGAAATATTGATTTCTAACATATATATATATATATATATATCCACACTTGAGTTTATGCTATATATACTATAGTGGGACACTCCTCACCTTATTGTACCTTTTCCCCTCTAAACAGTTCCCACTCTTTTGGTGTCAGTTATCTTCAGATAATAATTTCTCTCATATTGCCTAGTGGTATCATTTTTAAGAGTTATTACTAAAATCACTTCCATACCATTGGTGAGGGACTATGTTACATGGGCTTGAGTATGATGAGGAAACTTCTTAGGTTTGTTGATGTTGATTGCAAAGTCATGTTGAATTTTCAATGCAAGGTAGGCTTTTTAAAAAAATTACAAATAAGTGGTAAACTTTACAAGTATATTAATAATTAAAGACAAAATTTTTTCATCAATCTGTAATAATTTTTTGACAGTTCCACTGATTAGTAATTTCCCCTTCAATTTTCCCCTTCTTTCTAGAAGACCTTCAAAAAATGTGCCCGTGAAGTGGAGGAACTTAAGTGATTTAAAAGGAAATATAGTAGATAAGTTTTGCATACTATACAACCTTTACATGGTTGGAGCATGAACCTCAATATCTGTACATATTTCATAATTATACACCATGGGTCACTTCCTTTTCTCAGTCCACATAAAATTCCTCAAACCCAAATTAAGTACAACTCGAGGAGTAACATAAGAACTAATCCACCTTAACCCAGCCTGCTATGTGGCTCCACTAGCACATATATGTCTGATGACCCTCGCCTACTGCCCCACGCCTTCTTCAACTAGATTGAATGTCTTCTATCATATTTGAGAGTTTTTGATGTGCTCCTCACCATCTCATCTCATTTCAAGTGAAACACTTTCTTGAATTTCAAAAAAATGATGTTTGGTCCAAATAGCACTACTCTCATGCATTCTCTATACCACCCATACTTTAAGAACAAAAATGAAAAATTTGAATTATAAAAGAAAAAAAAACACTTTTAACATTTGGAAAAAATCTAGATGACCCATTTAATGTGTTTAAGTGATGAACACGTGTGTCTTTCAAGTGTTTGAGTGTGATTTAAAATAAAAGACATGTTTGGATGCAGGTGCAACATGTGTCAGAAAATGTCTGACGAGTGTCAGTGTTCGACACGAACACACCACCTTCTTAGAAGTGTTCGTGTTTATTAGCACAAGCATATTATGTATTTTTGTTCTTGTGAAGAATTAGATACATAATTTACCTTTGAATTTTTTTTTTCTCTTCTTTACTTTTTGGGTTACCTACTTTGTGTAGTTCCTTAGTTTATTTCAGTTAAGATATTGTTGTAACAAAGGGGAATAGTACCAGTTGTGTCCTATTGGTATTAACTACTATCTTATGATCAGATATGGACAGGAGTTGGATGTTAATTTCTGATAGATTCAGTCAGCCATATGTAGATGGGGTCAACTCATTTATTAAATTTGCAAAGGTTCATTTGGGTGAGGCTAGGGAGATTAAGTGCCCATGCATCAATTGTTGTAACTTTTATAAGCATGAGTATGATATTGTGAAGGCTCATTTGCTCATAAGTGGGATGATAGTATCATACACCACTTGGTTAGAACATGGTGAACTTCCAGAACACAATAACCTTGATGAAAGCAATGGGGAGAATGATGAGGATAATGATGAATATGATGAACTGATAGAGGACTATCAAAGGGGGAATTTTATGGAGGGTGATACCCTAGAAAGAGAGGATGTACGACACTTTGATAAATTGTTAGATGCTTCCCAATGTTGCTTGTACCCAGGTTGCAAAAACTCGGATACTTTGTTATCATTCGTTATTCAGATGCTACATGTGAAGGTAGAAAATAGGTGGAGCAATAAGTCTTTTGACAAGGTTTTGGAGGTACAAAGACGATTCCTACCAGAAGGCCACGTGGTGCCAGGGTCAATTTACGAGTGCAAGAAGTTACTACGTGACTTGGGCTTGGGGTACGAGCTCATTGATGCATGTAAACATGATTGTGTACTATTCTGGAAGGAGAATGCTCACTTGGAAAAATGTCCCACATGTCAAGCATCTAGGTACAGAGTAAATGATAGCAAGGGTAAAAAGATCCCTCACAAGATATTGCGTTACTTCCCATTGACACCTAGGTTGAGAACATTGTACATGTCTAGGAAGACGGCAAAAGACATGAGATGGCATAGTGATAAGCGTGTGGATGATGGTGTAGGGAGGCATCCGACTAATTGTAAAGAGTGGAAGGAATTTGATTTGCATTATCCAAAGTTTGCCCAGGAGACTCGCAATGTTAGGTTGGGCCTAGCCACCGATGGGTTCAATCCTTTTGGGAACATGAGCACTTCTTATAGCATGTGGCCTGTCATACTCATGCCCTATAACCTCCCACCTTGGAGATGTATGAAGGCCCCATTTTTCATGATGTCCTTACTTATTCCTGGACGTAATCAACCAAGGACTGATATTGATGTCTACATAAGGCCATTGATTAATGAGTTGAAGGAGTTGTGGGAGAATGGTGTGATGACTTACGATGCCTCCACTGAACAGACCTTCCGGATGCATGCAGCTGTAATGTGGACCATAAATGACTTCCCTGCATATGGTGACTTATCCGGATGGAGAACTAAAGGTTATTTGTCTTGCCCTCCTTGTAATGATAATCCGTTGTCACGCGGGTTGATCAGTAAGATTGGGTGGGTGGGTCATCGAGCTTACTTGCCTGATAACCACCTTTGGAGGAAAGACAAGAAGTTTAATGGTTTAACTGAGCTTAGAAAGAAATCCTTGGATTTACCGGTGGAAAAAGTGATGGCTCAATTGGATCAATTGCGGGAAGTCAAGTTTGGAAAGGATCCTACCAACAAGAAAAGACTACGAGAGTCTGAAGAATTGAATTGGACAAAGAAAGCATAATGTGGGAGCTACCGTATTGGAAGAAATTAAACCTTCGACACAATCTTGATGTCATGCACATTGAGAAGAATATTTGTGAAAACTTTTACGGGACGATGTTGGCCATAGATGGGAAAAACAAGGACACGCACAAAGCACGTGATGATTTGCAAGAAATGGGCATAAGGCAAGAATTGCATCTATAGAGGAAAGATAACAGATCCATTGTAAAGCCTCGGGCAGCCTACACATTGGATTCTCGACAAATAGATGGTTTTTGTAATTCTTGAAGTCTATTAGTTATCCTGATGGCTATGCAGCAAACATCTCAAGATGTGTGACTTCTAAAAATGGAAGATTATCGGGCATGAAAAGCCATGATTGTCATGTCCTACTTCAGCGACTTCTACCAATTGGCATGCGTGGTTTTGTGAACAAGGAGATTTGTACAACACTATTTGAGTTGGGCAACTTCTTCCAAGAACTGTGCTAAAAAACATTAAGGCAGACTGATTTGGAAAAAATGGAGGAACGAATTGTGCTCATACTTTGCAAGTTGGAGAAAATTTTTCCTCCAGCTTTCTTTGATGTGATGGTCCATTTGGCTGTTCACTTGCCCCGTGAGGCCATGTTTGCTGGACCGGTGCAATATCGATGGATGTACCCGATCGAAAGGTAATCATTATGAACATATGGTTATTTATTAATTTGTTATAACTAAAATATTGTGCAAAAATCCACCCATAAAAGACTATTGTTAATGAAGTAATTTTCTTGTATCAAGAAGCATAATTTTCATTGTGAATTTTTGTTGAAGGTTTCTTGGGACTTTGAAAGGGTATGTCAGTAATAGAGCACGTCCAGAAGGTTCTATCGCTGAGGCTTACATTGTCAAAGAGTGTCTTACTTTTTGTTCAATGTACTTAAAAGGGATTGATAAACCTGAACGAAATGATGATGGTGGTGAACGTGGTCCCGGGATGGAGGTCTTCACCCAAAATGCTCGTCTATTCTCACCTATCACAAGGGCTCTTGACCCTTCGCAAAATGAACGAGAAATGGCTCATTGGTTTGTGTTGTACAATAGCTCTGAGGTGGAGCCATATATTGAGTATGTATTTAAATTTAATTACGTTTATGCATAATCGTTCCATTTTGTTTCGAACTCGCTAAGTTAATTACATGTATAACATTTCCTTGGGTAGGGAGTAGAAGAATATTTTACATAATCTACAAGGACGTGACATTACTCGGGTACAACGAGAAGAATTTCTAAAATGGTTCAAAAATCATGTAAGATATACTAAAGAAAATAACTGAATACAATTGTTGAAACTTTCAAATCACATTAACTTAGTACACTTGTTATATGGTGTTTTATGTAGATGAATGATTTGCGAACGAAAGGGTCACCTGAAGCAACTGATGAATTGTGGTCATTAGCAAATGGTCCTGGATCGGTAATTGACTTTTATTCTGGGTGCATCTACAATGGAATTCGATTCCATACTAGAAACCGTGAAAATCGTCGTGCCTGCCAAAATAGTGGGTTGGTTGTAGAAGGGGACCATAATGGGAACCAAATTAATTTTTACGGCTACTTATGCAAAATATGGGAATTGAAATATTTGCATGGGGGTACAGTGGTTTTGTTCCAATGTGAATGGTATGACACCGGTCACAAGAATAGAATATACTCCGATGAACATGTCACAAGTATTGATGTTACAAGACTTTGGTATAAAGATGACCAATTTATTCTACCTAGTCAGGTAAGACAAGTATTCTATGTCAATGATACCAACAAAGGCAAAAATTGGAGAGTCGTTGAACGTGTTAAGCATCGGGGAGTATGGGATATACCAGAGCGGGATGATGTCTCTAATGATGCTTTTCAACAAGATGAAACCACTGATGGTGTTGGGGTAGTGATCCAAGATAATGATGTTCAATACAGCAGGGATGATATGGATGCTAAGATCATGTTCAATGATCAACTAATGGCAGAGAATGTAGTTCACAATGATGACGAGGATGACACAATCATAGAGTATAATGATGATGAAGATGATGAACTGCATAGACAACCTGATATTGATGCAGATCTTGATATAGATTATGATATGTAGTGTTTGATATGGATCTTGATATAGATTATGATATGTAGTGTTTGATTTTTAATTATATGGACAAGTGTTATAATTTAATAATAAATTGCTTGGTTTACATTGCATGGCATTGTTTTCCAAATTGCATAGCATTGTTTCTTATTTCATTTCATTTAATTATATGTCATATGTACAGTTACAAAGATGTCTAGAAACGGTAAATCATTTCTGAAGCCCGGCGGCTTAGTCCAGAAGATGACGAAATATGAGAAGGATAGGAAAAAAACAATCCAGAAAAATAAAATCAGATTTGATGCTCTAGGGATAAAGTCCCTCAAGAATTCAATGTTTGGTTCTATTGAAAAGGACAATAGTGAAAGTTGTAGGATGGGAAAGAGAAAGGTGGGTGAAACTGATAATGACGAGGACTATCAACCACTTGATGATGATGAAGGACTGAGTTCTTCAAGTGATAATGGCGAGCCTTTTGATTCTCAAGTGATTGAGGTAATAAATGTGTGTTTAAAAAGTAATTTCTTTATTTTTTTCACTTGTTATATTACTTGTGGTATGTTTAGTTATTTCAAATTTATTTTTTATTAAGCAACCTTAAATTATTGAAAATGTACTAACAATTCTTTTTTATATTATGTCAGGATATTCATATGGGTCTCGGTAAGAAAACAAATAGGTGTGCAGCTCGCCTAATAGCTTCACAAACACATAGGGAAAAGAGAAGTACTGTTGATGAAGATACACTTACTCTTCGGAGACGACCTGTAGCTGCACAAGTTAATCATTCAGCGAGCACACCTGAGGTCTCGACCCAACCTATCCATCTTCCCGCTTTACATACTAGGCCCGATCAGCTTCCTACCTTCGCCATTCAACCTGACCACCTTTCAAGTCCATGTACTGTGACTAACAGTGGAGGTAAGAAATAAATGACCACTTAAATGAAATGATAATTTCTTATCTCAATATTTATTTAGTGCATTCATGTTTTATGTCGTCTAAATTGAAATTTTTTTTGGTCATAATAGCATCAATTCCAGTTTTGGGCAAGAAACGTGTACGAGGACCGACCCAAGGAAAGAATGTGGAGAAGATTAGAAAGGAACGTGGTGATCGAATACCCGTTACACTTAACCGTTTGACCAATTCAATAGAAGGGGATTACGCCACACTGCTAACAGCTGCTCTTGGTCAACAAATTCGAGTTCATGCCCCAGTCCGAAATAATGGATGGCTAGAAATTGCCTTTGGGTTAAGAGAGTCCATTGTTACAAGAGTTGGGGTAATTTGAAATATATGTGTTATATATTTAACATGTTATTTATGTTAATCGCAATGATATATAAAATATATTGAATTTTATTATTTCCAATTGCAGCAAACTTTTGACTTTGGGGACTACAATAATGATGTGGATGTGAGATGTATTATTGATCATAAGTGCCAAACTTTGTACAGTGAATGGAAAAGTAGATTATACACACACTACAAATCCCTTAAAGAAGACAATGTATCTGACCTCAAAAGTCAGATACTATATCCTTGTACAAAGGATGATTGGGAATGGATGATTGACAATTTGTGGGAAACTGATGATTGGAAGGTATTTATAAAAATATTTACTAAAGTAACATCCTCCTGTATATTAATATCTAATTTTGTTTTTATTTGTAGCAAAAGTCAGAGAATGCGATGAAAGCGAGAGGTTGTGTGAAGTATAATCATACGAGCGGCTTGAGATCATTTGCATCGCGAGCATCTTCCATTGTAAGTATAGATTTACAAATTTGAACAACTAAATTATAAATACAGAATTATTGATTGACTAGAAAATCTAATGAAATGAAAGGTACAAGGAAGCAAACCGACTATTACGAAACTGTTCGAGGACACTCACAAATGTCACCGACATGGAGGAGTGTGGATAAATAACATAGCTGAGGAACATCATGTAACCATAACTACTTCAATTTCAATAATAAATGTTTGCATTTTGATATTATGTTTTAAGCTTATTTATGTTTCATTCATAGGCCACTATGGTTTCAAAGATCGCTGAGCAATCTCAACCTAGTGTCACACATCCATTGTCTGAGGAGCAGATTTCCAGGGAAGTACTTGGGAAGAGGTCGGTCTACTTGAAGGGATACGGGATCCGCAAGGACAGTACTTCATCTTCTACACATTTTGAGGCTCCTAACTCCGAGGTGATTGTTTTTCAACAGCAGTTAGTTGACTAGCAACAACAATTAGCTGACCAAGGAAAGCAGTTACTTGACCAGGCTCAAAACATGAGTACAATGCAAACTATCATTCAAATGTTGGCAGCAAAAAATGGGATAGATTTAGCAAACATTCCGGGGTTAGTTCCAAGCACCAATGTCGGGGAGGATGCATTGGGTGTAAGGGAGGATGAAACTTCTCTCGGTTGAAATAGAGGTAAATTTGACACTTCATTAAATTGATTTAATTTATTTAAGCAATCCTAACATGTGTCAACAATATAAAATTATATAAACTTTGTCTTACAATCCTAGCATTACAACCTTTGTATACAATAGCTTGATAAAACAATAGCTTCACAACAATTTTCTGATTAATTTTAAATGTATTTGTATATTATTGTTGAAGTTAATGCATTAATAAAATACTCATGTTTTTATCCTTTTGTTCACAGGTTGGTGATGGATGTTCGTGGTTCAGTAGTGATATATATCGTTTTGCACGTTGGCATTCATTTAATTTTTCTTTGTTTCATTTTATATGTTCTTTTGTTGAATGTTTATATACTTTTTGGAATTATTATGTTTGGGATTGTTGGATATAGTTAGATGCATTTTAGGATTATTATGTTTAGTATTGTTGGATATTTGAATAAAATTTGGGATATTTAAATGCATTTGATATTAATTTGGTTACATTACTAATTGTTATGATGTGTTTAGTTTAGTTTTTATTATTTGTTATATAAAGGTTTTTTTTTAGATCTAGCTGAAAATATTCGTGACACAGAATTTCTAGGTTATGACACACTTTCCACCAGAGCAGTAGTTAAGGCTCTCTTGGTGAATGGGAAACCGGTACTACAGGTTTCCGAAGGCATTAAAGACATTTACTTCATCATCTAACGTGTTACAAATGGCTGAAGCAAAGTCTGCTATAAGGAAACCAGTGTTCAATAAGGTTGATCAGCAGTGATCTGGCACTGATGGGGTTTGTATGGAGTCTCTCTGCTCTGTTGAAGCCTCTCTTGTTGCTGCTAATGTGTTGCTACTAATGGGGTTTGTTGCTAATGGGGCTTGTTGTTGTACTGCTCTTATGCAGCTGCACTGCTGGGGTTGCTGATCTGGTGTATTTTATTGTTCTGTTTTGGTCTTTTTTGTTTTGCTCTATCGCAATCTTTTGTAGGTTGACACGCTACAAGGGTTTCAAGGAGGGGCACAAGAGGATACTTGTGGCAACAGATCTGGTTGGTAGGGGAATCGACATCGAACGTGTTAACATTGTAGATGGGTACAGTACTGATGGCAAATAAGGAGCATCCTTGCCAAGCTCCATGTCTACTCTCTTTCTACTAAAAGTTACAAGGTGTAGGATCTATTATTATTATTTTAAATAAATAAATAAATTACACACACTACTCTATTATGGAAGATGACATTTTTCATTTTTCTGGATGTTGAAATTTGGAAAACAGAAATGAGGTTTTCTGTTCTTTCAGGAAGATGGCATTCAAAGAACATACTTAGAAAGCCAAATTGCTATTCAGTTACATGCTTCATGGTGTTGTTTTGCTATTAGCATTTCGTGACGTCTTGTGCCAATGTAGCTATGGCCCGAGACATGCACGCAGAAACTTTTTTCGTGCTACTGATATTTTGTGATTTTAATCTTGCAGATACCTTCCTGGACCAGATGATATGCTAGTTTTGGATATTGCGTACATGATCTATCTAAAATTTGTAGAGTACCCAAGTGCACTTCAGATTGCTCTATTTCTTGACAACATGCAGGTTTGCTCTTCATTCTGCATGTCAAATATTTTCTTACCCCTCTTTGCCTGTGTAAAATAAATAATGAACAGTGGGAAATCTTTCTTCTTCCTACTGTTAGGGTCTTCAATTTGTTGCAGTCAGATATTCATGTGCTTTTAACTGATATGGGTAATAGCAGGAATGGTCTAGAATAATATTTTTAATTTATGCAGACTGTTTTCACTTCTAACAATTATCTTGCTGCAGATCCATCTGCTGCTATTGGTTGTGAAAACATTGGAAACCAGGCAACTATTCCTTGTGGGTCAACCGTTGATTTATATGCTAACCCTACCACAATAAACTTCATTGTTACTATAGCTGCATTTAATTCAAGTTGTAAGCCAGTGAATAGTGGTGATTGGGTTAAGAAGTTACAGAAGCAAAAAAATGATGTTCATTATTTGGATATTGATTTGGATTTTGGTGGTGGAAAATATTTTGCTTCCTTGAGATTGTCTCGTGGGCATAGGGGCATACTAGAGGTAACATTCTTACTACTTATGTTTTTTGTCACATAATAAAAATAAACTACAAGATAGGTTTTTAGCCATTTGCAAGATTGCTCTCTGAGTTCTGCACTCATAACAACAAGCATGTCAGCTACCATAGTTGTGCTTGTTTAACATCAGGTGGAAAAGCTAAATTCTGTATTATTTGCAGGTGGCTATCTTTACGTCATACACTCTGAAAAATGACACCGATTTTCCTTTGTTATGCTTTCCACCCAATCAGAAGCCTCTTTCGAGGTAATCACTTGATCTGACCATGTTGGATTGATTTGTGCAGCTCATTATCTTACTTGTTTCTTGCCATACTTATAACTTAGTATATTCAGGGATGAGGCCGAAAAGCTTGTAGAGTACCGTTCCATTTCTAGAAAAAAAAGAAAGACAGAGCATATGATCTTTTCTTTGATGATATTCTCTTGTCCACTTTTCTGTTTTGAGTCTTAATATTTCATTTCATTGTATGTCTTGACAGTATGTGAAGCAGGTTCTTATGTCCTGTGATGATCTGCTACGAAAGAAGCAATTTTGTTACATCCTTGCTCAATACGTAAGTCTTGTTATTCTAACTTATGGATAATACTCATCTTTCTTGTCTCACTTTTCAATATTATAAATAGCAGTGGGTTCAGGATGTGTAGAGATCATAGTTTTCCTTGATGAATCATGTATTCATTTTGATTTTCTCTCCTTGGCTGTATCTGGGGTCATCAAGTTAATGTTTCATTTTAATTGATTGCAGATAGTGTTTGGTTATTGATTTCTTTCATACAGGGTATTACTTTTGAGCTTGATGAAGAGATTGCTGCAGATGACTACGAAAGGGAGGCATTGCAAGAAATTATCAACAATACTAAGTTAAGTGAAGGTTATCTTACACTTGCTCGTGATATAGAGGTCATGGAGCCCAAATCGCCTGAGGATATTTATAAGGTTGGGATTTCTTAGATATCCATACCAGCTCTTGATTTGTCCTGTCATCTTGATAGTTATAATTACTGTTGCATATTCCTGTGATATTTTCCAAGCTGAGCAACCTTGGAACTGGTGTTTGAATTGCAGTTGAGCTAATTTATGAATTGGATGTTCTGACCAGGTCATTGTTATGGATACATTAAGCAGACTTAGTCACGATACAGATACAAAAGTAGCAATGGTATTCTCTCTTTCATATAATATATTAGGACTATAGTTAGTATTATCAATTCCTTGTTATTTACAGCCTAAATCTTGACATATTTATCTGGATTCTACAGGCTGCCGTCATCTCCTTAGGGTTGATTGGTGCTGGAACCAACAACGCTAGAATAGCTGGCATGCTTCGCAATCTTTCGAGTTACTACTACAAACAAGCTAGCCTCCTTTTTTGTGTAAGTTTCTCTTGGAATTTGTTCCACAGTGCATCTCAGATTTTCTTTCTTTCTTTCTTTTATTTTTATTTTTATTTTTTATTTTTTTAAGGGGTTCTGTTTTAATGATTTGTGTTGGCCACTTGTGCAGGTACGAATTGCCCAGGGTCTTGTACATTTGGGAAAAGGCTTGTTGACTCTTGCTCCATATCATTCTGAGCGCTTTTTGCTATCCCTGTAAGTGTTTCTTCTCACCCATATTAACTTTTCAATTTTAGGGTGTGGGTTAGAACTGATTCACATACATACATATCCAGCGGGAGATGAGCAAGTTTCAACAATGGGAGACTTCTTCCAAAGTGGTAGTTTTCACATCAGGACTGACCCGTTAATTGGGATGTTTCTGTTGAATCTAAAGGTTTTTTGTTAGAATTTTGATGGCACCTAAGCTAGTCCATGTAGTTTAAACCTACCATTTCAAGTGGTTCATTCCGCTTTTAGTTAATATCCCGTATACAGGGGAACAATGGTTTGTTTCCCATTTAAGAGATTTATTTTTGAAAGAAGAATTATTCCACATTATTTATGTGATGGAATTCTAGAAATGAATCAATGGCATTCATATGGAATTTCCAAACACACTAGAAACAAACAAAAAATTTGTCATCCTATGAGCATCTTTTGTATAAGAGAAGTTTTGGTCTTAGATACAGCCGAGTGTTGGAAGAGGATTCAATCAGATGATCCAAATAAGTTTAGCTTACAGCTCTGTTGGGTTAAGAATGGTGTCAAATGCTTCATGCATTCACTTCTTTGACAGGGTAAATCATTCAGTAGAGCTAAAGGAATATATGATCTGTATTATTTGCAAAGTTTGTTTACTATTGTAATCTGTAATATGGTTATTTTGTCCAAAGCTGTTAAAAGGCTGTCATGTGGAATAAAACATTTTTATTTATAAAAAAATAATAAATAAATAAATAAATAATTTGTGGGATAAAGCATATTGGGAGATAGGGTTACAAATATGAAGTTTTTAGATTATCATCTAGCCTTCTTTTCTGCAATTAAATGAATAAATAAATTTTAGTATCTGTGAGGAGAAGTATTTTTAAGTCATATCTCTGGCTTTTCTGTCGGCTCACTTTCTGTATGTATTTCATCTTTTTCTTCCGTAATCCAAGACCGGCCGAATAGTAACCTTACTGCATGCATGTCTTGATATGAAAGCGATCATATTGGGGAAATATCATTATGTTCTTTACTTCCTCGTTTTGGCAATGCAGGTTTGGTCTCAGTTTATAACAGTTTGTCTACTTCTATCTCACTCTCTCTTGCTTTTAATGATTGGGCTGTTAACACACTACTACTAATGGTTGATTATGTTGTATATTTCCTTCAATACTAGAGCCAAGAATGCTACTAACAGTAGATGAGAACTTGAACCTCTGTCAGTACCTGTGCGGGTGGGCCAAGCTGTCGATGTTGTTGGCCAGGCAGGTCGACCCAAGACCATTACTGGTTTCCAGACCCACTCAACACCGGTTCTTCTGGCTGCTGGTTTTGCAAGTTGGAGCTTGCTACTGAGAAGTACTACATTCTATCCCTTGCTAGTGTAGAATTTATTCAAGACTGAAGCCTAGAGAAACAACCAAATCTCATGAGAACGTGGACATAACAAATCACATATTGCAACATAATGCACGTACCGTATTGTTCTATGTGTGAGATACTAAGCATATTTTATGACCTGAATGCATTTATTAGCATTTGTTGTAATACTAATGCCATCAAACTTGCTAGCTAGTTTATTGTCTATTTGGTTTTATAGATCAGTCTGTTGGGTGCATAAATTTCCTCTTATCTTCCTCAGCCTCGTGTGACCATCTTCCGATTAATTGCAGACTCCATTGAAGCTAGACCTGCTTCCTACAGAAGCTAGAATAAGCGGCAAGGAATACAAGGAGAGAGTTGTTAACAATCTCAACATTTTAATTGTGCATTACTCGAGTATTTTATTGTAGGGATGGATATATATATATTTTTTTCTTTTCTTTCCCCACTAGCAGATGGTGGGGGAAGGAGGTCAATGTTTCTGATCTTGTTTACTAGTACCTTCATTATAGAAGCATTTTGTTGACTTTCTCATGACTAATTTAATGATTTGAGTGTAATAAATTTGCCACTAATGGTTCTGAGTGAAATGATTCGACTTTGTTTCATATTTCAGTGCACCAGTCACATTCTAAAGCAGTGAAGAGAGCCATCAGTGAACATTGTGGTTTATGGACAATCTCAATGCTTAGTTACTTTTACTGTTTCCAGTGCATTGGTATAAGGTTAGCTTGGTAAACATTGTGGTGTACTTGAATTGAGTGTTTTTATATAACTCACTCTCCTAGTGTAAACATGACAGCCAGTGAATTAGTTTAAATTTTAACTTAACTTCTGTTAACCTGATGGCTTAAAAGTTACTAAGAATTGTATAGTTTTGAGGGCTGTTTGAACAATTGATGGATGACAAACATGGTAAACTGATTTCTGAGCATTTTGTATAGTTTTGTTGCTGGTTTTGTTTGATTTGTTTTCTGACTGTTCTGGTAAATGAGGTAAACTGCTGCCTCAATTCTGATTTGGTTAATGTCCAAAACAAATGTATTGCTAGCATTCCTTTTAAAAATTTCTTGGTTTACATCTCCTTAGAGTAGTTGATATGTCAGGGATAATTACATACAATGGGCATATATAAAGGACTTCCCCTAAGGATTTTCTTCTTTGATGTTTACACACAGGTTATATCAGCAAAAGACCAGGAACAGTTTGGTTTTCCTGATATCTTTTACCAGAATGTTGATCATTTTGGGTGGGGAATGCATTATTGTCCCAGCAGCTGCCTATTCCTTTTTGATCGGTCACAAGAGTTGAAATCAATCCAGCTGCCCTGTAAATTTCTACGGATGGTGTAAAGAGGGAAGAGCTTCTTAAGATCAGTTTTTCCTTGTAGATGGTACTAATGCTACAAGATTGATTCATCTATATTTCATATTTAATTTTTCATCACATGCCAGCTTCTTTATCATTCTAAACTATAGCCACCTTACATGCTCAGAACATTTAGATGCTGATCTCAAAATTGTTTATACTTTCATAAATAATTGAATTGTTAGAAGTGTTGTAGATTGTGAATATGACTTATCAATGTTTTTGGAAGAACATTGATCTAGGGTTCAAGTCTTTGCGAAATCTGTATTATTCATTCTTTGAAACATGGCGAAACGATGCAACATGTAGTACTCAATTTCTTAGAATTCTACTTCCTAATTGATTGCTAGTTTCCATTAAAAAGACAATATTGGAGTGATGAACTGATAGTCTCTTGCAAGAACTGAACTGTCAAGGGTCGCCCCACTCCTTGACATTTCCAAGGGAGGATCACCATGAGGTGTGTGGCTGTTTTGGGCCATTCACCACTGCCCTTTCATTATTCTCTTCATCCTTCATGTTTGATAAGCTTGTTGAACATTTACTTCCAAGTATATAACATAAGGTCTTGCTAGCAGTCCTTCAATTAACCCTGCATTTGTTTCTCTTCTTTACGGAGCTTGCTGAAGAGGCAAATAGGCTTGTGAACTAAGGTTGTTTCTTCTCTTTTTTTTTTTTGTGTTATCTTGTTGTTGCACACTGTAGTATTAAAGTAGCTGTGGATGTACTATTGTTTTTCATAGTGTTGTCTTCATTTTGGTTGCATTCATTGTATAAACTAACAAATCACAGCAGCATTATATGATTACTCTTCAATGCCCTTAAAGTTTATATTTGATGTAACAGGCATCAGTTAAAGACAAACCTTCTATAATCATGCTGTGTAGTCATAACATATGAGTTAATTTAAAGGTTTGAACTGTCAGATGGTTAGGTTTCCTGATCAGGCACTTTGATAATACCAATTTGTAAATGGCATTTTCAAAAAAGGTTCCAGGTATGACTATTTATCTTGTTTAACCAATTTGTCCTTGTTTAGTCATGCATGAACTTCATTTTAGGCACAATTTGTAAAAATACTAAGATGTCTAGCCATACTTAATGATACTAATACATAGACATTTCTCCATGTTATATCACTTATCTCTAACTACTTAAAGGCTAACATGACTTTGATTGCAAGTGGAAGTTCTTGGTGAAATAGTCAACAACCGGGTAAAAAGTTTGGAATTTCAATTTGAAAAATTGTGACAAAAACTTGAACTGCAAACACCAATAGTGGACTCCTCCTTATGTATGACTGCTTCATCAATTGCACCTGCCTTTCTAATGATGAATGTCACATCAGTGCCATGTATGTTCCTTTTTTTGTTTTTAAATATACTTATTATTCAACTCCATTCTTTGCTTAAAATGTTATTTATGATTTTTTTATTTTGTTTATTTTTAAATTAGGAGGCAATGATGTTTGAATACTAGCCTATGCTCTGTATGTTAAACTTATTAATGTCAGTTGAAAGTCCAAATTCTGTTTTGTATAGATGAAAAAAAGAGTAATGTGCTGAGAAAACCCTGGTATTGTTCTGTCACTTCTTATTTACACGACGCAACCGGTTGCCATGAACATCTATTCATATGTTGCTAATTACTAGGGTTGTTGGGAAAATTAAGGTTGTATTTTGATGTCCCATAAAAAGTGAACGATTGCCAACAGTACTCATAGTAATTCAAAGTGGAAATCTAATATTTTGAGTATGCAAAGTGACAAGAATAAATGGCAGCCAATCTACAAATGAAATTCAAAATAACGAATATTGTCATGTACTAAAAGAACATAAATATGATCACTTTCAAGATAAATGAGCGAGTTTTCTGTTCTTCATTAGGTGACCTCATTTTAGTAACAGTTGATTGAACTTTCACTTCTCATACCATAAAATGTTTAGTAGGTGCGTTCAAATTCAGTTCATAAATGTTAATGTCCAAAACACCAGAGGCAGCAATACACATCTATAATTAGGCATGTAAATCTGCAGGATGTATGTACTCTAATAACTTAGAGTTTTTCATGTTTTGTGCTTTTAATTATTTGTTGTTATACATTGTTGGTTTTTGAAAAATTGAATTCTGTAATTATTTATTTTCATGGAGATGACTCTCTTAGGTAATATATTGTATACAAATCTCTAATTCAAGAATGAATAATTGATTGCTTGAAGAATTTTGCTAGGCTGCTGCTGCTGCAATGTTGTTGTGAAGCGGGCTGCTACTAGATGCTAGTCTGCTGCAAATTTGGTTTGTTATTAGTTTCATGTTTTCATTTTGTTATCTGTTGTTTTTACTATGGGTTCACAATTTGGATGTATTTTAGTATTTTAGTGAGTTTACCCTTTTAGGTTTTATACAACGCTTCCAAAAGCATATTTTTGAGCAGTGTTTTTTTGCCTACACATCAACTTTAGGTGATTTAATATCAATGTTATTAGTTTGTAATAGTAGTGCCTGAGGGATGCCTCTTGTAAATATGTAATCTTATAAAAAAATATATATGATTTTCAATTTTTTTTGCCGCTACAAATTTGTCGTTGCCAAAAATTAAAGCTTTCTCGACAAACAACTTATCGGTAAATGTGTAGCTAAAAGTTTATTTTTGCCCACTCATATTATGTTGCTAAAAGTGTATTTTTTGCCAATGCCAATTTGTCGTTGCCAAAAGTAAAGCTTTATACCAAATCGTTGCCAAATTGCAACATTTACCAACGTAAATGTGTTGCTAAACCTTTACTTTCGCCCACTAATTTTGTGTTGGTAGAAGTGTATTTTTTGCCAATGGCAATTTGTCGTTGCCAAAAGTAAAGCTTTAGCGACAAACAAATCGTCGGCAAATGGCATCATTTACCGACGTAAATGTGTCGCCAAAAGTTTACTTTTGTCGACGCATATGTTGTTGCTAAAAGTACATTTTTTGCCCATGCAAATTTGTGTCGCGAAAAGTGCCATACAATTATCATATTTGAATGACTTTTACCAACGCAAGGTAAATTGCCGACGATGGATGGAGGCTTTTAACGACGACTATGTTCTTGCTAAAGGCATTACTTTTACCAACGCAATGATAATTTCGTCGGCAAAAACTTTTGCCAACTCACTTTTGCCTACGGGTTGCCAACGTAGCTTTGTGTGTCGGCAAAACTCTTTGCCAACGAATTTTCCCCTTTAGCAACATATTTTGTTGCGTTGCGAAAAATGTAATTTCTTGTAGTGGTGACACTCTGTCTTTAAGACAGATTCGCCCCGCTACAGTGCTTACAGTTATGTGGCGTCTATTTCCCAAGATACAATGATCTTAACCAATTTGTAGTAGCACACCAAAACAAATTGTATGGCGAACCAAACCCGTGTTCTAACTTTTTGAAATTTATTCTAAAACTAGAATGAAGATTATAAATACAAAGGAGCAAAAGATGACTACAAGATGAACATTTTAGACTGATTTTCGGATGCCTAAAACTGTTGGACAGTGCTGGAATAAATAGAGCCGAACAGGTGCAGAATTTTGAACGAACAGATGCAAAACTGTTCCGAACAGATGCAAAACTCTTCCGAACAGATACAACTTAAATTCAAACAGATCTGGACAGATTTGAATTTTGTAAACTGCAGCAGTTAAACCTAAAACTGCTGGGCAGTTTTTGAAAGTTTAATAACTGAAAAACAGTTTGAAAAGAATGAAGAATTTCGGATTGGAAAGGTATCAAATGGACAAAAAAACTTAAATTCAAAAATTGAATTTATTTCGGTTCAAAAAATTAAATTTTCCTGCAAGAATTTTGGAAAAAATTCAAATGAATTTTGTCCAAAAAATTAATATTAGAACCGACCCGACCTATAACCACGCCTGGCTTGGCTTGGCTCGGCAGCGGCATGCGCGCGCGTATGGTGGTTTGGGCTAAGGTTCATTTTGTTTATAACTCCTCCCTTCTACAAACTTGAGGTGCCCCTTGGGGCCCAATCCAAGTGTTGTAGTCTAGAGCTTACATACACAAAAAAGCTCTCTTAAAGTTTCAATGTAGGACAACCCATTTCAAAGAAACCTACATTTACTTCTTTAATTTGTCCATTCCATGAACCTGAAAACAACGTCAAGTTTCCATTCACTCATAAATGGTTTTGACGAACCGTCTTCACTGTGTGACTTGCCATGCAGCAAGGAACACACCACCTCTTCGGACCCACCTTAAAAGACGTTTGGGGCCCACTCAATTTTGGGCTCAAAGTTGGCCCAAAATAAGCCTATAACAACCATTATTTCCAACAACTAGATCTATGTTAACTCATTTAGAATCACAAAGCAAGAAATATCCACTTAGGCTGCAGGATAATACTCAAAAAACATTAGCTTTCCAATCTAAATAGAACACAGGGGATGAGGAAACTAGTAGACAACTTGTTACTGTTAATTTTAGTGTTGATTCTTGTAGAACTACTTTAGCTGAAATGTTGATTATTGATGAGTTACCATTTAGATTTGTGGAGGGTGAAGGGTTTTGTCGTTTTATGCATGTTATTCAACCTAGGTGGCTGAAAATCCCATGCCGTGTTATAGTTGCAAAAGATTGCTTCAAAATTTTTGTGAATGAAAGGAGTAAATTAAAAAGTTCTCTAAGAGGTCAACGCATTTGCTTAACAACAGATACATGGACATCATTGCAAAATCTAAACTACATCTGTCTTACAGCTCACTTTATTGACAGTGATTAGAAACCACATAAAAGAATTATAAATTTTTGTTTAGTGGAAAATCACTAGGGTGAAACACTTGGTAGGAAGATTGAAATGTGTCTGCTTGATTGGGGCATTGATAAGATACTAACCATGCCAGTAGATAATGCAAGTTCTAATAGTGGTTTGATTTAGTTTTTGAAAAAAGGAAAATACTCAAAAAACATTAGCTTTCCAATCTAAACAGAACATGGGGGATGGGGAAACTAGTAGACAAATTGTTACTGTTAATTTCTATGTTGATGCTTGTAGAACTGCTTTAGCTAAAATGTTGATTATTGATGAGTTACCATTTCGATTTGTGAAGGGTGAAGGGTTTTGTCGTTTCATGCAAGTTGTTCAACCTAGGTGGTTGAAAATCCCATGCCATGTTACAGTTGCAAAAGATTGTTTCAAAATTTTCGTGAATGAAAAGAGTAAGTTAAAAAGTGCTCTAAGAGGTCAATGCATTTGCTTAACAATGGATACATGGACATCATTGCAAAATCTAAACTACATGTGTCTTATAGCTCTCTTTATTGATAGTGACTAGAAACTACATAAAAGAATTCTGAATTTTCATTTAGTGGAAAATCACAAGGGTGAAACACTTGGTAGGAAGATTGAAATGTGTCTGCTTGATTAGGGCATTGATAAGCTACTAACCATGACAATACATAATGCAAGTTCTAATAGTGGTTTGATTCAGCTTTTGAAAAAGAAGACTAGGAATAGAAAGACTACTATTTTGGATCATGAATTTTTGCACATGACATATTGTGGCCATATTTTGAATCTTATAGTGTGTGATGGTTTGCTTGACTTAGATAAGTCAATTGTGAAAGTGCACAATGCTGTGAGGTATGTCAAATCCTCTTCATCTCGGTTTGCAACATTTAAGCTATGTGCCGAGAAAGAGGGAATTGTGAGTAAAAGTTTACTTTGCTTAGATGTCCCTACGAGGTGGAATTCCACTTACATGATGTTGGAAAGGGTTGAAAATTTTCAAAAAGCTTTTGAAAGGGTAGAAGATGAAGATTTAAATTTTGTCACTAGCTTGGGAGAGAATGGTAATGACGCTGTGATTGGGGATTGGGATGACAATAATGGGAAAGTGAAAGGGAAAAGAAAGGTTTGGGGTACTCCACTTGACGATGATTGGAACAAAATCTGGTTATTTGTGAATTTCTTAAAACTCTTTTATGATGCAACCATGCAATTTTTTGGTTCTTTGCATGTTACTTCTAATGCTTTCTTTATGGAGTTTGTTTTAATTAAAAATAACATTGATCAATTGTGTGCAAAGGAAGATTCATTTCTAACTTCAATGGCAGTGGACATGAAATTAAAATTTGATAAATATTGGGGAAACCTTGATAAGATGAATATGTTGTGGTTTGTTGCGGTGGTTCTTGATCCTTATTATAAGTTGAAATCTGTTAAGTATCTGTTTGGCCAAATGTTTGATCCTGTTGTGGCAAAAGAAATGTCCAAAAGAGTGAAGGATGCATTGGTTAAGTTGTATGATTGGTATGTTGTTAATGATCCAAGTAATACTGTACAAGATCAGATTGGTAGTGCACCAAATGAAATGAATTTGGGAGGGGGGCAAGATGTTCATGCTGTGTTGAAATTTCAACTTAAGAAACACTTAGAGGAGGAAAATGGTATGGCATGCAAATCAGAAGTTGATAAGTACTTGGCTGAGAGCTTTGAAGCTGACAGTGAGAATTTTAATGCATTGCTTTGGTAGAAGAATAATGCTACTAGATATCCAATTATTTCCCAAGTAGCACGAATTGTTTTTGCAATTCATGTGTCTACTGTAGCTTCGGAATCTGTATTTAGCATTGGCGGTCATGTTTTTGATCCTTTTCGCAGTAATATGTCTCCATCCATGGTGGAGGCTTTGATTTGTACAGAAAATTGGCTTCGTTCCTCATCTACTTCTATTAGCATTCGAGATTCTATGGATTTTGTGGAAGAAATTGAAAATATTGAATTAGGTATTTATGATATTTGAAGTTAATTTATTTTCTCTTGACTTAATTTTTAATTGGTTTTTTAGGGTGAATAAATTAATTTTTAATTGTTAATAACATTAAATTATTTTTCTCTTGACTTAGTTTCACTTTTAGTTGATTCACCTAATTGTTTCTTTTTTCTTAAATATTTCAGGTTTAACAATGGACATTGATAATGTGATAAGCTGCTAGTTTGCCATTGATGTGTTTGAGTCAACTTTTGCTACTATAATGCCTTCATTTTTTTTTTTTTGATAGACTTGTCGTTTAGACTTATGGGATGATTGTTTTAAGTTTTGGTTTTGTTTTGATGTCAAGACTTTAGTTCTTAGATTATATTTTGTTTTTAATTCTAATTCAGTAGAAGTTTCAAGCCTTAGTATTTATTAGTTTTTTTGTTTGTATTGTGAATGGTTGGATTAGATGTGGTTAAAATTGTGGACAAATGGCTAATTTAATATTTTTATATAAATTATTTATTATACTACAAATTTAAGAAATTACGCAATTTTGAAAGTACTTAAACCAATTAAACCGCATTGGGTTGAACCGTTTGAATCGGTGCGATTTGATAAAAAATTTGGTTTGTATTGGTTTTCAGTATAATAAAACCGATATTATCAGTTTGGTGCAAACTTTCACATAAACACCAACCGTAGCGAACCGATACCATCCCTAGTGGTAGCAAAAGTTGACTCAAACACATCAGTGACAAACTAGTAGCTTATTACATTGTCAATGTCCATTGTCAAACCTAAAATATTTAAAAAACAAAAGAAACAATTAGGTGAATCAACTAAAAGTGAAACTAAGTCAATAGAAAAAAAAAATTAAATATGTTATTAACAATTAAAAATTAAGTCAATAGAAAAATAAATTAACTTCAAATGTCATGAGTACCTAATTCAATATTTACAATTTCTTCCAAAAAATCCATAGAATCTGGAATGCTAATAGAAGTAGATGAGGAACGAAGCCAATTTTGTGTACAAATCAAAGCCTTCACCATGGTTAGAGACATATTACTGCGAAAAGGATTAAGAGCACGACCTCCAGTGCTAAATGTAGAATCTGAAGTTACAATAGACACAAGAATTGCAAGAACAATTTGTGCTACTTGGGAAATAATCGGATATCTAGTAGCATTATTATTCCACCATAGCAATGCATTAAAATTCTCACTGTCAGCTTCAAAGCTCTTAGCCAAGTACGTATCAACCTCTAATTTGCATGCCATACCATCTTCCTCTTCTAAGTGTTTCTTAAATTGAAATTTCAACATAGCCCAGACACCTTGCCCCTCTCCCAGATTCATTTCATTTGGTGCACTACCAATATGATCTTGTACAATATTACTTGCATCATTAACAACATACCAATCATACAACTTAACCAATGCATCCTTCACTTTTTTGGACGTTTCTTTTGCCATAACAGGATCAAACATTTGGCTAAACCAATACTTAACAGATTTCAACTTATAACGAGGATTAAGAACCACTGCAACAAACAACAACATATTCATCGTATCAAGGTTTCCCCAATATTTATCAAATTTTAATTTCACGTCCACCGCCATTGAACTGAGAAATGAATCTTCCTTTGCACACAATTGATCAATGCTGCTTTTAATTAAAACAAACTCCATAAAAGAAAGCATTAGAAGTAACATGCAAAGAACCAGAAAATCACATGGTTGCATCATAAAAGATTTTTAAGAAATTCACAAATAACCTGATTTTGTTCCAATCATCGTCAAGTAGAGTACCTTAAACCTTTCTTTTCCCTTTTACTTTCCCATTATTGTCATCCCAATCCCCAATCCCATCCTTATTACCATTCTCTCCCAAACTAGTGACAAAAATCAAATCTTCATCTTCTAGCCTTTTAAAAGCTTTTTAAAAATTTTCAGCCGTTTCCAACATCATGTAAGTGGAATTCCACCTTGCAGGGACATCTAAGCAAAGTAAACTTCTACTCACATTTCCCTATTTTTCGGCACATAGCTTAAATGTTGCAAACCGAGATGGAGAGGATTTGACATACCTCACAGCATTGCGCACTTTCAAAATTGACTTATCTAAGTCACGCAAACCATCACACACTATAAGATTCAAAATATGGCTACAACATCTCATGTACAAAAATTCATTATCCAAAATAGTAGTCTTTCTATTCTTAATCTTCTTTTTCAAAAACAGAATCAAACCACTATTAGAACTTGCATTATCTACTATCATGGTTAGTATCTTATCAATGCCCCAATCAAGCAGACACATTTCAATCTTCCTACCAAGTGTTTCACCCTTGTGATTTTCCACTAAACAAAAAATCAGAATTCTTTTATGTAGTTTCCAATCACTGTCAATAAAATGAGCTGTGAGACACATGTAATTTAGATTTTGCAATGATGTCCATGTATCTGTTGTTAAGCAAATGCGTTGACCTCTTAGAGCACTTCTTAACTTACTCTTAGAGCCCTTCACCCTCCACAAATCTAAATGGTAACTCATCAATAATCAACATTTCAGCTAAAGTAGTTTTACAAGCATCAACACTGACATTAACAGTAACAAATTGTCTACTAGTTTCCCTATCCCCTGTGTTCTGTTTAGATTGGAAAGCTAATGTTTTTTGAATATTATGTACAGCCTAAGTGGATATTTCTTGCATTGTGATTCCAAATGAGTTAATATAGATCTAGTTCCATTCAATTTGGGATCACATGCATAAGTAGTTTGACAGTAATTACATTCAGCTCTAGGCTTTCCATCCTTGGTTTTTATCTCAGTAAAATGGCTCCAAACTATCGACCTCCTAGAGCCATGAGTTCTAACATTAAACTTCTCACATGCCTTAGGTGGTCATGCTGAGGAATAGACTATTGCTTCTCCAATGGGAGTCCCATCATTAGTTTGGGTTTGGGGATGGGATTCAGAGGCCAAATCAATAATGACAGTAGTGTTTACATTCATCTACACAAGCCATAGAAAAAAAAAAATTAAAAAAAAAAAAAGAGTTAGGATTCTAAAAACACAATTAAATTAGGGGAGGAACATATACTGGGAAAAAAAAGAGAAACATACACAGAGATAGAGAAGAAGAAAATACAAAGAGAGATTACAAACCTTTTTAGACATCCTTCGATTAGGAGAGACGAAGAGTCTCAAAGAGAGGAGAGTGCTTCACAAAAAGAAAGATAAGAACTGATTTTTGTTGTTGTTGTGAACAATAGTGATAAGTTTAAGATTGCGATGGTAAGGTTAATAGAGGGTTTGGTAACTGATTCATAGTGTTATAGTGTTATGAAAATATGTGTGATAGCTGATAATGTTATCACACGATTTCTTTTTGGGGATACCAACAGCTGGTTCTTGGAAGTGTATGAGATCTTGAAAAAGTTTAATTGACATGTATGTTTTCTATGCCATTAGGGAGTGGCAATTAAACATATACACTTTGAGAAGTGTAATGGTTGATGTTTTATTTCCTTAGCTATGTTATTGGTACAAGACTTGTGTAATGATTACATCCTTTGGTGGCAGTAAATGTCTTTTCATGAGGAAGATAAATTGGCAGTGTTATTCATTATATATTTAACATATATTATATATAAATATATTCGTTCGCTCTTGGTACAAATCGGTATATAGTATATCAAAATCGGTACTGAATCGAAAATTGAAAAAAATTAATTCCCAAAACCGAACAAACTGATTCATATTAAAAAATAATCAAATATGACCGATTCGATCTGATTCAATCGGTTTAGTTGATTTTTCGATTTTTTTTACGTCTCTACACAGTATGCCCAAAACTGAACCAACGCTGGTGCGAACATGAAATGGAGTATTCGAGCTAAAGAACAAAGTTGATTTTGCATAGTTCACCATTTGACCAAATGCTCTACCAAAATGACGCAAAATATCTTGGATAACCTGCACTTCATCTCTCCGCGCCTAACCAGAGATCAAAGTATCGTCAGAAAACAATAAACGGTTCACCAACCATGAATCTGATTTTGACTTTCTGTAATCTGAAGCATAGCTGAAAGCCCTTCTGCGCAATTAAGAAATAAATAAGGTGATGACGTATCTCCTTGCCGTAACCCACGCGATGGTTGGGTGTATACCCTTCCTTGTCTCCAGAGACCAAGTTGCTTTTCGTTTGCGCAGTGACAGAAACATAGCAGCTCTTTGTTTAGTTTAATTTTCAGAATTAATTTATTAAATTTTTAAAAAATATTTAAAAATTAATTTAGTTAAAAAAACTCTTTATTTTTCATATGATTTTATCTTTTTTGAAAATAGAAATAATTAAAAAAAAATTAAAAATTAGTTTTTTTTGTTAACCATATGCATCCTACCACAAAATATGTAATTTTATTACAAAATTTCGGGACATCAATCACAAAATATGTAAGCTTGTCACAAATTAATGTAACAAAAAATGTCATAATCAAGTTACAAACTTTTGCAATATTAACTACAAATTTTAAATATTTTGTTACGTTAATTTGTGGCAAGTTTTCGCATTTTATAATTAATGTTACAAAATTTTATGATAAATATTACATATATTTGTAATAGGGTGCATATGGTATGCACACTTAAAGGAGAAAAATCTTTGGTAACTCAAATTTTTGTAGCTCGAATGATTTGAATGTGTTAAAACGACATCGTTTTCGTCTTATATCCAAAACGACATCGTTTTGGATGTTTCGAACCATTTGAATCATGATATTTCTGGCCACCTAACAGTGTTGCCTAGAGGATTTCCCAACTTTGACATACAAAGGAAAAAGACAGGTACCCCCATTGGGGGAGACCCCCAGCACCCACTACCCCCAGTGGGTGCTGCTTGGCCAATTATTATTTTTTATTTTTTATTTTTTCTTCTCAAATCATCAACTCTCATGTGTGTGTGAGGGTGACCAAGAGTGGGGGTCTCAATCAACTCCCACATACAAAAAGGAAAGACGTGCATCCTGCACATACAAACTTGTTTTCGGAAATACGTTAAAAGTTAATTTTTTTAATTTTTTTTTTTAAAAAAATGTAAAAGAATAAAGAGGTCATGTGACCCAAAAAGAAATTAAAGTCAAAAAATTTCTTTTAATCGGTTTCCCAAAAGTATCTGAAATCTGTACCACCATAAAAATGTAATTTTTCTTTTTATTATCCACTGATTTGCAATTTATTCTATATTTAATTTTTTTAAAAAATTCTTTGTAAAAATTTTATCATATTTGTGTTAATAAAATAATATAATAAATAATAGTATATAGTCAACTTCTTGTGCTGGTGGCACAACGGCTGTATATTTTTTAAACTTCAGGAAATAAAAAGGTGTGTAACTTACTTAAATAGTATAGAAGGAGGCTTTTCTCTATTTTATTGTGTGGATTGAAATGTAGTGTTAGACCCGTGGGATCTAGCACAAATTTTATTTTGATAATTCGAATTATATAATGTGTAAATTTTGTTGAATATTTTGTGTCTATAAAAAATCATTTTGATTAGATATCAATAATTCGAACACATATAGAAAAATTCTCTCTAATTTCATAATAAAATTATGTAAATTTACATGAATCTATACAAGTGATATCACAAAAATACGTAAATTAAATATAAATTCATATAAAAAACTTACGTAATTTTATGATAAGATTACATACGATATATATTACACACCGAAGTATTTCTCAAATAAAAATTCAATAATTATTTAACTCTACAAGTAAAAAAAATAATAATAATAAATAAATAAATAAAATAAAATAAAAGCTGCCGGCGAGACCTTTGACGGCCTGGACTGGTCCCCTACCGGTGTCGTTTCTAACTTTTGCACTTAGGATTTAGAATAATTATACATTTCTTAATTTTGAAACTCTAATTAAGTTCTAAAAATGCGGTAGACAATTTTTTAAGAAAAATATAAAATCAAAATATCGCATTATAATGGGATCCACTCTTATTAGAACTCCTTTATTAGAGTTTTCAATAATTTTTGTAGGATTTATTTGGAACCTATTAGATTAGTATATTTTTTAATTTTTTATGAAAAATGTAAAATGTTAATTGAGGTTGAAGTGATGCAATAGAGAGGTGATGTAATTCGAATAAGAAGTGATGTGACTTACATAAAATCATTATGACGCAAACAAGATAGGGCTGTGCTATATCTTCCTAATTTTTGGCCCCTTAATCCCACTAAATTTCAAACCAAGGCAAAAAAAAAAAAAAAAAAAAAGCCCAAAATGACGTCATTTTGGGTATTAAGGAGATTAGGGGGGGCTTTTTTAGGGGAACAAATCATTTTTCAATAAGATAATATGCTAAAATAACATAGCACATGCCAAACAATATCTTAATTATCTAAAAATTATTTAAAATTATCATTTTATAATTTAAATTTATTCTACAAATACTATATTAATATTTCTTAGACAACCACTCACCCAAAAAGTTCTTGGGTGCGGAAGTCTGGGACTAGACTTTTCCTATAAATAAACTTTTATATTTTACTCTTATTTATTGTGAAGTAAGTTAAAAGTTGATTTTTTAATTTTTTTAATTTAAAAAAAAAAACCGTGCAAGAAAAGTATAAAGATGATGTGAGTAGAAAAAAAATCAAAAGGTTAGCTTTTAACCATATTGCCAAAAAATTAGCTTTGGCAGATATATTGTATCGAATATATTTGTAAAAAATTAAGTTAATTAGATGTCACTAGAATATCATTTTTATCAAAATACTTTTATATTGCAAAAATAGATAATAAGTGTTATTTTAAATATAAAATTAAATACAAGCGTAATTTGATTAAAAAAATTAATGATATCTAATTAATATAATTTTTTACAAATATATATTAGACGATATATTCTAAAAAATAAATAATTTAATTATTGAAGTGGGACTCAAAATGAATTTCCCCGCCCGCACAATAGTAAGGGGTTGTTTGAGGTGTCCTAAATAAGTGTACTTTTTATCTTTTTGAACTAAAAAATTAAGAAAAAAAATATAGATGTTTGGATTAACTTTTTAACTTTTTATAGAAAAATATGTATTAAAAAATTATAAAAATTGGCTTGTAGGAAAAAATTAGAATTAAAAATTGTGTAGCCATAATTGTTGACTTTTGATAAATAGTATTAACTTTTTGAATAACTTTTTCACTTTTTAACTTTTTCTTATCTTTCCAAACTTGACCTAAGTATTGTGCTTGCCTCCAAAACAACTCCCACACAGCCACCCATCAACCCACCATCTCATTTTTGCCCCCCTCAAGTCTCATAAACTTCTAGATAAATAAAAATAATTGAAAACTATTAAAGTATTATATGTTATTATTTACTTAATATTTTTAATTAATGAAAATTTACAACGTACATCAAGACTTTATTTGAATAATTTGGTAGATATTTGTAAAGGAAAAAAAAAGATTTAAAAGGTGTACAAGTAAGAAATAATCTTCTCGTATAATCTTGTTGATTAAGTTTACACTCCTTCAAATGTCGTTGCTTTACCACCTAAAAACACAAACGTGAGCTAGTCGGCGGGTGTGTGCCGGAAACCTCTCCGATGCCTAAATCAACAAATAGACAATAGACATAAAAACTCTGTGTATTCTAGGATGAGAATTGTGATACCTGTACCTAGGTTCTATCATGAGCTTTTATAGATTTCACCTGACACAATCCTAGTTGGATTCCAACTCTCCTTACAAGAGTCCTCTTAGGAATCGCACTCCCAAGGATGACGTCTATCCTGATAACATCTTACTCACTACTAGCCAAGTGAGATGGTTGCACCTTTTACCTCGGCCGGCACCAGACCTAGCTACGCTCGCACAGTTCGGTGCTATTTTAGACAACATTGTGTAGACGCGCCTGAACGTCCAGGGAAAATCCCGTTTTGTCCATTGGGTTTACTACAGTTCGGACTCAATGTCACGGTTCTTAATCTGATCTCGCAAAGTGCAATACGAGATTGATAAATCACCAAAGAGTCTAAATCCGGCAAATCGTTTTGAAAAACTAATTTTTAGAAAAAAGTGCCAAACATGGACTGCTTTGCCAGATACAGAGTCGCCACCTAAATATTTTATTTTGGGAGAATTTAGGAAACCCTGACTCGTGCCTAAGGCTACGTGTCCGTCATCACCAAAGTTGCCTTGGCTTGGGAACTTAGGTACGATTGGAGAAGGTCATGCAATGAGCACCCCCACTCACCCGATCAAAGATTGGCCACTACTAAACATGATATCTTGTTTTTGAAAACATATGTGCTCTTATTCCGGTTTATTAGCCTAGAATTGCTACGTGATGTGCACAGCATACAAGTATAGATTGGATTGTCTAAGTTGGAACAAAACATCTCATGTTTGTTTTTGAAAACGGTTTGCTACTCACAAGTAGTCTAAAATGCAGATTTTGCCACCCTCAAGTGGGCTTAGAAAACATGGTGATTTGCCACTCTCAAGTGGGCTTAAAACTCGCAATCGATGAATTGTTCCAATTCAAATAACACAACCTTCACCTACAAGCATTCAGGCAGTTATATCACATAAGCAAATAGCCTCATGGCAAGCATACTATTATGGCAGTCACTCACACGCATGCAAGGATGCTAAAGCATAAACACTCACCGAGTACTCCAAGCTAAAACAGAAACTAGTTAGTAATCAATACATGATCCTAGTTCATGTTAAGATGGGTAATGCAACACATGCAAAATGCAACTAAGATAGGCTCAGCTATTCTAAGATGGCATATGAGATGCTACAGATAATATGTATTCAACTCGGAATTGAAATACAATGTAGTTAGTATGATGCGCCGAGTCCGGTGCATGCAAGATAGATGAATGGATGCAATCATGCGAGCATAAGAATGCTAATTAAAACATGCCCTAAAACTAACCATCATAAGCTGGTAAATAAAAGGGAGAAAGACGTGGGGTTGGAAGACATACATTACACACACGCACACTTATTACAACAGTTAGACCTCTCGACGGAGGGTTCGAATAAATAATACAACACTAACTAGCTAATCTAAGCTAATCTAATTAAACTAGTTATTACACAACCAAAATGAATAATTAATTATAGCTAATTATTACACAACTCTAATTAATTAACAAACTAACTAAGTAAGCAATTAAACTAGCATGCAAACTACATGACTATGGACTGCCTCAGCTCTGCCTTGAATGATAAAGGATGCATGCATGCTCGAGTCGCCTTGTCTAGAAGTCCATCGCGATGCCCTGGCTTGCCTTTGTTTGCAATTGATTTCAGAAATTTGCACAAAGCTCCAGAGAGATGAAACTCCACCCCGGGAAACTGTGGGAAGGCTGCTGACCAGCTTATAGGCATGGGAGACCGACTACCAACCACCTTTTGTGGTGGAAACCAAAGAAGGTGGTCGGCCTGCCAGAAAACCTAGTCAGCCGACCAGTTTCTTCTCCTGGATTTTGTTTTTCTACAACAAAGGGAAAGAGAGAGGCAGAACAAGGTATTTGCAACACATGTGTGCATGACCACTCTCCCCGTCATTGCATAAGCTCTAGGGAGTGTAGTCCTCGACCCTTGGGCCACCAATCACGCATCTCGATGCATGATGATCGAAGAGCCGAATTGCAGGACTCAATGTGAAATGAATGCACATACAAGCACCTAAAGCCAACAACTCCGTCATGGGTAGTCAAGAGTGTCGGCGACTGGGAATCAATGCACGTTTCGTCACTTGTGGCATACTGTGGCATACTCAATGCTATGGAATACAATGGCATACTGTGGCATACCCAATGATCAATCATGCGACAATGTGGCATACGCAATGCTATGGAATACAATGGCATACTCAATGCAAAAATGGACCTAAACCAAAATGAATGGGCCTCAGCCACACCAAAATCAGTGGCCAAATATGATAAAAACAAGACTCCAAAACTCATGCTAGCATACACAATGCAAGGACCTAAGCCCAAGGGCACAAAATGCAACTCTATAAAAAGCATTGAAAGGATGAAATATGGCATACAATGGCACATGTTCCAGCTCTGAAATGACATACAAAATGGCTCTGAATCATGCAAACAACTCACACAATGCATGTTGAAAGGCTCAAGTACCGAAGTTAGTGAAGCACATTACACTAGAGGCATGCAAGGCGATGCTCAAATGATGAAACCAACCCCAAACAGACCCTATGCAGGCCCAAAACAGTAGCCAAATGGGTTGGGATGATGGCTTGAAAGGCATAAGAATGAAGCTCAATGCAGAGGCTCATAAATGGGGTATAATGATGCAACTCTCAAACACATTGAAAGAGTGATAAACATGAGAATATGGCCAAGAAATAAACTCTGAAATATCTTGCTCAATGATGCTAAAACATGCAAACACCTCAAGTTAAGCATGCAGGGGGGTTCAAAACTCAAGGCTAAGCAAGGCTATTACATTACAACCATACATGTAAAGCATCATTCAAGCAAGGGACCTCAAAACAGAGCTAAGGCAGCCCAAAATATGAACAAAATCAGTTTGGAGCATGGCCAAAATATGCTAGCATAGAGGGCCAAAACAACATGCATTATAAGCTAGTGAACATGATTTACACTACAAGCATGTGAAGCATATGAGAGGCTACCAAACCAAGCAAAAACAGAGTCATGGCATGCCAAATGATGGCCAAAAACCCACTGAAATAAGACCAATACATGCAAGAATGACATACTCCTTTGATAAGCTATGAAAGGGATTACTCTACACATGCAAGAAGCAAGCAAAAGGGGACCAAACCAGCCATGGTTAGAGCCTAGGCAGGTCCAAGAAGTCACCAAAAAGTGCCTGAACTAGGCCTCCAAATGGTATAAACATATGCTCCTTTGGTAGGCTAAAAATGCTAGTAAACAAGACAACAAGAGAGAGGGTCACCCCTCTCTGATTTAGGCCCTCAAAGCCACATTCTCACCACTAAAAAATTCACTGGATTTCAGTTGTAGGAAGGCCAAGCGAAGACTAGCTCGAATGCCTTATGGCATGGCACAAAACAAGGCTAAAAAGAGCATGCAAGAGGGTAGATGACCCTCAACACTAAAAGAGCTTTAAACAAACATGAAAAACACTTAAATATGAAGCTTTTTTTAGTTGACAACAAAACTCAAATAAGCATGCAAATGAGGCTAAGAGAAGGATCAAAACAATGCTTAAAAAGAGAGAAAATGAGTTACCCTTGAAGCTTAGCAAAACCAACAACTTTTTTGAACCAAAACCCAACTTTTGAGACCTCTCAAAACCCTCCAGCAGCTCAGTAACAATGGTGGGGGTGTATGGTTATGAGGTGGTGTGCAATAGGCCAAAAACAAAGCACTTTCTAAGCCTAAAATATAGAGACAAAGAGAGAGAGATATAAGCTTTGCCTTAGAGCAATTTTTCAACCTGGTATAAGGAGAGGGAGGGCCTCTCTTATAGAGTTTCAAAGCCAAAGCTTCTCCAAGAAGCTAAAAACTTGGTTGCAAATCCTCCATACATGTGTATAGAGGATCCAGTCTGTGCCTTCCAGCTGGCACAGCTGGCATGCACTTAGACAGACAAAACAAGAGGAAGCTGGCTGACCAAAAAAGGTGGTCGGCTGACCACTTCCCCTGGTCGGCTGACCAGGGCAAGTGGTCTCCCACAAAACAAGGTGGTCGGCAAGCACAATAGGTGGTCTCCACTTTGAAAGCAAACTAGTGGTGTGGTGGGAGACCAGCAAATGTGGCCCAAAGACCAAGAAAACCAGCTTCTTGACAAGAAAACCAGCTGGCGAGGAGAAAGTGGTCACCAAGGAGAAAAGTGGTCTCCCACCCTTGTACCACCTCCCAAACAAGGAAAACAAGGTTCATGCCAAAAATGAACCAACACGGATGCAAAACGAGAGTTCGGGGGGCAAAGCGCGCGGCCGGGTGCCTTGAAAATTGGCTGTTGAGCACCAAAAGTGGCGTACGGCCACAAAAGTGGTCTCCCGGACCACAATGTCCCTCTAGACAGAGGAAACAAGGTGTGTTCCAAAAATTGTGCCAAATGGAGAATGTTAAGTGGTCCCGAGCAGAGGCACGCGGCCGACGGCTCCGAAAACTGAAAACTAGTCTCCAAACGGGAATAGTGGCCTACGACCACGGAAAGTAGCCTACGACCACTTAGAGATGGTCTACAAGACCTCTCCCTCCCTCCAGGAAGAGAAAACAAGACTTATTCCGCAAACCAAGTCAATGTACAAAGAGTCCTGAGGTCCAGAAGTGAGGCTCTCGACCAAGAACTTCGAAGCCTCGAAACGAGCACAACATGCGCGATCACCGAGCGCTCAATTGATGAAGTCTGAGTCTTAAGGTCGATCAAAAATGGGGTGTCTACATTGCCCCTCTCTGACAGAACTCGAAAGTCATAAGTGACGGGAGTGAATGTTAAAGCCCAGTGATGACCCATTTTTGACAAGGCCGAAGACTTAGACGAACAGGTGAGATAATCAAATAGAAGTGCCCGCAAGCAGGGGCAAAATGCAAAGGTTATGCACAAAGCCGAGTATAACTTATGAACATGCAAAGAAATCTGTAATGAAGCAAATATACACAAAAATGTAACAATTTTAAGCAAGAATGCAAATCAAACTACATTTCATGCAGTAAGAATGTAAGAGAATTATACAATTCTCGCTACGTCTCACACGAAGAATACAATACCATCTGGTTCGTCTGGTCGCACCAGCTTCAAATGAACCGTACATACAATATCGTCTAGTCGCACCAGCCTCGAATGAACTATACATACAATATCGTGCCTGTAAAAGAGAGAAACTTAACAGGTACAATATAGTTAGCAACACATGTTCAACGCTATATTGAACGCGGATACGTACGACGCTGATGGAAAAGTGCATAGCAATGCAAGCGAAACGTGCGTGACGACGTAAGTTCAGTGTGGATGCGTGGTCATACCAGTGAAACGTGTACAACAATGCAAATAGTGTGCATAACAATGCAGGACAAGTGCAACTTCAAAGCATGTTTGAAACAAAATGCTAAGTAAAGAAGTGCAAGCCTCGAAGAGAGCAACTCAAACGTGACCTCCGATTTACCTCTCGGGGAGGAGGGGAGGGGGTCGCAACGTACTCAAAAGGGACACACCTTGCTCTTGGCGAGTAACGGCGAGCCGCACATCGAAGACTTGATTTGAAGTTCCCGCGAAGGCGTTTCGCGCCGAAGAGTGCACTTTTCTTGTGCTTTCTTGAGAGTCGGGGACTCCAATCATCACCAAAATTCACAGGGAGAACAAAGGGACCTGGGAGACCACCCAGGAGGGATGGCCGACCAACTAGAATAGCCACCAACCAGTTTTTGCTCACAAGGGGGTTGGCCAGCTAGAAAAACTAGTCGGCTGACCAGTTTACTAAATTTGGGGCAGTTTGGTCCTTTTATGCTCGGTTCTTTAAATACACACATCCCAATCACTTTTGCTCACACCCCTTAGGCCGAAATCAGCCCCCCTTCCTTCCTAGACCATTTTCTCCCTCAGATATGCGCTTTATACGCGTTTTCCAACGCCCCACGTGAAGTTGTTTCGCGAAAACTTCCAGTTCTCTTCACTTTAAATCAATTAAAATTTGATTTCGGAGCTTCTCTCTTCATTTTTACCACTGGAGGTATGTTTGTCTCGAAGTTCGGCACATTTTCTCAGGAGTTTACTTTTTTCTTTCCCGAGAGTTGACTTTTGTTGACTTCTTCCTATTTTGGCTCATTTCGCTCATTTTTGCTCATTTTTGCAGATTTCTTCGAATGGCAGATCACGGCGGAAGTCCTCCACATGTCGGGGATGAGCCAGAAATCATGTCATTGCCTTCGAGGATTCGTCCTTTCGATCTGGAGAGGTACAACCCTCAGGAGCACGTCCTACCTCTTGCCACCTTCCATCATTTTACCGACTTTGAGCGACGAGCACCCGCGGACCTACTGCTATGGGAGCCTGAGTCTCACTTATCTCACCAGGCGTGAGAGGTACGTACTTCCCTTTTACATTCTCTGCAATGTATTCTATATTTCCTGCACATTTCATGCTTTCGCTATGTATTTTTTATCTTCTGAACACATTCACGTACCATTCGATCCATTTGGCACACAGCTCATATGTAACCATACTTTGCTTATTTTAGCATACAGCTCACAATACGGTATTCTGTCCATTTAGGCATGTAGCTTGTTCTGAATACGCGGTTCATTCTTATCACACAATTTGTCTCGAGCACACAACACATTTTTAGGCACACAACTCATTTTTCTGGCACACAGCTCATTCTTCTGGCACACAGCTTGTCTTCTGGGCACACAACTCATTTTTCGGGCACACAACTAATTTTTTTGGGCACACAGCTCACTTTTTCGGGCACGCAACTCATTCTTCTAGCACACAGCTCACTCTTTGGGCACACAGCTCGTTTCTCGGGCACACAGCTCATTTTCGGGCACGCAGCTCATTTCTCGGGCACATAGCTCACTCTTCGGGCACACAGCTCATTTTCGGGCATGCAGCTCATTTCTCAGGCACACAACTCATTCTTCGCACTGCTCACTTTGAACACACAGCTTATACATTTTCATTTGCACGCAGCTCATTCTTAATTCTGAACACGCAGCTCATAAATTTTCATTTCTGAACACACAGCTCATTCACTTCATTTGCACGCAGCTCATACTGAACACACAGTCCACTTACTTCATTTGCACACAACTCATATGTTTCATTCCGAAACTAAATACATTTGTTCGTTTTGAATGCAGATATCTTCCCGTTCCATACGGGGCTATGGATCGATCCTTGCTAGGGAGTGGTACGCGGAGCTCCCAGATACTATTCGCCATATCGTGGATGATGCAGGATTTGGACCTTTCTACGCAGGGCTATCTCGTTACCTGGCGAGTAGGACCCTTATGGGGGCACTCGTGGAGAGGTGGTGGGACACCACCAACTCGTTCCATTTTTCAACTACTGGGGACCTGATGATGACCCCATTTGACTTCGCCATGCTGACTGGCCTTGACGTAGCCGGCCGACCGGTCCCCTATGTCGTAGATATGGGCGACTGGGAGGCGGCTTGGATTTATCTACTGGGAGTCCGCCTGCCTATCGACAGATCATCGGGTAGAGTTAGATACACCTGGTTTTCCATGCAGTACATGGGGACTATGCCCGAGACCGTCAAGGAGACAGAGCAGTATGCTCGGGGGTTTTTGATGTTCCTTCTCGGGACCACTTTGTTCTCCGACAGGGGGAACACAGTTGGACTTTATCTGCTCAGTGCTTTAGTAGACCTATCCTAGGTCAGCCAGTATGGTTGGGGCAGCGCCGGCCTCGCTACCCTTTACTGTTATATGAGTGCGACCTTCTGCAGGCGGGGGACATAATCGGCAGCTATTGGAAAGCCTGGGAGGTACTTCCTGTCCTCTTGATTTACACTCCTGCTTTTCATTATCTATATACTACACACACGACACAATTTTCATTCTATACTCTACATTCTGCACTCAGCATTTTGTATTTTTTGTATATTTTGTATTCACATTATGCACTCAGCACTCTGCATTTTGTATGCATTTTGTATTCTGATGGCCGATGTTCTGTTTTTCACAGCTATGGGTTTATGCAGACTTCCCGACGTTGGCCCCAGAGCTTAAGGTAGAGGCACCTCTTGAGATCCCCTACTCTCACAGATTCGAAAGTCGGTGCCGGTCGAGGACTCGGGAGACTCTGCCCTTCCTTCGGCAGTTCTTTGATACTGTGCGGGCAACCGAGGTAATCTAGAACTCTCAGTTCTTCGGCAGTGCTTTGGTTCATCTTGCGTATTTATGACATCTGATCAGTTTGTGCACTTGTTATTCACAGATCACTTTGGAGCCCTAGATACCTTTGGGAGGAGATACCCGTTTCCGATTCCCTGGGGCGTGGGCCTCTTCTTGATACCGAATTTTATTTGAGGGGCCAGTGGGTAGGACCTGGTTTCTGGGGGATCGCTTCATGCATCAGACGATGGGCGTCCCTGATCAGGGTATCCCGATAGCACCTCCAGATGACATGCGGTCCACTGAGGGACTCACTCCCCGGGAGGTCGAGGAGCTCATGTTGGGTATTGATGCAACTCTGTTGTTGGAGGAGGGAGATTATGCGACCTATCGCCATACATACTTGATACCTCCACTGACAGGTATCCATACTCCCAGGAGGAGGGCTGATAGCATGCCATCCTCGAGTCGAGTTCGGGTTGCAGATACCCCTTCGACTAGCAGGGCCGGCACATCGAGAGGTAGGGCTGGACTGATTTCCCCGACTTACCATCATGCTGGATGGCCAGATCTCTCGACCGAGCTGATAGGCTGGCGGTATGGGGCATCCTACCTGATTCCACTGGAGCCTCCATTGCCTGATCATCGATACATCAGTGACCCTGACTCGCAACCGGTATGCTTTACCGTTTTGATTTACCAACTCAGATATTTTGACATTCATTCATTCACTGATGACTTGCACTTACATCTGCAGCCTCTCAGAGAGTACATGGATAGGTTGCTCGGAGTGGTGGCCTCGCTCGAGGGCATGGTTCTGCGGAGGGAGACACAACTGTTCATCGCCGGCGTCTCGGTACTTTTCAATTTCCTTGCATTTAACATACTTTTGATGACATACTGAAATTAGACATTCCATTACATTAGTGGACTGCATGTGTAGAGCACATCTGACACACCACATTCACGTACTACTACATCTACAAGCACATACCCTACGCAGCATTCCCGCATCTGCATCTGATATATATACTTTGACTGATGTATTCAAACTGCCCCTTTTGTTTCAGATGCCATCGCTACAGGCTGGGCCATCCAGGCCTTCTCGAGGGGCTGGGAGGGGACTCGACTCGCAGCCAAGACAGGCGCAGAGCGCCCATCAGAGATGATGATGAGTCTAGCGAGGAGGAGGAGTCTGCACATCCTCAGTCAGAGACCTCCGCAGGCAGAGAGGATGACTCTGGCTTCGGTTCTGAGAGTGGAGGTGAGGCCGGGGAGGGTTCTGAGGACGGCAGCTCCGATTTGGATGGTGATAGCGCAGAGGTTGCTCAGCCGAAGAGGACGAAGAGGGCCTCTCAGTCTTGCGCTTGATAGCGCTGATGCAAACGTTTTTGCTTTATTTTCTTTTATTACTAGTAGTTGTAGCACATCAGCTTTTAGGCAGTTTTATTTTCTTTAAAACTTGTACCCTGTTGTAAAATGTTGTAACAAAAGAAACTATGATGGAATGAAACAGCTTTTTGTTCAAAGAGTGTTGTATTTTGTGTTCTTAGCTTCGCATCGCATCACTTTGCACAAAAATGAGATTGAATGGAAATTGAGCATTGTACATTGCCAAGTCAAGTAGTGTACTAACGCAACAAACTAAACAACTTAACTTACTAAGAAACAACGAAACCTTAGCAAGTTTATAACTCGATAAGCAAATCTCGACAATATGTTGATAAAGAAAGAGCAACAACTTGATGAACAAAGCCGACAACTCGATAAATGAACTTAACAACTCGATAAACAAACTTAACAACAACTCGATAAATAAAGAACAACAACTCAATAAGCAAATGCATTTTGGACAAACCAGGCGACGGAATGCATCCGAAACAGAGGTAAACTCAAACCTTCAACACTCCCAACACATGGAAAGGCTAGGAGGTCTCTCCTAGAGACCAGGAAAAGACCAAAAACCAGCTTTCCTCCATGGCCGACCACCAAAAGTGGCTGGCTGACCAGTTTCTTGCCTTGGAGACCAGTTGTGTGGTCGGCCGACTAGAAAAATTGGCTGGCTGACCAGAAAAAGTGGTCGGCCGACCAGTTGGCTTGGCGACCTCCAGATTTTTTACACGTGTCCTCCAAACAGTGCCTTATCCTCTATAAAAGTTTCAGCTTCGTGGTTCTCTCATTCCATCTCAGTTTTATATCAAAATGGAGGCGTTTCTCATCCAAAATCTCACAACTTGGATTGCTACCTTAGATGGCTCGAAAAAGTTAAACTTCCGAGGCTTCGGCATAAATGCACTATTCACGGTGGGTCGTACTCCGCTGCATCTTCCATTCTTCCATGTCGCGGCAAGGTTTTGGAACCCGGTAACACATGTCTTTAGTTTTGGTGGGCAAGAGATGTGTCCTACCTTCGAAGACTTCCAAGCTTTGATGGAATCCGAGCGCAATGAGGAAATCTTGCCCCAGCTTCGCTTTGGCCACGTCCAAGCCTTAGGACGAATGTGTGGGCTCACTATGCACGATGCTCGGTCTTTGATTTGTGACGGAGAATTAGACATCCTCAGCATGATTCATCAGTTTTTTGATGCCGGTGATCGCAGCGACCATCACTGGCAAGGTTTTTAGCAACATGCCCTTTGCTTGTGCATGTTGCCTCACTTTTTGCTTGCCTCAGGCTTCAGTGGGCCTAGCGTTCGTTTGATTGAAGTTGCCCAAGGCTTGAAAGTGGGCAAGGGCTGCATTGTCATGACATTAGCCGAGACATTGATGGGCTTGGATGCTTTCCATCGTCGGGAAACGACCAGATTTGCGGGGAGTCCCTTACTGCTGCAGGTAATGTTCCCACCCTTCCTCACACATATATTGCTCACGTTACTCGACCCTCAGGCTCGGTTTTTCTCTCAAAACCCTTTCTCACTTTTCTCTCAACATACACCTCTCTATTCTTTAATCTCTCATTTTTCATCCCTCTCCAGGTGTGGTTGATGGACAAATTGCAGGTTGTGGACTCTTGCCCAGCATACTCAGCTCGCAGTTACTTCTTCCGATGACGTCTAGTCGATGCCTTTGATGAGGGATGGTGGTTCAACTGGATGTGCAATTTGTTTGCAGACCGCATTGCTTGGCGGTGCCCTTGGCTCAATCTACTGGCAATGAGCTACAGCATGTCCCGACAGCCCGGGATTCAGTTGATTGGCCTGACACATTGCGTGTTCTTCTTTCCTTTCCGATTCCAGTGCCAGTTCGGCTATGATCAGATTTGCTCGGCGGAGGGGATAGAGCATCCAACTGCATTTCCGGTCTGAGGCGCGCAGCTAGCTCGGTATGCCACGGCATGGAGGACGAGAGAGCTTCTGGCCCCCGTTCCCACTTTCAGTTGCACTTTGTTTGATGAGTGCATAGATTGGCTCAATGAAGAGGCACATATTGGGCCCAGATTGGCATCAGAAGCTTCGACCAGCTCTGGGAGGGGGCGCAGGAACACCTAACTTATCTATGCCCCGAATTTATTACTTTAATCGGTACTTTCAAGTTTTTCTTTATGAATGTAACCAAAAAACAACTTCAATTTGTATTCAAGAGTAGGAGAACTCTGTGTTGAAATCAATAAAATTGAAGGTTGTGGGTACTGAAAATTTTCCGCTTTGGTCCAAAAATGGTCTAAGTTGTAAAAAGATTAATTTGAACAAAATCAACTTTTATTAAAACTCTTCAAAACCATTTTCGAAATGGATCAGAACTGGACACGCTTGAGATCTGTCACTGAGATGCACAATCCTGGATTCTAGCAACTGGAAAGTTGCCCCTAGTCTGAATAACACTGCATCGGAGATGACAACCAAAGCTCTTGAATGCAGAATAGACAAAGATGACTGAGATGATCAAATGGACCAAGTTGATTGGGGAAGAGTTTATGGCTGGACTTTAAGATGAAGTTGCCTACGTATCCCAAAAATGGGAATGAAGCCTTACGTAGTTCGGCTTAGGTTCACTCGTGTATTAACCCTCACCTTTTACGCTCTAACTTTTGCCAAGGCCGCCCTTTGCGGGTTTTCAACCTTGCCTAGGTCGCCCTTTTGGGTTTTCGGCCTAGCGAGCCACTCAGGGGTAATATTTCTTCAACTTGTCCATCTTGATCTGTTGGGAGAACTCTAGGCCATCTAGGTCCATCAGAACGATAGCTCCACCCGACCAGATAGTCTTGATGATGTAAGAACCAGTCCAATTGGGTCTGAACTTGCCCTTAGGGTCATGGATGGGAGCTCGGTTGTCTTTGAGCACCAAATCTCCTTCTTTCAAATTCCTGGACTTAACCTTCTTGTTAAAAGCCCTGGCAATTCGTCGTTGATAACCTTGAACATGGTACAGTGCTTTTAGCCTTCGCTCGTCAAAGAGCATGAGTTCTTCAAACCTGCTCTGCTACCAATCTACCTCAGTTATCTGGCACTCAGCCAGTACTCGTAATGACGGAACCCCAATTTCGATAGGTAGAATGGCCTCCATCCCATAAACCAATGAATACGGAGTTGCCCTAGTAAAAGTTCTAATTGAAGTCTAGTAGCCCCATAGAGCAAATGGTAACTTATCTGGCCAGTCCCGGTAGGTTTCCATCATCTTCTGCAGTATGTGTTTGATATTCTTGTTGGCGGCCTCAACTGGTCCATTGGTCTGCGGCCGATATGTGGATGACTTATGAAAAGCCACGTTGTATTTTTCTAACAAGTCAATCACTTCCTTCTTGAAGTGGGAACCGTTATCTGAAATGATCTCGTTCGGGACCCCGTAGCGACAGATGATGTTATTTCTGATGAACTTCGCAACATGTGAAGCCTTCAACACCGCATAAGATTGGGCCTCAACCCACTTTGTGAAATAGTCTATCGTGACCAGAATGAACTCATGCCCATTAGACCCCTTCGAAGTGAACACCCCGATCACATCGATTCCCTAAACTGAAAATGGCCATGGTGAAGTCATATTGTATAGCTTCGACGGCGGGATGTTCATGCGGTGTGCATGGATCTGACATTTGTGGCATTGCCGAAAAAAACCGATACAATCCTCCTCCATGGTGGACCAGTAGTAACCTTGTTTGAGAATCTTTCGAGCTAGCATCACCCCACTCATGTGCGCTCCACACTCTCCTCCATGGATGGCCTCCATTAGGCTCTTCGATTCTTCGGTGTTGACACACAGCTTATGCATTCCTAGATGACCCCTCTTGTACAGTTTACCCCTGCAGATGATGAACTGAGCAGCCATTCTTCTGATTGCCATTTTATCCTTGGCATTTGCCCCTGGTGGATACGCTTCTTTCTTCAAGAAGTTCCAGACATCGTAATACTAGGGGTTTTCATCTTGAACCTCTTCTATGGCAGCAATAGACTCGTAGGTCAGCGCAAACGTTTGGTCAATGATGATCGGACGCATCCGAACTCCAAAAGGAATGTCTATCATAGAAGATAGAGTTGCTAATGAATCTGCGAACCTGTTGTTTTCTCTTAACAGATGAGCGAAGTTCAGCTTCTCAAACTGAGGAATCAACAAGTCCAAGGTCTGATGATAGATTCTCATCTTTTCTTCTTTGACTTTCCAGTCTCCTTTAGCTTGAGATACAACTAGGTTCGAGTCCCCAATGACGTCCAACTGTTTTGCCCCTAGTTCTAGGGCGGCTTCTAAACCAGCAATGCATGCTTCATACTCTGCTTCGTTGTTCGAGACTTTGAACCAGAGTTTAAATACTAGAGGCATACGGGACTTGTCGGGTGCTATCAGCAACACCCCTATCCCACACCCGTACTGGTTTGATGCTCCGTCAAAATACATTGTCCAAAACTCATCGTCGATATGCAAAATAGCCTCATATGGGAATAAGTACTTGATTGCTTTATCCCCTTCAACTGGGTGATCGGCTAAAAACTCCGCTACCGTTATCCCCTTTACCGACTTGTGAGTCACATACTTCAGATTGAATTTGGAAAGTAGAAACAACTAACCGTAAGTGCTGGTTTTTCGAAGAGATATTTGATGGGATCTAATATTGAAACCAACATTACAGAGTGAGCTAACAGGTAGTGCCGTAGCTTCCTGGTAGCCCATACCAAGGCCAAACAAGCCTTCTCGAGTGGAGTGTAGCAGGTCTCGTAATCTAATATCTCTTGCTCAGGTAGTAGATAGCTCTCTCCACCTTGTCCTCAGACTCTTATGCAAGCATGCAACCCATTGTAGTTTCAGTTATTGAAAGGTACAAAATCAACGGTTTTCCCGACTCACGCGGTGACAACACGGGTGGGTTCTGTAAGTATTGCTTGATCTGTTCAGAAGCAGCTTGACATTGGCCGTCCCATTGGAATTTCTTTCCTTTCTTCAGGAGACCAAAGAGTGGTTCACAAGTCAAGGTTAATTTTGCAATAAACTGTCTTATGAATTGCACTTTACCTAGAAAGCCTCGCAGCTCCTTTTCAGTTCTTGGTGGTGGCATTTCTAAGATGGCCTTGATTTTGGAAGGGTCGACTTCGATACCTCTCTGTGTAATCAAGAACCCCAGCATTTTTCCTGCTGTAACACCGAACGTACACTTTTGAGGATTCAGTCGCAACCAAAATTCCCTGATCCTTTGGAAGAACTTTTGCAAGGCGGTGTAATGGCCTTCTCTTTCTTTGAACTTGACGATCATGTCGTCCACGTACACCTCAACCTCTTTGTGGATCATGTCGTGCAATATCGTGGTTGCGGCCTGTTGATATGTGGCTCTAGCATTCTTCAACCTAAATGGCATCACTCTGTAACAGTAGGTCCCCCACGGGGTGGTGAAAGCAATCTTCTCCTGATCTTCGGGTGCCATCACAATCTGGTTGTAGCCCGAAAAGCCATCCATGAACGAAAGCAAAGCATGCCCTGCTGTAAAGTCCATTAACTTGTCGATATGTGGTAAAGGAAAGTCGTCCTTCGGACTAGCTCTGTTCAAATCCCTGAAATCCACGCATACCCGGATCCTGCCATCCTTCTTCGGCACCGGAACGATGTTGGCTAACCAAGTTGGGTACTCAGATACCAGCAGGAACCCTGCGTCAATTTGCTTGGTGACCTCTTCTTTAATCTTGAGAGCCCAGTCCGGGTGAATCCTTCTAAGTTTCTGTTTGACGGGTCGGGCCTCAGGGTCAAGAGGGATCTGGTGCTGTACAATCTCAGGATCGATTCCAGGCATGTCTTCGTAGGACCACGCGAAAACATCTTTGAAATCTTTTAATAAAGAGACTAAGTGCTCGCGTTCCTTCGAAGACAACGTGGACCCGATTTGGACCAGCCGCGGGTCCTTCTCAGTACCAATATTAACTGTAGTGATTTCATCAACTGAAAGTTTAACAAATTTCTCATGCTCTTGATCAATTAAACGTTGTAAAATCGGAGGAATTTCTTCCTCGTCATTTTCATCAAAATTTTGAAAGTCCTGATTAATACAGTAAATCAAAGGCACAGAAAAGTACTAAGAAGCCATAGCCATTCCATTCTCATTAATCATTTCCAAATCGTCTGATTCCTTTATTACAACAGACTCAAAAGAGAAAGAAAAAGACGACCTAAACAGGACTGTGGCATCCGGGTTGTCACCCCCAGGAATATCGGACTCAGACTCAGACGAGCTGGAACCTGATTCCGACTGCATAGACTTGGTGGAATCAGATTCCGGCTCACTACCTGACCTAGTGCTACTTGACAAAATCTCTCCTCGTATTGCCAGATGAGAGAGGGTGCAATGGATGCATCCAAAATGCTTGAAGGTGGGCTCGCAGCCGTTTCATTCCCAATCACGGACACCGAGAAGTTATCCCCCAAGCACTTCTATACGATCGAAGGATCTGAAAGTAGACAAGCCAGCGCTACCCTCATTTCAATTTCGGTGCTCTCAGAATCCGCTTTCTCATTCTGCTCAACCTCAGCTGATGGGTCTGTCTGCTCCTCGGTAACATCATCCCCGGATAACTGCAGGTCAAAGAAGATCTCAAACCCTGGCAAGCGACGCTTCTCCGCATTCAACCATGGCTCTGGGAAGCCACAAAATAGAAAATCCTCCCCCTCCCGGACAAAGCGTCCGTTTAGGATACTCTAGATGGGTCGGTGCATTAACTCATAAGGCTTCCCTGCCTACTTTGCTCTAGCTCTCCTGGCCATCTCCTTGCCTTTCCTTACCCAATCCTCTTTGGTGGGCAAATAACCAAAGCCAAAGGTATGCGGGTTGTGCGGCACTTCAGCCGATACTGCAATGCCTTTCCGGCCACTCTTTTCCAATCCCATCCCGGGGATGTGTTGGAGCTTGTTCATGAGGTACACTGATTGTGCGTTGACATATAACCCCTCATTAACAGCTAAGCTATTCTGTACGAGCCGGGCCTCAGCCAGAGTAAACCCTGATAGGAACACATCCTCCATGCCATGCTCGATTTCCAAAACTGGTGTAGACACTTCTGGTGGCAAATGGATTGATGAATTCCCGAAAACAATAGCCACCCCCTTCCCGTGGGGGTATTTCAACATCTAGTGCAAGGTGGAAAAGACTGCCTTTACCTGGTGCAGTCACGGCCGCCCCAAAAGTAAGTTAAAGGTTACGGGAACGTCCAAGACATGAAAGTCAATCTCGTGTTGTCCCGGACCAACCTAGGTCTGAATTTTCACAGTCCCCATCACCTCTCTGCTTGTGTTATCATATGCTCTTATCACCTGGGCTGTTGGCACAAAGTCCGCGGGCTTCAACCCGATTGCATATGCCGTCCTTGACGGGCACACATTAATAGCGGATCCTGTATCGACAAGAACCACCGGTATCCATTTGCTTCTACATTCCATAGAGATGTAGAGAGGTTTGTTATGATTTGCGCCCTTAGGCAGCAGTTCTTTGTCAGAAAAGGTCAACGTCGGGGAACCTCCTCCCGGAAAGACCAATCCCACCAGCTGTTCAGGCGTGGTGTCTATTGAGAGTTTGGCCTTGTCCATTGTCGATAGGACAGCTTGTCTATGAACACGTGAAGCCATAAGTAGTCCCTAGATGGAGATGTCTGTCTGTATCTTTTTCAACTGCTTCAGCACGACCTCTTCTTCAAGTAGCTTCTCTTTCTGCTTCTCCGACTCCTTGTCCTTCCCGGATGCCTCTGGTTGGTCTAGGTGTGGGGGCTTGAAATACCGTCCGCTCCTAGTCATATGATCAACTTTGCCAATGTACCAGGTATCGTCCGGTTGGTTACTTCCCCAATCCTCATCTGTGTGGGCAAGACATAAATCATCGTCTTCCCACCACATGCCATCGGCAGCCGACAGACACCTGTCTGGCTCCATTGCAACTATCCTTGTACTCGTAGTACCTTTCATCCATGTGCTCGCAGCACACTCTATCTTTGTGCACACAGCAGGTTCAGTCCCCACAGTGGCCTTGGCTTTTCTGGCTCTCTCAGAGTCTTCGATTCCTTCCGGTTCTAACTGCATCAATGCAGTATGCTGTTCAAAATTTCCTGCATTCAAAATGCCCAAATCCTGAGCGAAATTCTTGGCACCAGCGCTCTCTAGCGACGCATTTTGATCCCCGACCCTTCCAGCCATAATTGATGTCCTTACCCCTGATGGGCCCTTTTCCTGCTGAGATTCTTCAACAATATCTGGCTGGTCATCAAGCCACCATGTAACCTCTACTGACTCCTCAAAATCAAACCAGTTGACTGTCATGTCTCCCGGATCTTGTTCGTTGAAAAACTAAAGGTTAGCAATGTCCCCTTCAAGAGCTATTAAGTTATCTATCCCCTGATCAAGTCCTTTCCCCCGTATCACACAAAGTTCTGCCCCTGCTAGCAATTCCAGATTCGGTCTAACCTGACCTACTGATACAATGTAGCCACTCAGATCATATACCTCCTCAGCGCAGCTCCCAACTTCTTTAGATTCTGAATCAACAACCCCACTTTCCTTCGAAATCATCCTTGTTCCATCTTCGATGACCACCACCATTGGTTCAGGTTTGGGCTCCAGAGATGTCCAACATGCATAAGTCAGTGTTGTTAGGAATGAACACCTCTGGCTTGGGTAGGTGAGACGGGGTGATATATATGCTAGGGTCGTATGACACGACCCCTGATTGGATTGAGTTGATGCGTTTGGGAGGTGGGGCTTAGTTGTGTGGTGGGAGAGGGTTGGTTGTGACGTTCGGCTTCTCTGGAGCCACGATCACCCTGTTGTCGACGACATCCTGAATCTTGTGACGCAATCTAAAGCAATGGTCAGTGTCATGACCATGTTGCTAGTGAAAGGCGCAATATTTGGCTGGGTTATGGGAGAGGGGAAGTGTTTCTGGCAATGGCCGTGGCTCCAGGGGCTTCAAGTGCCCTTTCCTGATTAAAACCCCCAGAGCTTTGGATAGGGGCATATATAATGGGGTGAAGGTTCTTTGGCCTCGGGATTGGTATTTGGTTGTCTGTGAGTTGCTACCGGATGCACCAGTGAATGGTGTAGCTGCAAGGGCTCTTGGGGGGGGGGGGGACTGGTGGTGACCATACTTACTTCTGAGGCCCTAGCAGTTGCAGCACTGCTTGTGCCTGCATTTGTGTTACAGTTGAAGGTCCTCCTGGGTTGTTCTCTGTCATTGTCGATCAGACCCTACTTTAAAGCGTACTTGATCTGCACCCCAATTTCATGCAGATCCACAAAAGTGGGGAGAGGGAGGACGATCATTCTCTGCATGAGCTTGGGTTGGACGTTGCTCACAACCATCCGTATTTGATCTTTGTTAGTCGGCCTAACAGTCATCATTGAGGCCTTGGCCCTCCAGCGGGTTACGAAATTAGAAAATCTCTCATTCGGCTCCTGTCTAGTCGTCTCAAGATCACGAGTTGTGATCTCGATCTACGTGTTATAGGAGTATTGAGCTACGAAGGCCTCGGCCATCTCGTCCCAGTTCCTCTTGACGGAATCTTCCAGTTTTGCATACCAGATGGCCGTTACACCTGACAGGGTTCGGCTGAATAAAGAAAGCTTTTGTAATCTGGTGTGGCCCATCGGCCTTAGTATGTCTGAAAACAGCCGCAAGTGCACCATGGGATCCCCAGATCTGTCAAAACGGTCAATGTGTGCCATCTTAAACCTGTCCGGCAGTGTTACGGCCGCATCGGTGTACCCATCTTCGATATCTGGAATGGACTTGACACCCTGAGATTTCTTGAATAGCTTTTCAAGCTTGCTCACTTTTAATGCGGTAGGGTCCACCTCGAATTCAAAGGGAGAATCCAGTAGGTTGGTAGGTGTTTTGGACAACTGGGGTAGGATTGGGGGCAGAGCCAGCCCCGTTGGAATGTCTGTATCTCCCTAGACATTTGGTGTCTCCCCGGGTATTGGAACCCTTGGCGGGGAAGGAGCTTGGTGTGAAGCGGATGCCCCGACTTGTCATTGAGTCCGGTGATTAGCTTTTTCGCCGGGCCATGACTCGCTCATTGCTTGGCAAATTCTGCTTGACGAGCAGCGTCTTGTTGCATGGTTTTCATGCTCTCCTGGAGCTGACGCATCATTTCTTCGATTGCTACCATACTACCCTGATCTAGCTGAACTACTGGTATATGTCCCTCTCTGCGGGAGAAACAGAACTCTGATCCCTACTATACTCAGGTGGGGTAGACAAAGCCCTCTGAATTGACTACTGAACTATTATCCTTTGCCTAACTGCCCTCTGTCTAGTAACCGGGGGTAAGGAATGAAACACTGGTTGTCCGTCTACTAGATCCTCAGATCGATGGAGTCTGCGACCTCTAGTCCAGAGTGCTTGGGGAATATCTACTTGGTCGGAATCAATTATGCTAAACTACCTAGCAAAAAGATAAATAAAGCATAATAAGGAAATAAACAACCAGAAAATAAAAAAAAATAGATCATAGCATAATTATCCTCATATCAGAACATAATAATGGTACATCCCATAGAACACATCACAGAACATCTTCTAACTAGAGTAATCAGTTCCGGATACCGATTAAACACATATCACCATAATGAAGTGGCTAATGAGATCTCGTAATTACTTGCATATCATGGACCCGCATTTTTATGCCGTCCCCCATGACTTGGGACTATCTATGGATGCCATAATAGATTTCAAACATGGAATATTCATTTACGAAAACAGATATCATTTCAGAAATCAGAACTTATCATATTTCATTTGGAACATAATTTATACGAACGTATCTTTACGATAACGTTACTCACAGTGGTTCTAGTAAGCGGCCAATCAATCCTCGAGTCTTGACCTACAATCACAAAATACATAACACAATTATTACACATTCATGTGGCCAACACGACTTAGCTTTCATTACGTCGGTTCTTGTTCTTTCTTATCACATTGCCTAAAACACACACACTTGTAGTCTTGGAACTTAGTACATTCTTTTCTTAGTGTGTTTCTAATCCATAACCTCATTACTATGGCCTAATTATGTCTTAGAAATGCCTAAGATGCAATGAGGATACCAAAACATGAATTGGAACACTTAGTCAAATTTTCTGAAAATAAGGTATACACTCGAGCGTGGGTTTCCCCGCTCGAGCGGACATGCAGACAATGAAGCTCCGCTCGAGTGTAATAACCCGACCCTCATATGTGATTTTGATATATTTTTGTCTCTTATTCTGTGCTTTTAAATGTTTAATGTGAAACTTCATGAGAAATTAAGTTTAAGTATATATATCTTATGAATTGAACCTGTATCTGTTAGGTAAGGAAAGTATCTGTTACAATTAGAGTGTTAAATCAAAAATTGAGGGCCTTAGAGATTTGATAATCTAAAATTGATTACACAATTGGAATTAGCATAATTTTTAAGTGATAATGAGCCTTTCTGTGAAATTTCAATTTGGGATGATTAAACGATTAATTTTTGTCCTATTCGCTCCTTATGAATATATGTGTGTGTTCTTTGACCATTTGATCAAAAAGTTCCTAACTAAAACATAGCTCTTGAGAGAAAACATTGGAGGAGAGAAGGTTAGAGAGGGTTGAGAGGAAGTTCAAGAAGAGGATTATTTGAGCTCAAGGTATGTAATTCTTGCTTTTGTTAAGTTCTCATGATAATTGAGTAAGAAATTCTCTCCAATACTAAGTGGAAGTTATAATTAAAGAATCAAGGGTGTGTGTGATCTTGTTTAGTTGTATTGGTTGATGAATTGGTAATCTCAAGCTTGAAATCTCATCTTTCCTCTTTTGATTTTACTTATTGTGTGGTGTTTATTTACATACCTAATTGATTATCAACTATGGTTATGTATATCTAGTTCATGAAGGGATTAAGTTATGTTGTGTTGTGAACTTCAAAGAAGAAAAAAATCTAAATCATAAGTTAGAGTATGTGTGTATTGGAGGATCCTATTAACATGTTCTAAACCATGTTTGAGCAAATAAGAAAGCTATGCTGAGCCTGGTACATATTCACTAAAAGGTGGGATGTTGAAAGAAATTTCGGACTGTTTTGACCAGAATCACCGCACGTGCGGGGGTCATGGCCGCACGTGCAGGAACCCCAGCCGCACGTGCGGGAGTCATGGCCTCACGTGCAGGAAAATGGTGAATTTTAGGTGTTGAACACTACTAGAAAAGCACGTGCCACTACAAAAAAACACACCTTTGGCGACCAAATTTTTAGTTGCCAAAGGTCCTATTTTAGTCGCCAAATGTCGAAATTTCACTTTTCCCGACTAAAAATTTTGGTCGCCCGTCTTGTCGCCAATATATGGTCGCGGATGCCTTTGGCGACTAAAAAACTATTAGTCGCCAATATATATGTCTTCAGCGACGAAACAATTTGTCGCCAAATGCAATTCCATTTTTGGAAACTTTACATTTAGCGACTAAACTTTTAGTCGCTAATAGTGATTTTTTTTTTATTATTTAAACCTTTCCGCGACTAAACTTTTCGTCGCCAAAACGCATACCTTTCGGTGACTAAACTCTTTAGTCGCCAAAACCATTTTTCAAAAAAAAAAGAAAAAGAATTGCCTCTGCTCCCAAGTATCGAACCCGCAACGTCCCAGTCCCAACACGCTGAACCTGTACCAACACTTCGTCCCCCACTACGCCACTACCATATCACATGATTATTATTGCAACATATATTATTTATATACTATTTTTACTAGTATTAATAGAAAATTATATATATAAAAATAATTATTTTTATTTAATATTATTTATGTAAAAAATAAATTAGTTACTAAAAAAAATATGATAGTACTTTCGGCGACTAAATCTGAATTTTAATCGCCAATTCTTGATCTTTAGGCCATTTAAAAGCAGTTTTTAGTCGGCAAAACACACTCGGCGGCGATTTATTCAGATTTAGTCGCCAAATCATCACATTTGGCTACTAAATCATTTTAGTCGCCAAAAACTGTGAGTTTTGGCTACTAAACAACTTTAGTCGCTAAAAAGCCTACATTCGGCGACTAAACTGCCTTTTAGTCGCTAAAACACTTACATTTGGCAACTACACTGTTTTAGTCGGGAAAAGTTATCAATTTTGGCGACTAATTCCATTTTAGTCGCCATTTCTTCTAGTTTTAGCGACGAAAATTGAAGTTTTAGTCGCCAAAAGCGCTTTTTGTTGTAGTGTGCGGGGCATCACTACCACATGTGCGGGACCCTTTGCCGTACGTGCGGGGCTCACCGCCGCACGTGCGGCCCAAGTTGGAAAACACAGGATGCTCCGTTTTACATGCAGGATCCTCTAATGTTGTCGAAACCTACAATTGATATTGTTTTAATGTTCGTTAATTCAGTCGAAGTAAAACGAATCAAGAATTGATTTAATAAAAGAAAATGGGGAATTAATTTGTGTCTTTGTGTATATATAAGACACGCTTCAGGAGGAACTAGTGCCCCGTCATAACACAGTGAGTAATAGTACTTCGGTGTGTCTTTAATATCGTTAATAATGATTGTTATTGACGTTATATTCTTCGCAAGAACTATGTTGATATGTATGCTATTTGAGAAACAGTGCGAAATTATGGAAACATCGAAAGATTTTGTGAAATTGCAAACCTATGTGGCTGAGGGCCATTTTGTGAACCTATGAACCTATGTGGCCGAGGGCCATTTTGTGAAGTTACAAATCTATGAGGCCGAGGGTCAATTTGTGAAGCTATGAATCTATGAGGCCAAGGGCCAATTTGTGAATGTGTGAACCCATCAGGCCAAGGGCCAATCTGTGAAGTTGTGAACCGTTGTTCCAAAAATTGTACAGAATCAGAATGCCTTGAAATGTATTATAATTTGAATTGTGCACCAAGTCATTTAAGTACTATTGTTCATTAAGCCTGGCTCACTCTATATTATGTCTGTTTCTGTAGGTAACCAAACGGGAGGTCGGTCCTAGTCCGGACACCGTCACATTTTTGTCAGCCTAAGCATAGCAAGGCACTTGGTCGAAGTCGTACATTTTTGTGGTGTTTTGCTAAACTATGGCTTATACTTTAGTTATTGGCTTAGGAGGAAATGTACATAATATTTTTGTTATACGCCCAACCTTGGGGCTGGATCTGTATATGCAAATGTATATAACTAGTTCAAATGTGTATTTCCTTAGCTACATTCGTCTTATGCAATGTCTGTGATCCTGGCATGGTAATAGAAGCTCAATGGATGTTATACTTTCTTATATTATTGTATGATGTCAATGCTTCCGTTCAGGCCCCCATGTTCTATATCAGGTTAAGTGTCCATTTCCGCATAGGTCATGCCTAAACTTCTAGGGGCAGGTTAGGGGTGTGACATCGAGCGTTCCTTTCCCCGCTCGAGCAGGCTGTAAACTCTAAAAAGTACTGGATGCAAGATTTTCACGCTCGACGGGCGCTCGACCCACGTTCGAGCGTGGTGCATGAATTTAGGGTTCACGCTCGAGCGTGAAAGTACTCGCTTGAGCGTGGGTCAAATTTCTGGAAAATCCAGACTGACCTCCCAAGCTCAAAACTCGAATTCAACCTTCCAAAACACATCTCTTGGGCCCCAAAACTTGAGATAACATAGTAAACTTGCAAAATATGATGAATTAAAGATCATTTCATAAAATCATGGCCCAAGAGTTTGTTAAAAACTCACAATTTTAACTTAAAACCTGATGAATGTTCATGAACACAACATGCATGAATTTTTCTTGTATCAAACTTCTCAAAACATGATCAAACACTATGAAACAACTTGAAACTTGCTGATTTCCCAAAATGAAAATGAATTTCAAACATGCAAGAGAGGATTCATGGAAATCATGCTCAATTTGTAAGAAAATGTACATGCATGCATGAATTAACTCTAAATCTTCCATTTTCTTGACCAACATATGTAAATTACATGCAATGGTCCTAACAACTCCATGAATTCATCTCAACAACACATAACTCTTTGAATTAATAGTCAAAAGCTTACCTAGAGTCTTGAATTACTCTTGTTCTAGCACAATCTTGGAGAATTCAACACAAAACCTTCAATGCTTCTTCAATCTCTTCCTTTCTCTCTCTAGAATTGTGCTCCCTCTCTCTCTAAAATGTTTCACCAGATTTTTCCACTCAAGGGATAAAAGAAAATGAGCTCAAAATGAGCTTATGTCTCATATAAATGGCTTATGGTGCTAAATCACATTAATTAGAATATTAGGCTAACCAAACATGACTTAATTAATCGTTCAGAATCAATTTTTAATAAAACTTGCCATATGGTTCTAAAAATTCCAAATAACATATCGGTGTAGTCAATTTCGGTTTCGGATGCCGATAAGGCTTTCAATTTACATATTAAAGTGGAATTCCAAACAGATATTCTATAAGTAACAGATAAAAGGCCAAATATCATGCAATTTACATATTAATCCCATAATTCATTTGATCCACTCAATTAGCATCTTTAATCACTGATTAGTAGCTAATTATGGGTCGGGGTTATTACAAAGAGTGACAAACATGAGAATATGGCCAAGAAATAAACTCTGAAATATCATGCTCAATGATGCTAAAACATGTAAACACCTCAAGTTAAGCATGCAAGGGGGTTCAAAACTCAAGGCAAAGCAAGGCTATTACATTACAACCATACATGGCAAGCATTATTCGACCAAGGGACCTCAAAACTGAGCTAAGACAGCCCAAACTATGAACAAAATCAGTTTGGAGCATGGCCAAAATATGCTAGCATAGAGGGCCAAAACAACATGCATTATAAGCTAGTGAACATGATTTACACTACAAGCATGTGAAGCATATGAGAGGCTACCAAACCAAGCAAAAACAGAGTCATGGCATGCCAAATGATGGCCAAAAACCCACTGAAACATGACCAATACATGCAAGAATGACATGCTCCTTTGATAAGCTATGAAATGAATTACTCTACACATGCAAGAAGCAAGCAAAAGGGGACCAAACCAGCCATGGTCAGAGCCTAGGAAGGTCCTAGAAGTGACCAAAAAGTGCCTGAACTAGGCCTCCAAATGGTATAAACATATGCTCCTTTGGTAGGCCAAAAATACTAGTAAACAAGACAACAAGAGAGAGGGTCACCCCTCTCTCATTTAAGCCCTCAAAGCCACATTCTCACCACTGAAAGTCCACTGGATTTTAGTGGTAGGAAGGCCAAGCAAAGACTAGCTCGAATGCCTTATGACATGGCACAAAACAAGGCTAAAAAGAGCATGTAAGAGAGTAGATGACCCTCAACACCAAAAGAGCCTTAAACAAACATGAAAAACACTTAAATATGAAGATTTTTTCAGTTGACAACAAAACTCAAATAAGCATGCAAATGAGGCTAAGAGAAGGATCAAAACAATGCTTAAAAAGTGGGAAAAGGAGTTACCCTTGAAGCTCAGCAAAACCAGCAACTTTTCTGAACCAAAACCCAACTTTTGAGACCTCTCAAAACCCTCCAGCAACTCAGTAACAATGGTGGAGGTGTATGGTTATGAGGTGGTGTGCAATAGGCCAAGAACAAAGCACTTTCTAAGCCTAAAATATAGAGACAAAGAGAGAGATATAAGCTTTGCCTTAGAGTAATTTTTCAACCTGGTATAAGGATAGGGAGGGCCTCTCTTATAGAGTTTGAAAGCCAGAGCTTCTCCAAGAAGCTAAAAACTTGGTTGCAAATTCTCCATACACGTGTATGGAGGATCCAGTCTGTGCTTTCCAGCTGGCACAGCTGGCATGCACTTAGACAGACAAAACAGGAGGAAGCTAGCCGACTAGAAAAGGTGGTCGGCCGACCATTTCCCCTGGTCGGCCGACCAGGGCAAGTGGTCTCCCACAAAACAAGGTGGTTGGCAAGCACAATAGGTGGTCTCCACTTTGAAAGCAAACTAGTGGTGTGGTGGGAGACCAGCAAATGTGGCCCAAAGACCAAGAAAACCAGCTTCCTGACAAGAAAACCGGCTGGCGGGAAGAAAGTGGTCTCCAAGGAGAAAAGGTGGTCTCCCACCCTTGTACCACCTCCCAAACAAGGAAAACAAGGTTCATGCCAAAAATGAACTAACACGGATGCAAAATGAGAGTTCGGGGGGCAAAGTGCACGGTCGGGTGCCTCGAAAACTGGCTGTTGAGCACCAAAAGTGGCGTACGGTCACAAAAGCGGTCTCCCAGACCACAGTGTCCCTCTAGACAGAGGAAACATGGTGTGTTTCAAAAACTGTGCCAAACGAAGAATGTTAAGCAGTCCTGAGCCGAGGCGCGCGACTGACGGCTCCGAAAAATAGAAACTAGTCTCCAAACGGGAACAGTGGCCTATGACCATGAAAAATAGTCTACGACCACTGAGAGATGGTCTACAAGACCTCTCCCTCCCTTCGGGAAGAGAAAACAAGACTTAGTCCGCAGACCGAGTCAAAGTACAAAGAGTCTCGAGGTTCGGAGGTGAGGCTCTCGGCCAAGAACTCCGAAACCTCGAAACGAGCACAACATGCGTGATCACCGAGCGCTCAATCGATGACGTCTAAGTCTTTAGGTCGGTCAAAAATGGGGTGTCTACACATTGCCAGTCTTGACTTTGAGACGACGCCCTGCAGTGCTATCCTTTAGCTCGACCTTTCTTCCACTGATACCTCGGTGGAGAAGATAGCCAGGCCAAGCCACTAGTAGCCCACCTCTGACCGGCTTGATAATTAGATGATCCAGAACCGTGCTACAAAAATAATTACTTCAGCCCGTAGTTCGGCCCAAATCTGAAATACGAGATACCTTCTTGGCCCATAGTACGGCCCATCCTCCAAAGAAGACTCGTCCTAGCTTGGCCCAATTTGCTCACAAATTACCCTCTCAATTGCCTCACAAATTACCCTCTCAATTGCCTCCTAATCCCACCTGCGTAGCATGATTGGGATTACTGTTTTCAAATGTCTAAAATTCAATCGAGCTCATTGTTGCCCAGTTTTATGATTTGTTCGGTCCGGAAACCTCTTATCAGTTGCTCTACACATCACTCCACTAATTTGGCACGTCTAAAATGTCATTCATTTCTTTGGACACGCGGCATACCCTTATTGGTCAAGTACCCTGTTACAGCTGTCTCGTACTGTCTGAAATTTGAATAGTCCCACCCATTTTTGATTCAATTATATAGCCTTCACTTTTTCGAAAGGCCACCATCATTCATCTTCTCCCTTGCAAACCCTTGTTTTCTTGAGCTCCTAATCCTCAATTCCTAACTTCTTACATTCGAGACTTGGTCTACGCATCTCCTGCTTTCATTATTATTGCCAGTGTTCGTTCTTCAGATTGGACTCCGATTTCATTCCCAAATCAGTAAGTTCTTCATCCTCGTACCTATTTTTGTATACACATATTTTTTTTTCATGTCTAAAAAATAGTGTTCGTATATCACAAATGCATGCTATACACACTAATAACTTGTGGTACTTCAAAACTTCATATTTGCACCTGAAAACATAATAACTAGACTTTAGCCAGTCAAGAATAGTTTTTCCGATCCAAAACCATACTACGACTGGACTAAGAATCTCTTTGCAAGCTTGACCTTACTATGGACCGTAGTAGGACTTCTGTGCTCCACAAACCGAGCTTGAATCCCACCCCTCTCACTAAACCAACCTGAATTTAACCCAGTTTTAGAATCCTGAACTTTGTTCTAGAGCTGATCCGTCCCTTGTCTCGGCTGTTCCATAGCCGAGCTAGTTTAGAGCGTGCCAATCATCTGTCGAGCTAGACTAAATCAGTCTCAACTTTTTATTTAGCCCAGTTTATGAGTTGGGCATAACCCCTTTCTATTTCCACTTTGCAGACTTGACTAGGTTGGCCAGGCACACCCTTGCACTTTGCACCTGGGCGGCTTTGGTCAACCGAGCCCACCAAGGTCACACCAGCGTTGTGCTAGGTAGCCACGCACACTTAGCGTATCAAGTTTTTATTAAGCCAACAGGAAAATACTGGTTTCTGGTGGACTCGCCTGGTGCCATGGCTGAATTCCGAGGGATTACCATATCCCAAATGACATCCACATTTCCTTAGCCACGCTAGACACAACACCATGGGGTAACCCTGGCTTCGTTCCTTTCACCGTGGTGTCCATCGTGGAGGGGAGGACTTCGGTTTCTTCTCCAACCATTGATTTGTGAATTCCTCAGACAAACCAGGCTATGGCCCACTCAGCTATCAACCAACACCTATAGGATCATTAATGGGATTGCTGAGCTAAATCGTCGCCTTAGTCTCAACCTCTGTTTGGCCGAGCTTTTCCATCAATATTCCCTCGACCAAAATGACGACGATTGGATTTATTACCTCAGAGTCAAAAGAGGCCGAGAAAAAATTGTCAAAAGAACATCGGACAAAGACTCGAACGATGATGACTTTCTCTAAGTCTCAAGCAATTTTGAAGATCAAGAAGCCCAAATACCGGGCTATAATATAAACTGGAATAAAGGAACAGTTGGCAAAGCAATCCGGTTTAATTTTCTTCGCTATTAAACAACCACTGTGCTAACCCTCGAGTGTGTCCCTTGTGCAGATTCGAACCAGCTTAAATCCCACTACACCTACACTAATCAGGCCGCACTTCGAGCCGCGCTCCGTTACTGCAACTAAGATTGGACCAAGCTCCTAAACTTTGAGCCGACCTATCGGTATAGTGAAAAGAGAAAAAAACTAAGGTTACTAACTTCCTTCTTGAATCCTCATTTGAACCGAACCCTAACTTGCCCCAAATCAATCTTATACCACTTACTAAAGAGCAAGAGATGGCAAAAAGATGAGCTGTCCTGACCCTCATCACTGAACAGACTACAGCCATGAATCTTGAGGACTAGACCAAGCTGCCTTCAGCAGGTCAGGTATGCGAGATCGTGGTCGTCCTTCCTATCACCAGGGCCTCGTCGTCTCGGCCTAGCAAGAGGCCCCGTATTTCGGCTAACTAGCCGCAACAACTAGAGGATGAGGAAGAAATTGAGCAGCTATAGGTCGCGCTCTCTCAACAATCCCCAGATGGACGCCATGCTACCCCATCTCCCTCGCCGGCGTGGACACCCGTTCTATCATTTAGGGGCCGAGCTATGACTACGTTGGATTCTGTATGTGCCGAAAAAGACCACCTTTTGGCTTTCAACTTAGCCAAGAGTGTCTGCCTTCCAGTCGATGTGGAACACCACGCCCATCTGATCGAGCTGAAGGCCATAAGGTTTTCTAATAAATCGTTAATCCTGGTAACTCTGAATTCCTTTCTAGTCTTTCTATCTTGTTGCTCAGTTTGTCTAATTTTTTTTTTTTAATATGACATGCAGGCTGTGCAAAAGAACCAAATTTCCTAGTAGCGAGTGTTGGAATTGCGAAGGACAACCAAGGCGGCCATTATAGATGGAAAAGCCAAGGAAGTTGAGTTGAAAGAGCTTCAATCAAAATTTACCGATCTGAGCGCCGACTGCGATCGCTTGGCCAAGCTTCTTAGTACTGCTGAGGAGGACAAACAAAAAGCTCCGGCCGAATGAAAGGACCGCTACCTTCGGGAGCTAGCCAAATTAGAGAAAAAGAAAGATACCGAGATAAAGGGACTTAAGAAGCAGATAGAAGATGCCGACGAACGTAGTTTTAAAGTGGGTAAAGAGGTCTATGTCAAGCAGTGCAAGGCCACAAAAGATATTTTGTTCAAGAGTGGTTAGAAAGTCGTGGTGGAAAAGCTTGGCCACGCTCCAGATGCGGACATCTTTTTGAATCCCCCTTCACATTTCATACCAAGCTCTATATGGTGGACTATGCAAACGCAGTCCAACAAAACTTTCTCCAAGAGAAGGAGGAGGAGGAAGAGACCCCTGATCCAGTGGACGCTCCACCTGTTGACACTGATCTCGGTCGTCATCCCCCACTGCCAAGCATGGTTGATGTGGAGCCTACGACCGAACAATCCCAAGAGGCAGCTGCCCAAATTGGCCTATCTAGTGGTGAAGTCCGGGTCAACCTGGACATTGACCTTGATGATTTGTTCGCTTGATATAAAAAACCTGCCTTTCTTGTTTTCCTTTTGTTTTTTTTTATGAATTGTAACCGGGCTATACGCCCCACCTTTTGTACTTAATTTCTAATGAATGAAATAAATTCTTCTTTTTCACTTTTTTTTGTTTGGTTTAAAGTGTATCATTTTTACCACAAGCCTAGTTGGCCTAGTTAACTCAGCCTTTCCTTATCCTGCTCATTTTTTTCGGCCAAGATACTTAACTCAACTGAAAAACATTTTGGGAAATTGCAAAGCCTTTGTAATTGAGATTTTTGCTTCAATCCTTACCTCGGCTAAAAGGTTATGACCAAACCTGTCTACTTACTTGAGCCTAGATCCTTATCTTGGCTGAAGAATGAACTAATTGTTGGTCAAACCTACCAACCTTCTCACTACAACAAAAAAGGTCTATGGTGACGAAAACGCGTGACAAAAAAATATTTAGTCTCCAAGTATGCATGTTTTAGTGATGAAAATAAGATTTCGCCTCCAATTATATTATTTTCAGAGACGAAAACCAAATTTTGTCACGAAATGCTTAAAATCAAATAAAACAATAGGTTACGAAAATTTTATTTGTCTCTAAATTTTATTTTTCGTCACAAAACAATTTCCCGCCCTTGGAAAATTTGGTGGAAGATTTGGCGCCATTTTGGAGACGAAATTTGTCATCACAATTGTAAAAAATTTTAGAGAGGAAATAATTTCGTCTCCAAATGTATTATTTTCAGAGAGGAAAACCAAATTTCGTCACCAAATGCTTAAAATCAAATAAAACAATAGGTGACGAAAATTTTATTCGTCTCTAAATTTTATTTTTCACAAAACAATTTCCGCCTTGGAAGATTTGGCCATTTTGGAGACGAAATTTGTCGTCACCATTGTAAAAAATTTTAGAGAGGAAATAATTTCGTCTCCAAATGTATTATTTTTAGAGAGGAAAATCAAATTTCGTCACCGAATGCTTAAAATCAAATAAAACAATAGGTGATGAAAATTTTATTCGTCTTTAAATTTTATTTTTCGTCACAAAACAATTTGCCGCTCTTGAAAATTTTGGTGGAAGATTTGGCGTCATTTTTGAGACGAAATTTGTCGTCACCATTGTAAAAAATTTTAGAGAGGAAATAATTTCGTCTCCAAATATATTATTTTTAGAGAGGAAAACCAAATTTCATCACCAAATGCTTAAAATCAATAAAAAAATACAAGAAATCTGGGCTATTGTGACAAAATTTGGTGACGAATTTTTTTTTGTCTTAAAATTTAACCCAAAGATGACGAAATATTAATTTTGTCGTTTGTTTTAATTTTTCTCAAAAGTATAGGAGACGAAAACAAAATTTCGTGTGCAAAAATGAGGCGCCAATTTCATTTGCATTGGCGCGAATTATTTTAGCTCATTGGAGACAAACATTTTTTGTCACAAATTTTTTTTTTTTTTTTTTTTTTTTGTGACGAACGTAATTCATCGCCAATAAATTCCATACCTATTAAAATGATGTTGTTGCATATTTCCATTTATTAGACGACAAATATATTTTTGTCTGCGAAGGATAAGTTATGGAAGACGAAAATATTTCGTCACCAATAAACACTCCATCATGCAGACAATGTCATTTCATATTTCTATTAAATAGGCAACAAATATATTTTTGTTTCAGAAGAATAAGTTGTGGGAGACGAAAATATTTCGTCACTAATAAATTCTAATTGATTGCGTGACGAATATATTTTTCGTCTCATAAGGTTAAGTTGTGGAAGACAAAAATATTTCATCACCAATAATAAATTCTTTGCTCTGGTATTGAAGGATACAAAAATATTTTATCACTAATCATTTCTCTATATTAAAATGCTGTGGTTTTGTGTTTCAAAGCATTGGAACTGTGACCCCAAGAGATACACTATGATGCTTATCACTCATTTTCATATACACGGACCTTGAAGTCGTGACCCAAGAAAACACTTTCTACAAACCCTCATTTCTCTCTCACACTTGAGTCTACTCCTCTCTCACAAGTATTGAAGTCGTGACTCAAAAAGATACTCTGTAAACCATTTATTCTATTTCGCGCTAAAGCCTATCTCTTCTGTCTCACACTTAAGCCCTTTGTGCATGCCAACATTGAAGCTATTATCCAAGAAGGCACCCTATGCAAACCCACTATTCTTTCTCACAGTGAAGGCCTCTCTTGCACGCAAGCACTTTTTCTCATTGTTTGAACCAACTCTATCCTTTTCATCTAGAACACCCATTTCAGAAAAATCGAAGGTCAAAACCTCTCTCCAAAAAAAAAAAAAAAAAAAGATAATTAATGTAGCTATTTTTTTTTTTTTTGTGAGAAAAAATATAAAGAAACAAATAATACAAAATTTGTAATTTTCAAAATTAATAGAAAACATTACCTTGTTTAGTATGGAGTTTTCAATAATTAATTTTTAAAATTTGGTGATAAAATTTATTTTCATTTTAGAATGTAACCCAAACATGACCAAAATATTACTTTTGTTGTTTCTTTTAATTGTTTTCAAAACTATAGGAGACGAAAAAATAAATTTGTCAGAAAAAAAGAGGCACTAATTTTTTTTCTTGTTGGCGCCAATTATTTTAGCTCATTGGAGACGAACATTTTTGTCACAAAATTTAAAGTTTTTTGCGACAAAAGGAATTCGTCACCAATAAATTCCAAACTTATTAGACGATGTCGTTTCATTTTTTTATTTATTTGGTGACAAATATATTTTTTGTCTGGAAATGATAAGTTATGGAAGATGAAAATATTTCGTCACCAATAAACCCTTCATGCTCATTTTATCTTTCTGTTAATTAGGCGACAAATATATTTTTGTCTCGGAAGGATATGTTTTGGGAGACGAAAATATTTCGTTACTAATAAATTTTTTATGTGTCGTGTTGCATTTTGATTGATTGTGCGACGAATATATTTTCGCCTCATAAGGTTAAGTTGAGCGAGACGAAAATATTTCATCACCAATAAATTCTCCATCCCCACACAACATTGTTTTTGTATTTTTGTTGATTAGGCAATGAACATATGAGTTTGAGATGAAAATATTTTCTCACTAATTATTTCTCTTTATTAAAATGTTGTCAGAAACTAAGAGAGGCTCTTACCTTAATCACTTACTTTCACACACACACAAATACTAAAGTCGTGACAAAAGACACCCTCTACAAATCCTCATTTCTCTCTGACTTGACTCTCCTCTCTCACAAGTATTGAAGCCGTGACTCGAGAAAACAATTTCTATAAACCATCTCTTCTATTTCAGACCGAAGTTTCTATTCTCTCACATTTAAGCCGTTTGTGCATGCAAACATTGTTATCCAAGAAGACATTTTGTGCAAAGTTACTATTCTTTCTCACAAAGAACCCCTCTCCACAAAAAAAAATAATAATAATAATAATTAAACAAGGAAACAAAATACAAGAAATCTAGGCTATTGTGACAAAATTTGGTGACTTAAAATTTAACCCAAAGATGACAAAATATTAATTTTATCGTTTGTTTTAATTTTTCTCAAACGTATAGGAGGCGAAAAAAAATTTCGTCTGCAAAATTCAGCGCCAATTTCATTTGCATTGACGCAATTATTTTAACTCATTGAGATTTAACATTTTGTCACAAAATATATATATTTTTTGCGACGAACGTAATTCATCACCAATAAATTCCCTACCTATTAAACAATGTCGTTGAATATTTCCATTTATTAGGCAACAAATATATTTTTGTCTAGGAATGATAAGTTATGGAAGACGAAAATATTTCATCACCAATAAACACTCCATCATGCAAACGATGCCGTTTCATCTTTCTATTAAATGGGCGACAAATATATTTTTGTCTTGGAAGAATAAGTTGTGGGAGATGAAAATATTTCGTCACTAATAAATTCTGATTGATTGCGTGATGAATATATTTTTCGTCTCATAAGGTTATGTTGTGGAAGACAAAAATATTTCGTCACCAATAATAAATTCTCTGTTCTTGTATTTAAGGAGACAAAACTATTTTATCACTAATTATTTCTCTTTATTAAAATGCTATGGTTTTGTGTTTCAGAGCACTAAAACCGTCACCCCAAGAGACACACTCTGACCCTTATCACTCATTTTCATATGCATGGACACTCAAGTCGTGACCCAAGAAAACACTTCCTAGAAACCCTTATTCCTAGACACACTCTGAAGCATTCTTCCACAATCTGATTGGAAGAGGCTCTCACGGTACCTTTTCATTCTGCTTGTTCATTGTTCACTGTAGAGTTTTTTGGTCTATCAACATGTACAATGAATCTGCAATCTTGTTTTTTCATTCTGCTTGATATCTATTTCATTCTGCTTGTAGAGTTTGTATATTCATTGTTCACCACCTGAAGTCACACCTTTGATCATTCTCTTCTCTCTCTCTCTTTCACTCATCTTTCTTCTCTATCTCTCTCATCTCTTTTCAATTATTTTTTTTCCAATAATTTATTTTTTCAATTATAATGTGTAAGATCCCATCATAAATAATAAAAAAAATAAATATAAATATTTTAGGCCTAGACAAACATGTTTTTTTAGTTTATATTTTAATTTTTTTAAAAACACTTTGTTCAAACCAAACGCGTTTGTAATTTATGTTTTTCTAAAAATAAACAAAAACCAATTTATAAAATTTATGGAAAATATTTTTCATTAAAATATTACCCCTACTTCTACCAAAGTAAAAAAATAAGAATAATTTTTTATTCATTAAAATAAAAATGAAACAAATAAATTTTCAACTTTAATTACTTAAAAAAAAACAATTCATTAACTATAAAAAAATTATTATTTTAACAATTTCTCGCTCATCTTTCTTCTTTCTCTATCTCTCTCTTTTTCTATGTCTTTCTCTTGATCATCTCTTTTTGCTCTCTTTCTCTCTCTTTGTCTATTTCTTATTCATCTATTGTTTCTCTCTGTTTCTGTCTCTATCTCTTTCTCTTTTTGTCTCTCTCTCTCTCTTTCTCTCTCTATCTCTCTCTCACTCATCACTCTTCTCTCTCTATGTTTGTCTATTTGTCTCTCACTTTTCTCTCTCTCTTTCTCTCTGTATGTATGTATGTCTGTCTGTCTGTCTCTCTTTCCCATTGTGTTCACCTTGCTCACTCTCTCCATCCCCTCTTCTCTATTTACTGAGCTCTTCACTACAAGAAATGCACTTTTAGCGACTACTTTGTCTCTCTCTCGCTCATCACTTGTCTCTGCCTCTCTTTCTATCTCTCTTCTCTATCTGTCTCTCACTCATCTCTCTCTCACCACCCATCTCCTCTACCACATTCACTACTATTGCAAATGTCATTCCACTACCAGCATTATTACCATTGTTGCCACTCCACCTCTACGACTACTATTACTACCACCATCGTTACTACTCCACTACCACTACTACTATTACCTCTCATCTACCACCGCCACTCTATCACCTCTACCACTACCACAACTTCATCACTAATCTCTTTCGCCATCACCACCACCATCACCTCTTATCCACCACCTTTATTACTGCTGTCGCTCTCTCTCCTCTACCACAAAAAAATAGTTCTTGATTCACTACAGGAAAAGGGGGATTTGGTGGCGTATTTTTAACGACGTTTCTGTAAACGTCACTGTTATTAGTATTTAACGGCGTTTTATAAACGCCGCATATTCTACTAAACAAAACGACACCGTTTTATAATGGGAGGCGTTTAAAAGCGCCTCCGAATGCGGTAAACTACACGCGCCCCTTTTGTGAAAACCTTGAATCAGAGCCTTAATATGTACGCACTGATCTCTCAACCTTGATACATACGCACAGATCTCTCTCTCTCTCTCTCTCTCTCAACCCTCTCCATCGAAGCTCCATCGAAGCTCAAATATTCAGATTGAACAAAACCTGATGCAGATCGAAGCTCCATCGAAGTTTCAGATCTAAGCTTCATCGAAGATTCAGATCGAAGCTCCATCGACGCGATTTCGAAGCGCCATCACCTGCGATTTCGAAGCTCCATTGAAGCGATGTCGAAGATTTAGATCTGAACTCTCTGACCCCTCGATTACTCGCATTTCAAGCTCCATTGAACAGTCTACTTTGTTTCTGAACTGTAATCGGTACTCTCTCTCTCTCTGTCTCGCTCTATTTGTGTTTAATTGGACGTATTGGATAAGAGTGAATTAGAATCTATCATACTTGAATTCTGAAATTGTGAATTTAATTACAATTTACTTACACATGTACCTCAATAGTTTACTTACACATGTACAGAGTGTAGTTTGCATACAATGAGAAATTGTCACAAGTCAATTAATTAGATTCTTTCTATCAGAGAGATAGTTCAAGTTGGTAAATTCTTCGATCTTTTATTTTTTATTTTTTATTTTTTGATTGAGAAAATGATGTTGTAACTAATCAGATACATAGAGCTCATGAATCCGAAGCTCAGGTTTGGCAAATCTTTTGGTAATGAAACACAATTTTTGTGAAAAAAACACCTGAATTAATTGAGCAGTAGCTAGCATAGATTATAGGGTTGGATTTGATGCTCGATTTATTAATTATAGTTATTCAAAAAACAAAGAACCTAGTATTTTGTATAGTTTGCCTAAATGAATTACTCTTAAACAAATTTAATTTGACCAGCAAAAAAAAAAAAATTAATCATTTGATTTCTTAAATATTTTTCGAGTATATTTAAAATTAAATGTTAAATCTCTTAATTTGTTGAAAATTCAATGGTTGAAAAGGTCAAATAGTAGGCCTTTGGGAACTGAAGTTGGAGCCAGAATAGTAAACAAAAAACTAAAATAGTTAATAAGATAAAATATTATATCATATATATCAATCAATCCATTTTTCTCTTACAACCCTCTGCTCGAGCACGCGATTCTAGCATGACCCTGCTTGAGCACGCCTTTCTAGCAATACCTTTGCTTGATTGGACTTAGAGCTGCTTTATGCTGGGCACACTCTTTCAAATTGTTTTCAATGACAAAGAACACAAGACTAATTATATGTCATTCTAGGCCAAGTATATGACATAAAAAACACTCGTTTCAAAATAGTCAACAAGAATATCTCGTGAAACACCTATGAGAATTGATAGAAGATAATAATCCATAAATAGTACAAACCCCAACAATCAACAGAAGATATCAAAATATTGCTCATGCAACAATAAAATCCATAAAAACATAAATGTGTTTGTATTGAGGTGATAGTACATTCTGTAGAATATTGTTTCAACTTTTTGCTGTACGCATCATTACCAATGATGTCCTCTCGTGGCAGATGCATGCTATGTAAACGATTTTGTAACTTTTTGTTCACACATTGGTTTGAATCCATGGTTTTGGTGCATCATTGCATCTCATCTTCCATAGCATGCATTCGCTGAAAGTATTTCTTGTATGGGCCCTTTTGGAGTGTTTTACGAGAATGCTTATGTTGTATCACTTGTTTCGATCCAACCACTAGAACTAATTTTGATTAAAGTAGAGATTTTGCACTCATAATTTCTATTCTTGTAGGAGACTTGTTAATTACCCTGCTTACTTCTTAGAAGTGTTGCATCTGAATTCCATACAAGGTCCAATAATTGCTTTAACATCGTTCCATAGTGCTATGCCTAAGATCTTGTCGTTCTTCCTTGTCAGATATACCTATGTTCAACTTTGTGCCATTTTAGATGTCGTTAAAAATGTCTTTGAAGTGCTCAATTTAAGGCTTTCATTCCATTGGTGAATTATTGTATTTTACTAGTGGTTTGTCACTCCATTTGTCATTATAAGTGAATTTGTTTTTTTCCACTTGTCCTTTTCATCCCATTTTTAAAAAATATATATATTTTCCCTAACTCCAGTAAACAATTTTTCTCAGAGATACTAGACAATATGATTATGTTTCTTGGATGTTTGATGTGTTAGAAACAGTATTATAACCTTTTTGTTAATATTTAAATTTTAGGTCTATGGAAGCTTCCATCTTTGAAGCTTTACATATTTTTTATATACAGTCAGAAGATGAACGAGAGATGTGTGCAAGGACTGTATATTGTACAAATATTGATGAGCAGGTGTATACATCAATATTCCATATACTTTTTATGATTTCATCATTGTGTTTCATATGATGCTTTCTAGGTTGGTTCTTTTGTTCTCCTACTTGTACATAGAAAATTGTGATTGGATAACTCTCAACAGGTAATTGAGAAATTGCGTGTTGAAAGAATTCATTTTCTATTCATAAGATAATTAAAAAGAATTTGTTGTTAATGCACAGGTTTCTCAAGCTGATGTCAAGTTATTTTTCGAATCTTGTTGTGGTGAGGTCAGTGCAGAGCCCAAAATTTGTATTTTTCTCTTTTCCCACAATCGTAGGTAAGAAGTTTTCTTCAAGCATCTTGGCTAAATTTTCTCTCGATGGTTTCTTTTGAGGCTTTTGGGGATAATGTGCATTCAACCCGCATTGCTTTTGTTGAATTTGTGGTGAGTTCAATTTTCTCAGACGACTTGAGGGATAACTCAATTATTGCTGAGATTCTTCTTGTTCAGTTGTAATTTATTGCTTCATTGCTTTGCTATGTATGGGAAATTATGGTATCCTTTCATATGAGTGCTCTTCTGCTATCTTGTTTTCTTATCGGCATGACTTCTTTTGTTCTTTAGGATTGAGGCTGTCATCCATCTGATATCTACGTCACTTTATGGGTGCATACGTGTTGCTTAGCTCAATGTTTAGCTTTATTGGAAATAAATTGTTGAAATGTGATTCACTTAAGGTGGACAATTGGATCTGTATTTCATGTTATTAACAAAATTTAAATATTGCTCATTAAACCTTTTCTCTTATGCATTTATGTTGGTTACACTCGATGTGTGTGTTTGAGGCATTAACAATTTCTAAATCCTTTACAATGTCTCTCTCAAGACAAAATATATTAGCATTCCTAGTATAAAACAGGGCTTGGATTATTTGTATGTTAACTTTGTTGAACCCATGATTTATCTGGTGTCGTGATTTGTATGGAAATTTGAAACATTTAACATCGTTAAGCTAAAATTTCCAACATCTGTCTTGCATCTACATGACCATACCTTTTGATATGATTTATCTTTCCTAGTTAAACTAATTATGTTTAGCTTGATACTAGATCTTTGCTTTCCATCTCTAGTAGTGAAATATTTCCTAAAGAGCAGTAGTAGATGGAGACATCAGATCTGATTCCAATCAAAATAAGAGCATATGCTTATAAGTCAGATGAAGTGAGTCTTTCTTGTAAACACAATGGGAAAATTGCTAGAATGTGGAAGATATCAAGCCCTTGTTTATTTATTTATGGATAACAATAATGAACTGCAAATGGATAAACTTATTGGAAAATTGTTCCTTTTATGCTTTCCTTTGTTTGTCTACAAATTGGAGGAAAGGAATAAGAAAAGGTGTCACATATAAATATTTTTCAACATTTGGGTTCGTCTACAAAACTGATTCTTCTACTTTACGTGCAGGCAGAGAGTGCCATTGAAGCATCGAATCAGAAGCGGAGGCTCTTGGGAACCCAACCCATCGTAAATATTGCGTAACAAGAGTATCTACTGAGCTTTTTTTCGATTAAACAGATAAATGTTCTTCTCTTGAAAGTTCCGTTAATAAACGAGGGTAAGGTCCTTTGTTTCTTATGAAATTTGCTTCGTCTCAAATAATTCTACATATCTTTAAAAGTCAGAACAGATCGACTACTTTAGAACTGCTTTTGACTTTGGATAGGCCAAGATCACAATCAACCCCATGAAATTTAGATTCAAGTACAAGCCCAACTAAAACTATGATATCCAAAAATTGTCGAATTTTGTGCCTTTGAAGAACTTGAATAGAGGCATTTTCAATATTGTTTCAAGCTAGAATTAAAGATCAAATCGGAAAAAGGATAGCACCAAATCATCTCATGGATGACTCTAAAATTTTTATGTAAGAATGCGCACGTGTGTTTAGTGTTCGGAAAAATCTTTTCTAGGTTAACCATATCTTTGGGTTTTACTTTAATGGTCCTTTTTTTTTTTTTGGTAATGTTGGTAGCTCGCATCGCATGTCCAAAATACTAGCACCTTTGAACTTTGCTTATTTGTCGCCTCATATCTTGCTAATAGCTATGTTTTGATTTAAATCTAGTTGATTTTGGAATAATGTTGACATTTACCTAGGAAATTATTGAGGAAGCACCAATAGATCATGTTGATTACCATTGTCACTTTTAGTTCTTTATGTACGATAAAGGCTACATCTTCTTAGCTACATCGAACCCCCTCTTACCCATTTAAGCTTGCACATTGCTCATTTCGTGTCACCAAAGATTCTAGTCATTTTAGCTCACCTCTCTTGGCTTGCTAGATTTGGTGGCCTTGTGCACTAGCCAACTATTAATTTTTTCTTTGTGCAATATTAACTTCCCTTCTCTCTCTACCACCGACTCTCTCTTTGAAATTTCCCAAAAGCCTCTTTTATTTTGGAGAGGATGATTATGCAAACTTTGGATCATGAGTGTTTTTGGCTAGTAGTTTAGAAGTCGACTCTGTCGATTCGGAAGGTGTTGATGAATCGGTTTAAGTTAGAGGAGGTTTGCAACAAATTGAGTTGATGATATGGTTATTGGTCATATTTGTCGTAATTAGGTAGGGAAGAATACAAGGTTGTAGGTGGTGGAAAGGAGGAAGAGTGGATTATGGATAAAACATAATATGAGTGGTATGTGTGATTTTCTGGGAGTGACTTCTGGGGGTTTTGAGTCAAAAGGTATGTAACTTAGGGGGGATATTTATAAAAGATCGAGTTAGGAAGCCTGTGTAGTGAGGAGCAAAAAGGGGAGGAGAATTCCATTGCATAGGAAGGAGATAAGACTTAAAAGTCTTCAATGTTCTATCAATTATGATTGTCGGAAAGAGTGTGACGATTTAGCTATTGTTAGCCATTGAGTATTTTTTGGGGGGTTTATGGGCAGTGCCCAATTGGTGCCGTTTCTAATTTAATTCTACTTGTTCAAATAAATACATAAAAATAAAAGGGAGAAGAAGACGAAGGAGAAAAGAAAAGAAAAATATTATGAAGAAGAGGGATTGAGCCTCCAAAAAACGTTCCTTATTTACAGCACTTATTGATTTAGGGGGAATGAGGAGAATTGGATGAGAGCAAAAGAAGGGGAAAGTAGGTTGAAGCTATAAACTTGCTGACTTGGTCTTGGCAAGGAGCTTCAAAGCATTGAGGCTTGGAGCACCCTAAAAACTTTGAGCCTCCTGAATTGGAGCACTCCAAAAACTGTTGAGCTGATTAAAGAACTCCAAATATTCACCATCTTGTTTAGTTGAGCTTGGACAACCAGAAAGGTTTATAAAAAGGGATTAGGTTGCCGGTAGTAGTTTGTTTGAATAGCCCACTAAAAAGTAAAAACTTCTTTATTGTTGGAGTATCTACATGAAAAAGTGGCTCTCTATCTAGAAAGTGTTGTAATAGATATTGTCCCCTGTGATTACATTGATGCTATTTACTATGGTAATTCCAACTTTAGGTTTCTATTTCTCATTTTGGGGGATTTGCATTTCAACTTTTTGGTTTATTTGATCGCTTTGTTGTCATTAAAGAATACTAGAAATGTTGGCACACACCACGTGCTTGAAAGTGAAAAAAATTAGATTGGCAATTCTCAATTAAAATAGTTAAAGAGGGTTAGAAACTGTCCAAGCAGTTACACCTATGATAATCTAGCATCAATGCAATTACTAGGTGTAATCGCTTGAAGATACATAACCACATTTTAACAAGAATATCAATAGATCTCACAGGTGTTCTATAGGAATGAAACAAATTAGTGTCCATTTTGCTTTTTGAAGCGGCTACTAAATCTATTAACATCTTGGCAATGCTTTTATTGTTTTGTGTCTTGAGACATGCTATATTATGTACTTGCAGTGGGTATAATGGTTTGTCCAACTTGATATGTAAACGCTTTTGATAACCTCTGCTTAAAAATTTGTGTGGTTATGTGTCTTTTCATTACCCTATATTAAGACATAATTTAGGTACTTTTCTTAATCTTGGATAGTTAGACTAATTTTTTTCTTGATTGATTTTGTACATTTATGCAGGTTGGGTTGAATCAGCTTGGCATCTAACTTCTTCAGATCACATTTTAGTAAGGGGATATGAGATAATGCACTGGAGGGATGGCAAGCGTATGATATTTATGTACATATGCTTTTCCTAGGTGTTGGTTTTATGTCATTATCTTGTACGCTTTACTACTGTCCTCCAGGTTAATCACTCTAGATGTGATTTTTGACCTAAATTGCTGATGTGCCGTGTGAGGTGCAGATCTTTTAATACGTTGTGGTACCTGAAATCCATTATCTATCTGCAATTTGAATTCCAGAGCTTTTTAAATGTGATAAGCTGGATGTCACTTGCGAGAGCCATGTTTGTAATGATTTGAATTCCAAACTTAATTTCCCCCATTTTTTTCCCTCTGCACCCCCCCTCCCCCCTCTTTTCATTTCCCTTTTTCATTTCCTTTCAGGTTTGCAGAGCTCTAAGCTTCGAAACAACACTGTCTCTCTCTCTCTCTCTCTCTCTCTCTCTCTCTCTCTCTCTCTCACGGAGGCGAGCGACGAGCGGCGAATTTTTGTTTGGACGAGCGACCAGCAGGACCATGAATCTCGACAAGGGTCAGCTTCTCGAGACAGAGCAAATGTTCCGCGACACCGGTGAGCAAAGGGTTCGTTATTATCCCCGAGGAGGAGATCCGCCAAGCAGCCCCTGGTACTAAGGTAACAGTTTCTAATCAATCTCGGCATTTTTTGATTCATACATTTGATCGAATAGTTGGTGGGTCTTGATTATTCTTTCTTCATTGTTGTTGTGGGTTTGATTTTCTGTTACATGAATTTGATGGGTTTTTTGTTTTATTCAAATGTTCTCTCTCTCTCTCTCTATATATATATATATATATTATGAGCAATTGGTGGATTCTTCAATCATGCGTGTGTCAATAGACTCAATATTATATTTTTGTTTTGTCCAAACCCGGCAAAAGAACTAGAGTGACTATCCATGTGCCTGTTATATTTTTGATTGGTTTCGGTTGTTAGACTTGCTTTATGGATTTACTGCTGAAGTTTGCCAGGGCTGGTGGCCAAATCTTTTAGGTGTGCATGAAAATTGTTTTGTTGTCGATTGATATTTATCAGAAACATCTTTTAGGTGATTGATATTTTTGGTGATGGATAAAAAATTAGCAAAGAGGGAAAGAGATTTAACTAGGCCCAGTAATGAATACCATGTTCCATTATATGGTACTTGTATTGTAGTTAACAAAGAGAGCAAGAGATTTAACTATCCCCTATTTTTGGAGATCAGCTTCCAAAAGAATTAAAGCTTTAATAGAAAGTTCTTTTTTATCAGGGACAAGCCCTCCTTTTGCTTTTGTTTAGTAGAGAAGGTGTTATCGAAGGAGCGTGTTCAAAGATTTGACCATCACCGTCCATGGGTTGGTCGATGCATTGGAGTAGTAAGTAATTCGGATGATCTTATCCTCAATACTTGGAATACTTCTATGAAATGTTGTCATACAAGAAGTGATTCATTCATTTCGCTATAAATTTTGTGATCGATATTTCGTCCACTTACAAATAGAAACTTGAACATAAATAAATGCATATTAAAGAACAATTTTTCACAAAGAGGCACAGATGTTCTGTAATAAATATTTCTTTGTTGCATGCAATCTCTTAATTGTGTGAATGTGAACGATTATTTCTTTTGTTCTCTTGTATTTTTTTCCTCTTATTCTTATTATTATTTTTTCTCCTTTATGGAAATTGGATTTGAATTCCAAAAGGGATGTTTTAAATTTGAATATCCATGTCATTTGATATCCTATACTATAGTCTTGTAGATAGGATGTCTTATATTTCTATGAAGTGCTATGAGAGGCAGATAGGATGAAGTGCTATTAAATTTATTTTTATCTTGTTTGCTCTTTTTTTTTCTTTTTTTTTTTTGGGTTCAGTTTCTTGTTTCAATTATTTGATTTTGGGAATTTTGTGTTATGTGCTTGAATGAAGTGACTATTAATAGTGCAACATAATTTAATTTATTTGGGTTTGTTACTCTGTCTATTGTTTTTTAGCTGGGTTTGAACTTTGAAGTCTTTATGAGGACTATACCTTTGTCAATTTCTGTTGAAGGCAACCACTACATGGTATGTATATTGTTAATTTATGTTACTCTTTGATCTAGCTTTACAATTTCAAGTCACCAAATAGTCTTTGAACTGTTTGTTAAAATGTCTAACCCAGAAATGTTTATTTTGAAATGATAAAGAATTAAGATGAGAAGGAATGGCTAGGCTACCAATGAGAATTTTATTTATTATTTTGTGGTTGAAATTGGGATTTTTTTTTTTCTCTGATGTTCAAAATTCAGAAATTTGAAATGGTCAAATAGCGCTTGACTACTATTATTCAAAAACCTGAAATTGTTGGGATGTTTAAACCTTGAAAGTGTAGTGAATTTTTTAACCCCTATATGAACACTTGTGCATGTCAAGCTTTTGGAATGACTTAGATGCCTTTGTTTTCACCTTTTCAACAGTGCTGCCAATATTTATTGGTCCTCCTAACTGCCCAACAAGCATCCTTTAATATTGCATCATAGCCCTTTAAGTTATGCTGCCCAAATTTCCTAATGGATAGTAGTGTAGTCGCTACTTCCAAGTTCCAATCTACTTAAGTTATGCCTCCATTCATTTAGGGCCCCTTTCTGTTTGTGGGAGTAAAATATGAATGTAGTGATATCAAGGTTCAAAAAATATAGGGACTTTTTGATGTTGATTATTGCAGGACACGGTGGTAGTTAACTTTAGTAGTGATATTAACATTATAGAAGTGGTGAAATTTAGTAGTTAATAGAATGGCATACACAATGACTTTAATACATACAAAAGTAGAAAGCATGTGTTGAAGTTTGAAATATTGATGATGACATATGTATGATACCTGTATTTTGATATCGACACGTAATCAATTCCATGATTTGTCAAGAGTTTTAATCTAGAGAGTTCAAACATTTGGAATTAGCTTTTAGAAGATGAAATTAATGTAGTCCTAATATGTGGTTTTTCAATATATGTTTCCTTGTTGCAACTCATTGCTGTGATGGAAATATGAATAGGTTGAGCTTTGTTATAGAATTATTCAATTCAAGTTTTATTTGGTTGTGTTCTTTGTGCATGTTGGCAAAAGAAAATTTTACCATAATATTGTTATCTGCCTCAATCTGCAATAGTTTGTTTGAAAACCTGTATAGTCATTTAATTGGCCTGTATGCATATGTGAATGTCAATCTGTCGGAGATTTTTTCCGATGTCCAAACTCATCGAATGAATTCAAGTATTCGTACGATGATTGATATTGAGGCTTCAGTTGTTTGATCTTCATGAGTCAAAGATCCAAAAAAATGATAATAATAATAAAAAAATTAATAAATAAAATTAAAAAAAATCTTGATGACATTTTTTTAAATGACGTATGTTACGTGGAGCTGTGTGCTTGGACTTGGGCAGGTAAGTGCAGGTACCATTACTTGTGCACAATTCAGTGTTTATGGTTTTGTTGTAAATAGGGTAGACTGGCTTTTTAAGGTTCGAGAAAAGAACAATGGTGTACTATTTTTTTTTTCTTTTTTCCTTCTTCGTGCTTTTTCCCAAATCTACTATATTTTGCTTTTGTATTAAAAATTTAAAATCAATCATTCGTTATAAACTAAAGAATTACGTAATCTATAATTGGGAGATTTAATATATATATTTTTTCTTGTCCTCTTATGGCTATACCAGTTTTTGAATTAACTAATTTAGGATTGCTCATTGGAATTATTAAATTCTAAATGGAATGGTTGAATTTGTGCAACCAAATGTGGCCTTTCTATGATGGGTACTCATTACTGAAATACAAGAATGTATTGAGTGGTAGATTATTGGAGGGTCACTAGTCATGTTCGTATCTCATGGCTTTAGTTAGGAGTTGAAACTCTGAACCAGGGTTGAATTGCTGGACCTGAATTTATACTCATATATATCAACAAACACGTGTATATACGTATATTGATGCATGCCAAGTAATGGATTAGCTTCTCTTCTTTTTCTATTTTTTTTTTTTTTTGGTGTGTGTGTATGTTAAGTATGAAATCATTACTTGATGAATTTTGGTACAGTTATCCATATGTGACCGGTACATCAGTAATTGGCATCAAGTTCAAGGATGGTATTCTCATGGCTGCTGATATGGGAGGTAGCTCCTTAACTTGTCTTACTTGAATTCGCATGACATATACTTATTTATTGATTTAATTGATTTGATTTTTTTTTTTTGTCAATATCCAATTCTTTGGTACCAAAACATCTGTTTGAAGAGTATAATTGTTTAGATGCAGACAGTGGATAATCTACTGGAAGTCAACACCGAAGATTTGGCTATTTGCACTTTTTAGTTATTCATACTAGTAGAGATAGCATTGATACTTCGTTATTCCTCATGTTTCACATATGCTTCTATCTGGGTACTTGAGACAATTCTAAAATTATGTCTACTTCAAGTGATTGATGCTTTCATTTACAGGTTCCTATGGGTCTACCCTGCGTTATAAGAGTGTGGAGCGATTGAAGTCTGTTGGGAAACACTCTCCTTGGTGCAAGTGGCGAAATAAGTGATTTCTAGGAGATTTTATGCAACCTTGACAAGCTCATGTAAGCATCTGATCTTGTAGAAAGACTTGGCAAGTGATAAAATGCTGACCCTTTTGTATTTATTAATTTTTATTTGTTTTCTATTGTTCCTATCACTATATGGAGGATGGTGGCGCTCCTAGTGTTCATTGTAGATTCGTGCTGACTTTTTTCTTGTGAGTGCTTAATTTGGCAGTTTGTATGGCAATATGTGGGATGATGGGAACTTAGTGGGGCCTAAGGAAGTGCACAACTATTTGACTAGGATGATGTACAATCGTCGCAACAAGTTCAACCCACTATGGAATTCACTTGTACTTGGATGAGTGAAAAATGGTTAGAAGTATCTTCGAACGGTAATCCTGTCAGTCAGTTAGTTCATTTTCTTGATGCTCAAGGATAAGCTTTCAGTAACCTGGAATATGAATAATTTGTTTTAGTAAATGTGATCCAATAGAAATGCTAAATTATCACACAATTACAGATTTGTACAAGAACCAATAGAAATACCTTAGGAGGGACCAATATAAGTTCTATGAACTTACGGCACCTTAATGGGATGCACCATTTGTGAATTAGCCTTAAAATTAATGTTTTGTTCTCATAATCTAAAAAAAGTCTGTTACAGGGATAAATTGTATAATTGATTTAATTGTAAATTGATGAGTTACTAATGTTTTTAATCTTTTGTATAATTGATTAATTATTAAAACTTTTAATTTATTTTTTTGCAGATTGGATTGGGGTGGCATTTTTGATGTGCAACAATGATGCAATTTGTTTGAATGTTCATTTTTGTTTGATAAGGATAAACATACTTTTTGGAGTTACACTAGTTATTGTTGGATTTTTGGTGGAATTGAACAAGTTATAACTGTTGGATATTTTGTGGATATTTCACTATTTTATTATATCAGGATGAAATTATTTGTAATGATGAATGGATATTTTCATTTTGTTAATTCGTAAATGTGTTTATAGCAAGTTAGGTTAAGTTGTGATGGAATTGTTATATTCAACAGGTTTCAACATGAATAGGGTCATATTTGTTGAACTAAAATTTAGATTTTGATAAAATAGGTATATAATGTGAAAAAAAATATTATGAAATTATTGACAAAATTTTTCATCCCTAAAAAAGGTTTTTTTGTCTCTTATTTGGCTTAGGTGGATGATTAATTTTGTCATAAATTCTTTATTTCGTCGCTAAATGAATTTGTCATGACAAAATATATTGTCACATTTTGTCACTATTACCCTCAATGTGTGACGAATTTTTTTTGGCATTATTTCATCATTTTTAATGATAAATTTGTTTTTTATCTCTATTGGTGGCTTCTTTGACAATAAAATTTCGTCTTCGTTTATATTAAACGTGACAAAATTATTTTGTCTCCATTTCTTATATTTATGACAAAATACTTTTGTCTCTAATTTCTCATTTAATGACAAAATATTTTGTCGCTAATTACTTATAAGTATGTTCCCAACAGAGTGTATTGGAGACAAAAAAAATTCGTCACAAATTTATCATTTTTAATGATAAATTTGTTTTTGTCTCTATTGGTAGCTTCTTTGACGAATTTTTTTTTTTGTATTCGTTTATATTAAACGTGACAAAATTATTTCGTCTCTATTTCTTATATTTATGACAAAATACTTTTGTCTCTAATTTCTTCTTTAATGACAAAATATTTTGTCGCTAATTACTTGCAAGTATGTTCCCAACAGAGTGTATTGAAGACAAAAAAATTCGTCACAAATTTATCATTTTTAATGATGAATTTATTTTTGTCTCTATTGGTAGCTTCTTTGACAAAAAAATTTTGTCTTCGTTTATATTAAACGTGACAAAATTATTTTGTCTCTATTTCTTATATTTATGACGAAATACTTTTGTCTTTAATTTCTTCTTTAATGACAAAATATTTTGTCGCTAATTACTTACAAGTATGTTCCCAACAAAGTGTATTGGAGACAAAAAAATTCGTCACAAATTTATCATTTTCAATGACGAATTTTTTTTTTCGTCTCTAAGACCCTTTAGCGACGACCCTTTGGAGACAAAACGGGTGACGAAAAATGTTCGTCGTAATTAGTTTGGGTGACAAAATATATACATTTTGGGACAAATTTGTTTCGTCTTTAAATCTCAAATTTGTTGTAGTGTCTTGAGCCCAAATCGCTACCTCAATTGAAGAACAAACTGAGTATTGGTCTATCCTGCCAACATTTCTTGAGCCTAGATCCTTATCTCGGCTGAAGAACTAAGTGTTGGTCAAACCTGTCAACCTTTCTTGAACCAAGATGCTTATCTTGGCTGAAGAACTAAGTGTTGGTCAAACCTGCCAACCTTTTTGATTGCCCCTAGTCGGGCGAACAACTTTTACAAACAGAGAAAAGAATTTTTACAAAAAAATGCCTACTTATTTTATTGAAAAAGAAAAAATTACGAGTGTTTTAAGAAAAAGCTAAAAATAAAATATTTTGAAATTGGCCGTGTTTAATGGCCTGGGAATGACTTTGCTGTCCATATCTTCTAAGTAAAATGCCCCATTTCCTGCTAAACCAATCACTTTGTATGGTCCTTCCCAGTTAGGGCCTAACTTGCCATCTCTAGGTACCAAAGTGTTGCCTATTACTTTGCGCAGTACCAAATCTCCAATCTTGAATTGCCTTGGATGCACTGTTTTATTATATTTCCTGGACAATTCTTATTGATAAGAGGCAATGTGTACCAATGCCCTTTCTCTTCTTTCTTCTGCAAGGTCGAGTTCTAAGGCTATGGCCTCACCATTCAAGTTTGGATCAAAATTTTCCCTTCTAATAGTGGAAAGGCCCACTTCTAGTGGGATTACTACCTCTATGCCATAGGCCAAAGAAAAAAAGTGTTTTGCCAGTTGACCGCCGAGGAGTGGTACGGTAAGCCCATAAAACATAGGGAAGCTCTTCTGCCCACTTACCTTTTGCTTTTTCCAACCTCTTTTTTAGACTATCTAAGACTACTTTATTGGAAGCCTCAGCCTAGCCATTAGCTTGGCGGTATGCCGATGTAGTGTTGTAGAATTCTATCTTGTATTCTTTGCAAAAGCCCTTAAAGATTTTGCCATCAAACTGAGTGCTGTTGTCGGATATTAAAGCCTTGGGTATGCCGAACCGAGTCATGATGTTCTACCAGACAAACTTCTTGACGTCTTTTTCTTTTATGGATGTGAATGTTTTTGCCTCCACCCACTTTGTGAAGTAGTTTGTTGCTGCGAGAAAAATACTTTCTATTGCCTGGTGCTGTTGGGAGTGGTGTGACAACCCTCACCTCTGATTAGTGCTAATCTGTGATTAAGCATGATAAGTAACTGATTAGAATGAAATCCTGATCTGTTTATATGAATGTGTTGCATTAGTTGCATTTCTATCTGTCTGCCGTTAAATGATCTGTTTATGTTTTAAATTCAAATCGCAAATTGAAGGTCTTATCAGTGACCGAATCAGAAATTGATTAGCGTTATATGCTAATTAGAATTTATATGATTAAATTAGATTAAATAAAGTTAAATCAAATTAGTTTGAGGTTATTACCAAATTGCCATTGGGTGGCCATTTCCTACAAACTTTGTTTGGACTTAATTGTTGCATTTCATATCATCTCCTCAGCCTTTTCTAGACCAAAACCGTGTGAGAGAGGGAGAGTTGGAGAAAAAGGTTGAATTCACCTAGATTTTGCTTGAACTTAGAAGATTTGATGGTTAATCACAAAATTGAGCTAACACACTTGAGATTCAAGACCTAGGTAAGGAATTCATCCTCTCAATTGTGAATTTAAGTTGTTCTTGCATAATTCATGGGAAAATTAGTGATCTAAGGTAAAAATTTAATTCAAGAGTGGAATTGTGAGCTAATTCATGCATGCATGTACATATTCTTGAATTTTGAGGTTGTTCTTCATGAATTTCCACATACATGTCCACATTTTGGTTGTAATCCATGAAGTCACCTTGATTTTGGGCTCAATCTTGCATTTGACCTTGTTTTGGAGCATTAGAGTTCATAGAAACTCTTGCATGTTATGTTCTTGTTTAGTTTATGAAAGTTTCTTTGAAATTGTGTGAAATTGTCTCACCTTTGGGCTTGATTTTACAAAATTGATCTTCAAAACATGTTGTAGTATGAGTTTTCAAGTGTTTTCTAGAAAATGGGCCCAAAAGGATGAGTTTTGATGTGTTGAATGCTTGGTTTTAGCTTGGGAGGCAAATCTGGAAATTCCAGATTTTGGCTTCCATGCTCGAGCGAAGAAAGCCATACTCGAGCGAGACCCCTGTTTTCAGCAAATTTTGAAAAGTGTTTTAAAGTACATCTTTGCATCCTCATTTCATCCTAGGCATTTCTAGGCCTAGTTTAAGGCATCTTAATGAGAATAATGTTATAGAACTACATCGAGTCAAGTTAAGGGGCTAAGTTATTAATCCCTAGTGTGTAACTTAGTGTGTATTCGTTCTGTTACTGTATAGGGTTGGCATCCGAGGATGCTCGTTAGCTTGTCTATAGCCCAATGCTCTGTGAGTAACAATGTTGTAAAAATATGTTCAATTATGATTATTTTCTGATTGATCAACTGTTCTGCTTACTGAAACGTTATTGTTTAATAAATGAATGTTTGTCCTATTTGTCAACTGTATTCGTGGCATCCATAGCAATTTGCTATTACTGTACTGTTACTGCTACCGTCACAGAGATCTCTGTCAGTTCCCATGTTTGGAACCACTACTGTTTACTGTCATGATGGCCATCAACTGACTGTTCGGTCTGTTAAGACCTACTATATTGTTTTGCTAATGGATATATCACATATGACTATTATGGTTCTAAATGACTGATTTACTGATGCAATTGACTGTTTTAATTACTGAAAGGACATTCATTCTTAACCCTTTTATGCATATGTTATTCACTGGGCCTTAGCTCACTGTTTATATTTAAATGTAGGTGTCCAGGCACCGGACCGAAGCTAGGAGCGTCAGGCTAAGCTCCCATTTTGTCAAAGCCAACCATTGTGCCTCACCTCAAGGTTCCAAATGCGTTAAAGCCAAGGCTATTTTGGGGTGTTTTAGATTCCCCCTTTTGCCTCTGTTTTGTAATAAATGTTTAAGACTTGACTGTACAGTTATAGTTAGGGATTTGGTCCCTGACATGAATGTTTGTGTATATGTCGTATGTACATATGTTTGGGTTATCAATATGGCATGTTTATAAAAAGTCTTTTTGCATCCAGATTGTCACAGCTCATTGGGCATATTTTATTTATTGTTTTGGCTTCCGCCAGCCCCTTTACTCTGTATTACTGTCATTAATGTTAAGCAGGCCTTCGGTAATCACAGATTACTGGCCGGTTGCGATGCTAAACCCATAGGGGCGGGTTGGGGTCGTGACAAGTGGTCCCACTATATCCAGGCCCCACATTAAGAAGGGCCACGGGCTGGTCAAAGGTAGGAGCTCTCTGGCTGGTTGATGCATTTGATATGCGAACTTCTAACATTTTTCACACTTCTTGGCATAGTTCTCTGTGTCTGCTTACATGTAAGGCCATCAATACCCTTGTGAAACTGCCCGATAGGCCAGTGATCTTCCCCCTTGGTGGCTTCCGCAAACGCCTTCGTATATTTCAAACAAAAATGTCTCACCCTTGCTGGGATGGACACACTTCAAGTAAGGTCTTGTGAAGGATTTTTTGTATAATGCTAGTGATGAGGAGAGCCAAAATCCCTGTGACTTTGCTCTAATTTTGTTGGCTTTTTCCTTTTCTTTAGGTAAGATGCTATCTTTTAAAACACTATGATAGGATCTATCTAGGAAGGGCCTAGATTAGCGTAACACGCTTCGGCTGCTTCCGACTCTTCAATACTTGGTCTGGGCAGGAAGTCAATTAACAATGGGTGTGGGATGGACGTATCTGCCATTGACGCAAATCCGGCCAGCTCATCCGTTTTATTATTTTCTTCTTGACCGATTTGCTTTATCCGAACTACTTCAAACTTCATGATCTCCTTTTTGACCAACTCTTAGTACTTGGCCATTCTATCATCCTTTGCTTCGTAGTTGCCCGAAATCTGGTTGACTACCAGTTGAGAGTCACTGTATACCATCAGCTCTGTGGCCTTCATGCGAAATGCTGACTTCAAACCCGCTAATAATGCTTCATACTCCGCCTCGTTGTTGGATGCTAGAACGCCAAGGTTGACTACCTGTTCAATTGTTAGGCCATCTGGTGAGATGAGGACTATGCCAAGTCTTGCACCGTGTCTATTGGATGCGTCATCCACGAAGAATTTCCACATCTCTCCAACGAACAACTTCTAGCAAGTGGAGGGATCTGATGATGTCTTGGGATCAAGGGTGTTGATGATGCCTTTTTCCAGGTTATTTTCTACCGTTGGGATTTAATCCTCACCATCTGATTGTCTCAAGACTTTACTTTTGGGTAAGTCTTTGCTGGCAGTGCTGCGGTCTGTTTCTTTTTCCCTTTTTTCAGGGTTGAATGGTTTGCTATGCAGTTGAGCATCCTATTTTGGGGGTTGCGCTATCCCTGCGGCACTTTTCCCCTTCTTTCGGTTGCTTCGGTCAAGTCGATCGGGTAAACATGATGACTTCCTGGTGCAAACTCGGCCACGAAGTCTGCCAAAGATTGGGCCTTTATTGCAGTTCTTGGTTGAAATTTAATATCGAACTGCCCTAACTCCACTGCTCATTTCAAAATTCGTCCAGAAAAATCCATCCTCTCCAACAAGGCTTTTAAGGGAAAGGTTGTTAAGACAATCACTGTATGGGCATAGAAGTAGTACAACAATTTTCTTGAAGTCATCATCAAAGCTAAGGCCAGCTTTTCCAACGGTAGGTATCTTGTTTCAGCGCCCAACAATGTCTTACTAACATAAAAGATAGGCAAGTGTTGTATTCCTTCAGCTCTGACCAACACTGCGCTAACTGCATGCTGGGAAACTACTAAGTGTAAAAAGAACTCCTCTCCTAGTACTGGGTTCACTAACTATGGAGGAGAGGTCATGTAGTCTTTCAAGCTTTCTAGGGCATGGTCGCACTCGTCATCCCACTCAAACTTGGCCTTTAGTGCCTGGAAAAACGGTCGACATCTGTCTGACGAGCGACTTATGAATCGGTTTAGCATGACTGCTAGGCCAGTGAGACGCTGCACCTCCTTGACTGTGTTGGGCCTCTCAAGATCTTGGATGGCTTTTATCTGAGAGGGATCAGCTTCCATACCCCGGTTGGTCACTAGAAAGCCCAAGAATTTTCCTGACCCCATGCCGAATACATACTTGGATGCGTTCAGTCGCAATTTGTGAGATTTCAAAATTTGAAACATCTCATCTAGGTCCTTGAGATGGTCCCCCTAATTTCTACTTTTAACCACCATATTATCTATGTACGCCTCCATTGTTCTTCCTAACAATGGTTCAAGCATTTTGGTGATCATCCGTTGAAATGTTGCCTTTGCATTTTTTAGGCCAAAGGGCATGGCCTTGTAGCAATATAATCCTCTGGGTGTTGTAAACGACATGACCTCTTGATCCAGTTCATAAATAGCGATCTGATGGTAACCGCGATATGCATCAAGAAAGCTAAGTCAGTTATGCCCTGCTGTTAGGTCCACCAATTGGTCTATTTGTGGTAGGGAAAAGTTGTCTTTCGGGTATGCTTTATTGACTATCTTGTAGTCCATGGAAACGCCATTTGCCGTTCTTTTTTGGTACTACTACCATGTTGGAAATCCACCTAAGGTAATGTACTTCTCTGATTGACCCTGCTTTCAGCAAGTTTCCTATCTCCTCTGCTACTATCTCTACGTGGTGGAGTGTCGATCGGCAAGTTCGCTATATAATTGGTTTGGCAGTTGGGTGGACCTTGAGTTGATGGCAGATGAAGTTGGGGTCAGTGCTAGGCATATCATATGGTGTCTAGGCAAACACTTCGATGTTAGAGGTCAAAAATTTCATGATCTCTGTTCTCTCGATGCTGGACAAAGACGAGCCAAACAAAAAGAACCTCTTTAGGTTTTTCTCATCTATCCTTACCTCTACCAAGTCTTTTACTACCTTCTGTTTGGCTGCTTTGCGGACGTCTGCGAATAGCTCGTTGCTTTTTGGCTCTTCTACCATTTGCACGAACCCTTTTGCAGCCCGGTTGCCGTTTACTATAACGAAGCACTGTTTGGACATGAATTGGTCTCCTAAAACTTCTTTAATCATTCCAGTTTCGTTAGGGAACCGTAACACCTGGTGGTAGGTCGATGCCACCACTCGCATGGTGTGCAACCATGCTCTTCCCAAGATTATGTTGTAAGTGGAAGGAACTTTTAATACCCAAAATTCCACCTATTTTGTCATCGTTCCTGCCTTAACTGGCAGAATTATCTTGCCAACCGGATATTCTGGCATTGAGTTAAAGTCGACTAGGGGAGATGTTGTGGGTGCTAAGTCTTTGTCCTCTAATTTTAATTGCTTGAATGTCTCATAGTAAATTGTTTCGCATGAGCTCCTTTGGTCAATTAGGATCCGCTTGATGTCGAAATTCTTGATGTGCGAAGTAACCACCAATGCGTCACTGTGAGGGCTTTGTAACCTTGTTAAGTCTTTGTCAGAAAAGGTGATGACAATCGTTGCCTCTGTTTTTTCCCTTTTCACGGTAGGTTGTGCACTTAGTACCTCTCTCATGTGCTCAGCCTTTTTGATCATCCTTCTGAGTTCACATACTCATTCAGGTTTGATGATCCCATGTAACCGGCATCCCATCTGGCCTGTTGCGGTCCTGGGGGGTTGGTTGGTTGTGTTCTTCCTTCAATATATTGGTCCAGGTGGCATACGGCTACTAACTCCTCTAGATGTTGCCTCAATGGCGTACAATTTTCAGTTCAGTGCCCCTTTTCATCATGGAAGGTGCAACAGTACCTATCATCGTGGCCCTTCTGCGCTTATCCCAACTTGGTTGGCCGCCAAATGAAGGGTTCGTCGCGTATCTCGCTAAGAATCCGATAGATAGGTTTATTGAATACCGTGGTGATGGCAGTGCAGACTCTTAACTTCCTTACTTGGGTTCCTCTCTGTTTGGTTTGTTTGCCTCACCCATTTTTGCTCGGTTGTTCTTCCCGCCCAACCGTGTTCACTTTTGCCATAGGTTTTTTATCTGACATCGCTGTTGTGCCAGCTTTTGCTTTGGTGCACGCGACATCTTCTTCTACCCGGATGTGCTAATGCACTCTTTCCATTAGGGCCTCCATTGTGAGGGATGGAGTCATCGTCATTGAATCCCTCAATTTATTGCCAGCTGACAAACCTCGTTTGTACTGTGCAATAGTTAGGTTTGTGGGGCAATCTCCAATCTGATTAAAAGTCTCCCAATACCGGTTATTGTAAGACCTTAATATTTCCTTCTCGCCCATGTCTATGGAGAAAAGCTGGTCAATATCCACTGGCATCTTAGTGTTTGTTCTGAATCTGGTCACAAATGCCTTCGCTAGTTGCTCCCATGAAGCTATACTACCTTTTGGCAACCTCTCAAACCATGTTAAACCCAAGTCGCCTAGGATGGAAAGAAATAGGATATATATTAGAGCCACGTTTCGTCGATACACGGCCACAACTTGACAGAAGTAGCTCAAGTGCATGTAGAGGTTTGACTTTCCCTCATAAGTAGCAAATTTGGGCTGGTGGAAGCCTAAGGGTAATGGTGCGTTCTCTATTGCCGGAATAAACGGTGAGCTCTGCAGCCTTGTTAACGCTTTATCAGCTGGTTCATAGGCAAGGTGTGGCTTTGGCATTCCAACCTCGACACTTCCATGTGTTCTAGGAGCCAACCGTTGTAGTGTGGAAACTCTGCGGGGGTCGCGAGCTTGAGTGTCTTCTTTCCTTCGAGCTCTTTTCTCTAACACTATCCACAGATCTATCGACCTTGGCAACTCCGTGTGCCTAGATGTCGTTTGGTGCGAATGCGATGGCCGATAACTGCTTCCCTCCATATAAGACCTTTCAGTCCTCATTCTCTCAGACCTGGAGTAACGAGTCCTGGAAGTCTTTGATTGTGTATCGCCTGTCCTGAGGCTTCTACTTTCAGCTTGTGACGGTGTGACTTGCCTATCACAATCTTCTGAGTGGTAAAAGTGTGTGTTGCCTTTGCGCCCCTCTTCTGTTGGCACTCCTTTGCCTTTTATCCGGCGCTCCATTGTCTCAATATCTGCCACCATCATCTATATCAACTCGTCTTGCTCCCTTACGCGATCTTCCAGAACCTAAGGATCCAACCTCTGCCTCTGCCTCTGCCTTTTAGGGCTTTGGGAGCGACGAGGACTAGGGCCCCATCTTTCTCGTGTGTCCCTCCGCGGATTCTATTGCTGGGTATTTTATTCTGTCATAGGTGGGATAAAAGGTAATACTTCATGCCTCCCGCCCCCTTCCGGGGTTTGGCCATCAATAGCAGAATGTAGTAAGTCTTTATTGTGCGCCATAGATTTCAACTAAAGAGGAAACTCAATCAAAAGGTTTGTTCTTTATGTGAATTCCTACACACAGCGCCAATTGTATGAGTAGGAAATAATCTTCTTGTATAATCCTATTGATCAAGTTTGTACTCCTCCAAACGTCGTTGCTTTGCCACCTGAAAACACAAACGTGAGTTAGCCGGCGAGTGTGTGCCAGAAATCTCTCCGATGCCTAAATCAGCAAATAGACAATAGATACAAAAACTCTGTATATTCTAGGGTGAGAATTATGATATCTGTACATAGGTTCTGTCATGAGTTTTTATAGATTTCACCTGGCACAATCCTAATTGGACTCTAACTTTCTTTACAAGAGTCCACCTAGGAATCACACTCCCAAGATACTCACTGCTAGCCAAGTGAGATGGTTGCACTTTTTATCTTGGCCGGCACCAGACCTAGCCACGCTCGCACAGTTCGGTGCTACTTTAGGCAACATTGCCAGTCTTGACTTTGAGACGACGCCCTGCAAAGCTATCGCTTAGCTCGGCCCTCCTTCTACTGATACCTCAATGGGGAAGATAGCCAGGCCAAGCCACTGGTAGCCCACCTCTAACCAGCCTGATGCTTATTAGATGATCTAGAACCGTGCTACATAACTAATTACTTCGGTCCGTAGTTCGGCCCAAATTCGAAATACAAGATACCTTTTTGGCCCATAGTGCGGCCCATCCTCCAAAGAAAACTCGTTCTAACTCGGCTCAATTTGCTCACAAATTTCCCTCTCAAAAGGTGAATTAAATTATTTTTCTATTTCTTTTCAAATCAATATTCAAATTCATAATTTAAACACAATTTACATAAATTATTTTTATTTTAGAATTACATAACAAATTAACATGCCTCACTCATAAAATTTTTCACTGTATTGTTAGTTTAAAACACTATATAAATAAACAACACCAAACTCTCTCGAATATAATATGATTAATTGGGTTGAAGAAAATGAATTGACCTTTGACTATTGGTACTGGTATAATCTAATTTTATTAAAGAAAAAATTACAAATTAGAGGCATTTGAGGTAAATTATTCCAAGTATAAAATTTTACTTACAAGGGTGGAATAAACAAATATGAATGCAAATGGATAAAATTCATTTATTGAATTATCAAAATCTCCTCTTCTTCACCTTGTGTCTCTCAGGCTCTCTATAAGTTTTAGTTAGCTCCTTCACACTCCCTCACCATTTTTCTACTCTTTCTCACTATCATCTCCCTAACCCCTCTTTTACTTGCACTTGACACTCCCCAACCTCCACCGCCACTGCCACTTCCACCCCTCTATTGCCCCAAGCCCTTACTTCCTTGGTCAAACCAAACTAGCTACCGCAATCACCCAAACTCCTCCCGTCCCTCTTTATATTCAAAGGTTGTTTTTCACCCTTTGTAATTTTTTTTTGTTCTCTCTACTCTTGTTGTAATTAAAACATATCTCCCGGTTATTTGTAATATATTGCCTAAAATATCACTAATTTCTTATTTTGCTTTATTAATTTTTTTAGTTTAGTTTTTAGTGTAAATGATCATTCTACAATGCTTAATTAGATGAGATGGGACAGAGAGTCTGAATACATCTTTTGATTTTGGTGCATATAATTAAAGTGCCAAAATGCAGTCTCTAATTCTTTCATGGTTTGGTGTCTGTTAAATTATCATTTCAAATTGAAAGAACACTTAGACTTGGTAAGCTCATTTCGGAACCAATTTTGGTAATTAAAACTGTTCATTTTTTAAAATTCATTGAGTAGAATATTCATACAAAAAATAAAAATGATTAAATATCAGTATATATTTGAATCATATTTGTTTTACAAAATGAATGACGAATATAATTTTAAGAATAACCATTTATTTTTTGTAATATAAATTTGATCTAAATATATAACTACCGGAATCCGATCATTTAATTTTTTGTATAAATATTTTACTAAACGAATCTTATAAAATGAATAGTTTGAATCACTCAAATTGATTCTAAAATAAATTTATTAAATCTAAATGCTCTCACAAATTAAAATGACTAATTTAAAAGAAGCCAAATCCTTCCTTTGTAATGTTATGTAGCCAAGATTTTTGTTAATGGAGGTAGAATTGATGGCCACACTTGATAATTGATGTCCTGATGGTCAATCATCAGGTGACTTCGATCACATACTTGCATTGATTGCATTCAACCCCATACTAGACGGGTTGATTGTTGAAAAATGGTTTTGAAATTTTTTTTTTTTTTTTTTTGGGTTATTTTTAAACATTAATTTAGGTAGGATTCAAACATTATTTTTAACATTTTTAATTGCGTTCATGTTTAATGTCACGTAGTGACTAATATCGTGTGTTTAACTGCTCAAAATCATTTCTGGATGAGTGAGAATTTAACGCGTATTTTTGAATTTATGGAAATGGCTTTATGTGGGTTTCCTACACATTTGAAAAATATGCTTGTCCCACGTTAGGAAGGCTTAAGGATTTATATGGCTTTATAAACTCTAGCTTGGGATACTTAGAATGGGCCTCAAGGAATCCCAAGTTGTGGAAATGTGAGGTTATGGGTAAAGTAGGCTAGACCCATTGGACCCAAAATAAAAATCACACGAGCGGGCTGGGTTGGGTTGGGCTTCTCCGACCCAATACTTATCTTTTTGGGTCAAAAATATTTATATTTTATTTATTTATTTTTGAAATTCGGTTTCAAAATTCAAATTAAATCTATCCAATTTTTTTCTCCTCCCAAACAAGTTCATACTTGATTAAACTCCACGAGCGAGGTTCATACTGTTGAATTCTACCCAAACAGATCATTTACATTTCGAGCAGGTTTACCTGTTGAAACCAAATCTATTATTGTTCCGAACATGTTTCTATCTGTTGAAACCTATTCTAAAAAGCCACATGTTCTCCTATAAATAACTTGCTATCCAACAATTCATTTGATTCAATTTTTTCCTTATGTTTCCGTCTTTCTTCTTTTGTTCGTCTCTATGCTCCTGCATCTGTCTATCATTTAGTTTTTAAGAAAAAGAAAGAAAAGAGTTACAACATAGTTTTTTGATTTGCCAGACTTGAGTTTGTAGTGCAACAAATCAAGTGTTAGTTGTTGCATTCTGGAAGTAGATCTTTGTTAAATTTGAAGCTTTGGGCGAGGTGTAATCTACTTTAAGGAGATTGCGTCCAACACATGCCTCGACTTATAATTTCTGTAAGTAATTGATTTGGAATTTAATTTATATAATTATTTTCTAAATTAATTATTTTTATTTTATTGTTTATTTTATTTATACTTTTTTTTACACATACACACAACCACTAGATGATAACATTGATTGACTCTAATATCAAATGATACAAACATTTTAAGTGGAATTTACCCTTAAAACTCACAAGAGAAGAGGGTGCTCAAGATACTTATATAAACATAACCAAGGCTTTGTTAATTCAATGTGTATAGTTTCAGTTTTCTAAATTCAGTTTTTTAAAAATTTAATTTTTTGTTTTTCGTATTTTTTTTAATTTTTAGTGAATATTTTTAAAATTTTAAGCAATATTTTTTTACATTTTAGATGCACCTTACTTAGATATATCTAAATAGTAAAATATTTGTGAAAAAATATTTTACAAAATCAATAAATACACAAAAATATGAAAAATGTACTGAATTTTCATTTTTTTGTTGTATTTTTTGTATTTAGTGATTTTTTTAAAGATATTTTTCACAAATATTATATTTTTTAAATGTATTTATGTTAAGTGTGTCTAAAAATTTTAAAAAAAAATTACTTAAAATATTTAAAAAATTCAGTGAAAATAAAAAAGTACAAAAAATAAAAAAATAAAATCTTTTGAAAAATGAATTCTGAAAACTCAAATCAAATATTTATTGAAAAGTAAGAATTAATTATGAATATGAGAAGCATGACGTAAAATTGGACAATTGAAGTCTAATAAAGTCTAACAACTATAGTCCAAACAGGGGAAGAGATAGACAATATTACAATATCAAACTCATCTTTATGAGAAATGAACCTATAACCTCACACCATAAAATGATACTATACAATTACTAAGTTAAATGTCTTTGTTTAACAACTATTGGTTTAAATTATGAATTTTATCATTTTTGTATTAAAATTTTAAGAGCCAATGTGTAAGATGTCATTTAATAAATAGAATAAGGCATTACTTCAAGGCTATGTTTGTTTGGGCGGATTGGATTAGGTTGGATTAGCATTTCTATGACTAATAGTCCTAGGACTATAAATCCTTTAGATTGTGTATCCTATCTTATGTTTGGATTAAGTTAGGATTATAAGGAGGGATTAATAAAATATTATCCAATCCGATGTTTGTTTAAAGGGATTGGAATGGATAGGATATGGAACATCCAATATATTGACCATAATACCTCCATTATGGTCATTTGATAAGTTAGTCCAGACTTTCTGTAATGACCCCAAAAGTCATCCTTATTTAATTAGAGGTTAATGTGCTTTAATTCAACCATATCGATTGGCATTGACAATGTTTTTATCTTATTTTGGGGCATTGATTGAGGTGGTGGTATGATGGTAAGGTAAGATTGGACAAAAGAGTATAATTCGGATAGTTGATCTACGATCAGCCGTCATTCATTTGCCCTTTTCTTTTTCCACACTTTGAATTTAGATGTGAGGTTAGAACCATTGGAAAGCTTGTTTCCGGGGCTTCAATTTGGATACAAGAACGACCTAAAACGGAATCCGGATGGAAGAGTTATACCTGTTCAAAGTTTCGGGATCTGTGCTGAAAACAGGTCCGCTCGAGCGGGAATTACGGGACAGCAGCTTAAAACATGATTTTTTTGGATCATTTCTCACACTTTCCCTTTTCATTCTTCATCTCCCTCCCCTAGGTCCGAAAACCCTAGGTCCTTGATCTCCAAAACCTTCCATTTCCCTTAGTTTAGATCAAGATCACCCATCAAGAAGTGAAGAAGTTTGAAGATTATTAAGTTTTACCGATTGGAATTTCGGGATTTTGAAGGATTCTCCTCAATCTTGCTCCTTTGATGTTCTTCGAGGGGCTAGTTTTCAATGATTTATGAGGAAAGAGAACCAATTTGCAAGTTATGGTTGCGTGCAGGACACATTCCGGGAGGGACAAGCACTCCATTGTAGCACTGTGAGTAATAGTACTACAATTGTAAATCAACCACTGTTAATGATTATTGGTATTAATATTCTGTTCTTTGTGGGTAACTATGATAACGTATGAGTGGATTGAGGCGTATGTGAGTAATGAAGGATCTGACATGCATCAATATGGCTCTGAACTACTTACATTTCGAGTGTGTTCAGTGGTTAACGGTAATGTATCGATAATGTGTTACAACACATGTAAGTTACCATGATTCTACGGATATGATATGAGAACTATTAATGCTATGGAGTGAGTAATAGAGCAAAGAATATGTATTCATTTATTATTGATGATTATTTTACTTACATGCGCTTCCGTATATTCCTACCTTATCGAACTTGAAAAACATGTGATGTGAATGAAAGGTAAATGTGGGAAGAATCGAGTAACATTCGGGCGAGAGCCATTTTGTGATATTGTGTAACACTCGAGTAACATTACGGGCGAGGCCATTTTGTGATATTGTGTAACACTCGAGTAACATACGGGCGAGGGCCAATTTGTGATATTGTGCAACATGCATGTAACATTCGGGCGAGGGCCATTTTGTGATATTGTGTAACATTACATGTAACATCGGGCGAGGGCCATTTTGTGACGATACAGTATCATTACGGGCGAGGCCATTACGTATCATTACGGGCGAGGCGCTCTATGTATATATTTACGGACTCATATGCATTTGAGATATAATTACTGATATAGTTAATCATGTGCTTTGCGATTATATACTTTATTATTTACATTGTACTTTACATTATTTATGTACTATTATTCACGAATTTTACTCACGTATTATATGTCTGCTTACATGGGTCATCGGTAGAAGCCAGTCATAACCCTTAAGATTCGTCTCCCTCTTGTCAACCTCGGTGTGTCCAGGCACTACTAAAGCCTGTGTAATTTGTACAGCGTGGTTATATTTTTGGGATTTATGCTTGGTTGTCTTTCTTTAAAATGTTTTGTTCTATGCCCAATTGTGGGCTGATTCGATGTATATGTGTGTATGTTTTCTGTATATTATTTACTTGATATGATGTTGTGATCCTGGCATGTCAATAGTAGCTCAATGGATATGTTTTGATGTTGTTTTTTTTTATGTTAAATGCTTCCGTTCAGGCCCCATATGTTATGTATGTCAGGTTAAGAGTCCGGTTACGAATAGGTCATGCCCAAACTTTTAGGGGCGAGTTTGGGGCGTGACACTTTCACTTAGTCCCCCAATTTATATCCTACCCCCTATATGGGATTGAGTAGTCCATCATATGTAGGATACCATATTCGGATGGATTGTTAGTCCGTGTTTCAATTTTTTAATCAAGCATCGAATTAATAATTTTATTGGACTATTAGTCCAATCTCAAGCACATGTCCGTCCAAACAAACATGACCCAAGAGTATTAATATAATTTCTAAAGTATAAGACGTCGTTGCCCTTTGAAGTGCACAAAAGACAAAGAAAATAATAATCAAAATAATTCAATTCTTTAGATTGTATTTGAATTATGAATTTGGAAATAAAAATAGAAAATGTGAGTGAAATATAGATTTGGAAAGCAAAGGGGAAAATGAATGGGAAAAGTTAGGTGAAATATAGTTTCACTCACATTTTTTCTTTTTATTTTTAAATTTCTACGTAAATTCATGATCCAAACATAGTCCTATGAATTTGGGTAGTGTGATTCTAAATTTCAAAATCATGAATTTGATAGAATCAATTTGATTATTGGTTTAAGCCATCGCAAGACCAAAACCTAATTTCATGAAATTATGTTTGTGTTGTTATGTTTGGATGTAATTGGTGACAAGCAAATATTGAAAAAAGAATTGGGTTTCTCTTCGATCCTTAATTGGACTAGAGATGTGTTGTTGGGTTAATTGGGCTTATTTTCAAACCCCATTTTGATAATTCGAACCATTTATATTTTAGAATTCGTCGAGTACATTATTTATGCAAAAATTCAAGTCGATCAAATAATGAAAACTATGTGTTCGAATCAATTTTGCATAGAAAAAAATAAACGGTGAGAATATAAACGGTTCATACAAAACTAATCCAAATAGGTGATTGCTCTTATTCGATTGACTTTATTTTTTACAGGAATAATGTACTTGACGAAATCTAAAATATGAACAGTTTGGATTATCGAAATAAGACCCAAAAATGGGTCTAATAGGCCCAACAACACCTCTCTAGCCCGATTAAGGATCAAAGAGAAGCCTAGCCCTTAAAAAATACATATCTATATCTATCTGTATCTATATCTATCTATATCTATACTATATATTAAGGAAAAGGGGGTTTTAACCCCCAAGGCCTGTGGAAGCTCCAATATGCTAATCCTAATTTTCTGATTTTTTATTTTTTATTTTTTTAAAAAAATTGACTTGGTGAATGGTTCAAAGATTATAATAATTACACTATTGACAAATGGAGGAGATAGAGTGTGAGGAAGCACGACTGACTAGAATAACGCAATAAATGAAATCTTAATTTCAAGATTTAAAAAAAAAATTAACTTGGTGATTAGTTCAAAGATTACTGACTAGAATAAAGTAATAACTAAGAGAGAGAGGCTATATGACTATATGGTGTGCATATGTGTGATAATAAAAAAGGTATTTGCCTTTGGGGCTACCTCCTCGGTCAAACCCCAGGTATTTACACGCCATTACTTTTTGCATCCCCAAGAGACCCATGTAATTATTGGGTAAATGGCTCTTAATTTTTTTCCCTCTTAATTTTTTTGTTTTTTTTGTTTTTGAAAAAAAAATAAATAAACACTTATTAAATTCTTTTAAACTCCTCGGTCAAACCCCAGTATTTACAAGCCATTACTTTTTGCATTCCCAAGAGACTCATGTGATTATTGTGTAAATGGCTCTTAATTTTTTTTCCTCTTAATTTTTTTGTTTTGTTTTTTGAAAAAAAAATAAATAAACACTTATTAAATTCTTTCAAATCTTTATAACTTCTCCAATACACATATTTTTCTTAACTTTTCACATACCTATTATAAAAATTTAAAATAAATATAAATATTTATAATTATCCGTGCATAACGGTGATAAACTAGTTATATATACAAGTAAATGTAGTGTGTTTTCAAAACTCTCCAAAATCTCAATACCAATTTTTTAAGGAAAGTTAACATTCTCTTTCCTATGTGGCAGTTCTTAAAGTCTTCATAGCTCATTTCCCTAATTTTTAATTTTTTAATATAATAAAAAGTTAAATAAAACTTAAAATAATGAAATTTAGATAATGATATGATTTGTTAATCTATATCTATCAAACACATTTTGTATCTAAATCTTTATTTTGATTTACTCCAATTTTTCCTCTCCATCTATCATATATATTAAAAATTAAATAATTTGAAATAATGAAATTTAAATAAGATATGATTTTTAATTATTTTTTCAATCTATACTACACTATATATAAGCAAATGTAGTGTGTTCTAAAAAAATTTAAAATGATTATTCTTAAATTTTCATAATTTTAATATTTATCTCTTCTACTTAGCAATCCTCTTTGATTGTCTCTCATGTTTTCTTTTTTGTTCCATTTTTTAATTGTTAAATTAATTTTCCAATGGAAATTAATTTCATAGCCTATAGATAAGATATAAATTTCAAAGTTGAAATTTTATTTTATTTATTCTATTTTCTCATGTTTATCTTATTTTATCTTTAAATTTGAACATAATTTTTTATTTTCTTCAAAACTCCCTTTCTCTTGGAGTTTGTCTTCTATTTGAATATGATTGTTGTAGATTCGCATATATTTCAGTTTATTCTTTTCAAAGTTTATCTTTTAAAATCATTAATACATTATCCATATAAATTTTAAATATGATAAAATTTTAAGTATATCTTTCGCCTACGTTTAATCCTTTCAATATAACAAGTGCCTGAAAAAGGAACTACAAACATGAGAATGAAAAAAAAAAAATCACAATCAACATTGAGTCCTTTTCGACTCCCCTTCATGGTGCCTAAAAAATCTTGCATTATACTTCAAATCACAAGTGATTTTTTCCCCCTCAATTGTATCTATTTTAAATTTGAAATGTGTACTTATATGAGTTTTTACGTTTGTGAGAAAGGGAGTTTATGTAAATAGATATTATTATTTTATTTTTCTTTAAATTCTGTTTATGTTTATGTTTATGTTTTTGTTTCTTTTTCTTTTTTCTTACAATCTGTATTTTTTTAATTTCTTTTTTGGTTAATAATATGTTATTTAATTGAGATTTCATTATTTTTTTGAAGCACTAATATTATTAACCTGTGATTCTTTCACTTATTAATTATTCGTATTTAATTTTTTTGGGTGCAGATGTTAGATTGGAAATGAAGAGAGGGTCAAAATTTATTTGAATATGGCTTTATGTTTTAAATTTAATCATCAATTATTTTTGGTTGTTGATTGTGAAATAACTTAAGATTAAATTAATTTTCAAGAACTCATTTCTTTTGAGACTTTAAACCACAAATTTCTTTCTTTCTTTTTTTTTTTTTTAAATGTCTTTTTATGCAAATTCAAAACTGGAACAAATGCAAGCTGTAATAATCCAGATTTTTAATTATTCTGTAGAATTTATACTAATATTATTTAATCTCAGTTAAGAAAATATATGATTTATTATATATTATTATGCGTAATTTTGTAAAATAATATAATTATTAAAAGTTTAAGGGTCAAAATATAAATAGTAATAATATAGATAATATAAATAATAATAATAACAATAATAATAATAATAGGTGTGGTACTAAAATAAATAATTAATTTTTCATTGGTATATAATAAAGTGTAATTTAATTAAGAATTAATTTATTTATATAATTATATTAAAATATTGAATTAAAAGGTAATTATTTTAAATATCTACTAAGTATAAGAATGAATCTATATAATTATTATCGAATTTGAGAGAAAGGAACGGTCCGGCCACGTGTTGGCCAAGTAATGGTCTCACCTCCTTATAAATAGGAGGTGATTCGCCTAAAGAAGAAGAAAAGAAGAAAGAAAAGGAAGAGAAATGAGAGAGGGAAAGAAAAAAAAGAATAGACAAGAAGAAGGAAAAAATAGGAGAAGTTAAAAGGATTTTTGATAGTAGAAAGAAAGAGTAAGGTATTAAAGTTAAAGTGAGTTATATTGTACCTTGAGTCACCAAAATGTATTTTACGTATGTTTTAACTTATCAAAATCTATTTTATAAAAGTTATATTTTATTAATATATTAATAAAAGGTATGTTTTATAAAGTTTTCAGTTACGTGGATTATTATCTGAACCCTATTTGCTTAAAAGGAAATCCATGGATATGTCTGTTTATATTTTAAAGAATATTTGACTATGACCTTATATACAATTATGTTTTGTAAGTACTACCACGGGAGTCCCACGCCTTGGGGGACTTAAATAACCATTGGCCTCTGTTTGAGCACTTCGTGGTCCTCTGTTTGTCATGGATCCATTGGTCTCTGATCTGTGCGGACCAAAGTGCTGTGCGGAGCTAAGTGCTATACTATTGTGGGACCGACTTCTAGAATCCGTACGAGCCACCTCTTGAATCCGTACCTCTGTTCTGATTGTCACACCTGTGACCTCTGCTCTATGGTTATGATCATTTACTAACATAATTTATGTATTTCAGTTTATGCCACTTAAATGATTTGTTACCAAATTACCGTAGTTATGGTTATTTATTTATATAATCTTCGTTTTGTTACTTAAATGATTATTTGTTCCGACTAAGTTATCCTAAATGTTTTGGCCTAACTAACTATCCATGGTTATTTCGTGTCCCTTATACTCTTGGTATAATATTTCTCACTCTACCATGTGCTTATAGTTGTTTACCAATTTTCAGGAAACATGCAATTCAGAAATAGCTTTTGGAAAGTCTTAAATGCAGGGCTGCGAAATAGACACACACATCACTTTTATTGATATTTTTCTATGTAAATATCGGTATTTTTAGTCAATATATTTTGTAATAAAAATAGAAGCTCCGATGATTATTTTGGTACCCTTATTTAAATTTTACTTCCGCTTGCGTTTATTTATTTGTTTATGAATTAGCCGGAGGTAACCTCAGTTACTGGCCATCACGATACTTAACCCTTGGGTACGGGGAGCGGATCGTGACACAAGCGATCTCATATTTAAAATGTTAGATTTTTTGAATAATTTAAATATTTTTATTCTTTATGTTTGTCAGTTCAATTTTAATGTATCTCCAAACCTATTTATGTTTAGTGAATCAATATAAAAATAAAGGGGAAAAAAAAATAGCATGTAATTTTTGTATCCACTGACTGAATATAATGAAAATTAAAATTAATTTATTTTAATTTATTATACTGTGTGAGATAATTAATATAATATCTCTTATTGATTGAAAAAAAAAATGAAAAACATAACATTCTTTTATTTAATGTTAGTTATTTTAATTAATTATAATTTTAGTATGGTTTTGTTACTCCACTTTTGGTTGTCCTAGCTAACTCTTATTATCTATTTGTTATGTAATGATTTTACATAATTTATGATAATTTTCTAAAATTTTTCATGTTGTGAAGTGTTAAAAAAATTGAATGATGTATAAAAATACTTTATTCATATTAGAGAATACAACTAAATAGTATTTTTTTTTATTTTAATATTATTCACTTTGTAAAATCCCATGTGTAGTATTTTTGTATTAATTTTAATGTTATTCACTTTGTAAAATCCCATGCATTGCATGGGTGACTACTAGTATATATATATAGTAATGACTTTTGTATCTTGCACTGGTTGTATTTGAATTATACATATAATCATTCACAGTTGTTGGCTTTATTAAAATTTAAAATAATATTTTTTTTCAATGTATTATGTTCAGATGTTGAAGATTTGTTTATTGTAATTATTTATTGGTTCATTATTTTTGTTTAAGAAATTTATATAATTATTTAAATGAATGATGCACACTTTTATAGTAAAACTATAATTTAATCCGAATCAGTCAAACCTTGTTTGGATTGGTTTGGTTTGGCTCAATCTCAACGAATGATTAGTTTAATTTTAAATTTAAAAATCTTGACCAGATTATAACTGATTTGATTCTGAATTTAATATTAATTTGAACCAAATCAACTGAGGCACGTTCCCAGTTGCTCTACCTCACAAAAGTAAATAATCTAAAATTAAACAATTCGGTTTTTAATAAAATATGTAATACATATCTTTGATAAAAAAAAAAGAAAAAGAAAAAGTAATATCCTCTTGAACTTGCAGAGTCCACCAAAAAGAAACAAAAAAAGAAAAATGCGTATCTTTGGGAAAAGAGAGACCATGTGCTCTTAAACTATAAATCATAATGAATTGTGAGTGTTTTTACGGGGTAACAAACGAGGAGTGAGGACCACTACTACAACTATAGATAATTTTTTTTATTCACATAAAATAAAATGAACAAGCATGAATAAAAGCTGCAATGGTGATAATTAAAGTAATATTATTATAATGGTAAATTATACTGACATCTCCGAAATTTTTATTTAATACAGATGCTTCTCTCACATTTAAAAAATTATATTCCTCTTTCTGAGATTTATAATATCATTACAAATTGTAAGTGCCTCTATTTATATACCATCTTTCATCTCAAGGCACACAACTACTCAAGGCACACATTTAGTAATTTGATAAATACAAAATTTACTCAATACACACCATAATCTTGCATCTTTACCCTTACTCACACACCCCACCCACATCTTCCATCTTCATTCTTACTCACTCACACACCCCACCTACAATCTTCAATCTCCTCTTCCATTCTCTGTTTCATCAAAGATGCCAGTAGTGAAAACCTATTCTCCTCCATTCTCTGCTTCATCAAAGACGCCGGTGGAAACAACTCCACATTAGAGATACAGTAAGTGAGAATTCTCATTTTGCTTAAATTTGAAGGTTTTATGTACGTTTTTCCATTGCCATGAGTATTATATATGAATGTTTGATTTTGCGAATTAGTGACATTGTATATGAAAGTTTGATTTTGTGAACCGTTCAACACTAATCTGTCGAACATTAACCTATTGTTCGAAGAGTTTTTGTCGAATAAATTCAATATGTTTGACATTTTAGTGTCAAACTTAAGTAAACTATTCGGACTTAGCTAGTTGAACAATTTCAATATGTTCGAAATTTGAGTGTCAAACAAAATTGAATAGTCTGGCTTTGTACTTCCAAACAAACTTATCCTTCACTGTTTTCTGTTTCATTTTCAAAAATGGATAACCCTTGGCATATTCCATCCACTGCGTATATTTTTGGTTGTTTCTGTGAGGGTTTTTGGTTTTTGTCTTAGGATTTTTAGATTCTTGAGAGAGAAGATATGTAAGTAATGTCTGAAATACTTGGTGTGTATTGTATTCTTTATTGTCCTTTATGGTAATTTTACAAAAAGTGTGTATCATGGCCTATGGTCCTTGTGGTCATTTTATATAAGGTTAATATTGTAATAAAAATTAAACCAATTAACGGTGTGCCTTAAGATGAAAAGTGGTGTGTAAATAGAGACACCCACAAATTGCCCCTTGAAATTTTTTAAAATGAACATCTTGCCCTTTCTTTTTCTTATTACCATGACTACATTCTATAACTTTCAATTATTAAATTTTACCTGAACATATTCTTATTGAGCGATAATATACAAACATAAATTTTATATAGAATTTTCAAACATAATGATATAGCTTAATAGTGACCTTTCACTTTAAAACAAAACACCCATAAACATGATTTATATTTACAATAATATCACCATCACAACAATTTCATGATATTTTTTGTATAACTTTTATATATGAATATAATTTTGCATTTTTATTTCCACCATTATACCTAGATTAGATCAATTTAATCTAGATATATTTAAAAAGTATAAAATTTATATAAAATTTTTTTTAAAAATTCATTGAATACAACAAAATAAGATAATGTATTGAATTTTTGTATTTTTTTTTGTTTGTATTTGGTGAATTTTAAAAAAAATAAAAAAATATTATACTTTTTAAGTATATCTAGATTAGGTGTATCTAAAAAATAAAAAAATTGTTTAAAATATTAAAAATTCAATAAAAATAAAAAATACAAAAAATAAAAAAATTCAATTTTTTATGTGAATTAAACTAAAGAAAGTAATAGTTATTTCTTTTGAAATGATATGAATAAAATATTTATATTATTTTATTATTTTATATATATAAAGACTAAAGGGTAAATATTTTAATTTGATTGTGGGTAAAAGTAATTTTACAAATGTGATAAAAAGATTTATATTAAATAAAAACATCAGAGTTGTCAGTGTAATTTACCGTTATTATAATTATTCAGAACCAAATTCGCTTTTGGGCTTCTCCCCATGTGAATTGATTCCCTTAAAACGAATTACTGTATAAATTAATAAACTTAAAAATCTTTTGTTATTTATTTATGTGACAATTAGTAATGAAACATTTGTATTTAAAATGGGGGAATTTATAAACTAGTGATATTTTCACATAATAATTACAAATTTATGAAAAAGTTTAAGTATTTAATTATTAATGCTCCTAAAATTTACCATTAATCTAAAATTAGACACTCAGTTCATAAATTCAATTTTAAATTTTCTTTACCCAAAAGTCTACTCTCTAAAATATTTTGTTTATAAGAACAAACTCTTGTAAAAAACTATCCATGTATATATATTGTTTCTCGAACCTAGGGGTGTAATTATGGCCAGACTCGGCCCATCTGGCCCTGGGCTTGGGCCTCACGGGCTCTAGCTTTTTTGGCAGGCCAAGCCAGGTTGACCCATGGGCTAAAAAGTGGGGTCCAGGTCTAAGCCCATGTCCACTCAGAATAGGGCTCGCAGGCCGGCCCTAGGTGGGCCTTTTTTTTTTTTTCTCTTTGAAAAATGAACGATAAATACATTATCTATTATCTATGTAGATTATTACTAGATGTTTGGTTATGTTTCATGTATTGTGATATTTAAATTTAATTATGTATAACTTATGTATTTTTAATTTGAACTTATAACTAAAAAGTATGCAATTACATAATTTTTTTCTTTTGAAATGAATAATTATATATATATATATATGAAAAGAAAAATTTCAATATTACAATCATTGAATTAATTATATAATATTTATTGAATGAATAATTTTTATTTCAAAATGAAATAAAATATTAGAAAATTTTATATCATTAAATAAAATATGTGTAGATTATTGATGATAGTAGAGCAATTGCATTACTATAGATTAAGTACATCCCAACTAAGTTGATACCTACTAGCCTACCAATCATTTGTATTATACTCCACATTAATAATCTAATACAAAAAAAGAAAAAGAAAAGAAATGAAATAAAATAGTAAAAAACAAATTATTAATCAATCATCGAAAGAGAAAGACAATTCAGTTGCGTTGCCTGAGGATATATCATCTAAATCATTTTGAATTCTCTCTCTTTTACTATAATTTTGTCTTTTTCGTAAGTGCATGCATATGATCCCTGGATATCATCAGTGCCTCAACCATTTGGAGTGAAAGCTAGCTGTGGTAATCACTCAGCACATGTCCACCTGCATTAAAAGCTGTTTTTGAAGCAACTGTAGAAATAAGAATGGTTAATATATTATGGGCCATTTGTGAAAGCATAGGTCACATAGCTTAATTTTGTTTCCACCAATCCAAAATGTCAAAATCATTGAAATCATCCATTGATGAGCTTTTCAAATAACGTTTTAGTTCAGAACTACTTACGCTTGTATATTCAGATATTCTTCTACTTTTTATTACTGAAAAAACACTTAATCTCCCGTCTCTTGATTAGACTACTAGTGTAGTGTGTCTAAGTGCATTTGCAAATGCAGCTACCCTATATTCTTTAAATAATGAGTTGCATGTTTGCATAATAGGGGCAAACTGTATTTGATCAGCAAAAATACGTTCTAAAATTTCTTGTAAACCAATTTCTGTACACTTAGGATCAATTATTATGGCTAAGCCTGAGAGATGAGACAAATGATCAAAATATTTATCAAATTTTGTTTTCATTGAAGTAATAATAGTTACATAATATTCATTACCCATATATTTTATGAAAACTTAAATTATTTCTGCTAGCATATGTAAAACAAATGGTGAAGTAGAAATATATATATATATATATAAGAAAATAATTTTGTTGAAATATCAAAAGTTTTTAAAAAATCTTTATACACGGCTATTTGATGCCAATTAAGTTATATGGGAGTCAGTATTCCTCCTATTATTGTTTTTGTAAAAAATAAATCTATTGTTCTTCTTTGTTTATAAGCTCTTTTTGACATATTATACGTTGAATTTCACGTACTATCTATATCTAAAATTAATTTTTTAAATGGCATACTTTCTCGTTGATAAATTTTTCTATATTCCGAAATTCGATTAGCAAAGACATAATAGTAACAACTGCATTTTTTATGACAAATACAGAAGTCTCGTATACATGCATAATTTTTTTAACAATCAAGTTTAAAATATGGGTACAACAACGAACATGAAATAAATCACCATCAACAAGTAATTGTAAAGTTGATTTTAAATAGGTTACAGTTTGATTATAATATGTTGCATTGTCTAAACTAATTATAAATATTTTATTTTGCAAAGCCCACTTATATAATACATTTCTTATTTCTACACCAAGCAAATGACCAGTGTATGGAAGTTCAACTAATTTAAATGAAATAATTTTTTATTTAATTTCCAATCATTATCAATAAAATGTGCAGTGATACATTGATATTCTAAACCATTATTTGACCACAGATCAGATGTTCAACAAACTCTTCCATTCAATTTTTTAAAGATGTCAAATAATTCACTTTTAACATCCTCAAATTTCTTTAAAATCCTGTTTCTAGTAGTATTTCTTGAAAAGTTTTGATATTGCGGTGCAAAATTTTCATGAATCATTTCGGTAAAATCGGGACATTCACTAGTCGTAAAAGGTTGTTCTTTTTTAATAATATAATCAATTACAAAATTTTGTGCACGTATAGGATCATATAAAAATATTTACAAATTACCAGTTGATGAAAATCCTAATTGTATTTGACTTCTAATATTAAGTTGTTGACTTTGTAAATGTTTGTTAGCATGCCTTTTTAGATGACTAGTACTCTCTGCAGATGCAGCACTAAGTAAATGTGCACAATATTTGTATTTTGTTTTAAATGTAATTGTTCCATCAAGATTATTTATAAATATTTTTTCAAAATGTTCCCAAACACTACTAGTTGTGCCTCTAGATGATGGTCTAACTATTGAAAGAGGGATATTAGAAGGAGAATCAACAGATTCATGTTGTGTAGTATATGTATCAACATTGACATAAACATTAGGAATATTAGAATCCATAGTAATGTAAGTAAAATAATATATAAGAACTAACAATTAATTTAAATAATGAGTAAAAAATAATAATTAATATATGTTCATAAATAATTAATGTAAAAAAATGAGTAGCTAATAAATTTAATTAAATTAATTAATGTTACCGATTGGCGAATGCGATACAAAAATTAGCTTATTATGATAAAAGCTTCTTCTTGTACAATTACAATTGCCACTTAGGGATGACACTTCAAAATTAATTGAAAGTTGAGAGAGATTAAGAGTTTAAGAGAAAGGATTGTTTGTGAGATTTATTTTGAAAAAGGGGGGGGGGGGGGGAAAAGATTGAAGTAAATTTAAAAAAAAAAAAAAAAACTGACCATTGTGTTAAACAGTAACTAGGCTATCACCCGTGCTATGCACGGGATAATTATAAATATTTATATTCGTTTTAGGATTTTTTAATATATAAATTATGTTTTTTAAGATTTTTTATAAAAATAATTTAACAATCTTATCATTAATCATAGTGTATGAAAGAAATTGAAAAGGGTACTGTAGTAACTATACACAGATTGTATCTATAATTTATTTGTATGAGGGGATTTTAAATGCTGATTAGGGGATTTGACCAAAACAATAAATGCAGGCATGTGGATTGAAAAAAGTTAATAAATGCTGATCAGGGGATTTTGACCAAATCAATAAATGTTGAGTTTTTTTTTTTTTTTTTTAAATAAAAAATTTAGAAAATTCAAATTAGGATATTGAAACTCCCATAGGCATTGAGGGTTAAAAACCCCATTTTGCTTAATATATAGTATAGATATGACCATTAAATTAGAATATTATTTTTAGGGTAAATTATACAAATAGTCCCTGTAGTTTACGCGATGTGTCAATTTAGTCCCTATTGTTTCAATTTGTTTGATTTTGTCCCTTAATTTAACGAATTGTGTCATTTTAGTCCAATAAATAACGGTTGTTATGTTTGGTGGACGAAAAGTCAAACTATGTATCAATTTGGTCTCGACCAAATTCACACATTGTGTAAACTACATGGACCAAATTGACACATTGTGTAGACTTTCCGTCCACCAAACTTAACAATCGTTATTTATTGGACTAAAATGACACGATCTGTTAAACTAAGGGGTAGAATCAAGCAAATTGAAACAATATGGACCAAATTGACATATCATGTAAACTATAGGGACCATTTGCATAATTTACCCTTATTTTTATTATTAATTTTTCTTTTTGTTTTAGTCTGTAGATGTGTAGACATTTAATTTAATTTTTTTATTATTTTTTTTTATGTTTCCATCAATTGCAAATTGTAATGATGTGAATGTGACGCATGACAAGACAGGGCAGTAGCCAGGGGGTAGGCATCAGTTCTACTTCATTACGTAAGGACAAGACCAAATTTTTTTTTTTTTTTTTGGTTGTAAGCCTTTATTTTGTTATTTTATTATTTAAACTGTTGCAAGCCTTTTATTTTTTTTATTTTTTATTTTTTGAAATTTGACTGTTGTCGAGTGGGCCACTGCTTGCAGGGTTGAAATTTTTTTGGGTTGGGATAACCGGCCAAGCCGGGCTTCAAATGGAAGGCCCAGGCCCAAGCTCAAGGTCCTGGGTTGGGCTTGGGCCCGGGCGACCTTCGGGTCGCCCACGGGCCTAGGGTCATTTTTACACCCCTTACTCAAACTAAACTCTAACCAAACCTCTCTATCCATTCTCACTCTCTCTCTCTCTCTCTTTACCCACCGCCGATCACCTTTACTCACCGTCGATCTACCATCGATCTCCTTCGCTCACCAATCTCCTCTCTCTTTCTCTCTCTTCCTCTTTCACTTCGCTGCTTCTTCTCCATACTTCTTTCTCTGTTGTTGCCATTTCCAATGGCTATCCACCACTGTTACCAATCCAAAGCGTCTGCCCATAGAATGCGTCAGACTCTCCATTTATAGATCTCCATATCTCAAAAGGCTTCAAATCTCTATCTCGGTGGAGCTTTTGACCTAGGGTTTTAGAAAAAGAGAGAGATGGCAAATCAGTATGAGTCCAAGGTGGAGTCGGTGATAGAGAAGATAACCGAGAAGCTTAACGGGAACGATTCATCGACGTCGTCATTAGATTACGATGATGAGAAGACATGTCGCCGTCACGTTTGAAGTCAAAGGTTTACAGGCTCTTCGGGAGATCATTATCATATCATAGTTCATTTCTCTACTATTTTTGCTTTTTTATTTTATTTTATTTTATTATTATTTTTTTGGGGAAAGATTTGTGGCTTAAAAGCAAGGAAATTAGGGAACAAAATTATGTTAATGGTTAATTTGATTAGTTTGAGCACATCTGATTTTGAAATTGTAAGTTTTATATTGTCTTGCAAAAAGTACAATAATTTTTCATATTTTTGCTTGTTTTGTGTGGGTATATGGGTAGAGGATCTAGATCTAGTGTTGTTCATTAGATCAGAGTTGTGAATTGGTTAGTTGTTGTTTTAGTAGTTTAAAGTATTTCATAATTCTTAGTAATGTTGATGCAAGTAGTTCTTAGCAATGTTCATCTTATTCATCTCTCTCTTAAATTTGGATAGATAGTTGCTTGTTGTATTTCACTAATAACGATTTAAACAAATAAAAAATCAACAAATAGAATTCAGGAAAAAAATTTGAACAGATAATAAAATTTCAATAGATAGGTTTAAATAGATAAGCAAAAAAATTGAATAGATAATAAAATTTGGATAGATAGGTGTAGCTTGACTTTTTGTGCTCTTTTCAGATATGACTAGCCCTGTAGTTCGAACTCCCGCGGTTTTAAATCTAATCTCACAAGTGCAATGTGAAATAGATAAACACCAAAGAGTCCAAATCCAACAAATCTTTTGGAAAATCGATTTTGAATCAAAATGCCAAAAATGGACTATTTTGCTAGATACAGAGTCGCTATCTAAATATTTTTTGGAAAATTTAGGAACCCGTGACTCGTGCCAAAGGCCACGTGTCCGTTATCACCAAGATTGTCTCGGCTTGGGAACTTGGGTACGAGAGGTGATGGTTATGAATTGAGCATCCTACTCACCTGATCAAAGATCGGCCTCTACTAATCATGATGGGAATTTTATTTACATTATATGCTCTTGTTCCGGTTATTAGGCCAATATTACTATGTGATGCGCACACAAATATAGACTAATTTGTAAAAATCAGAACACTTTAAAACATGTTTGTTTTAAAAATTGTTTCGAATATGTATCACTTGAAAAAATGATCTTATATGCACATTACTCAAATTATTCCAATTCAAGCAACCTTCATCCACAAGTATTCAAACAAGTATAGCACTTAAGCAATTAGAATCATGGCAAGCATGCTAGACATGGCAATAATTGCACATGTGATATGCTAAAGCAAATAAAAGCTCACCTAGTACTCCAAGGCAAGGCAAACAAAACCAAACAAAAGAGTTAGAAAAATGCATGCTCTAATTATGTAAATGACTAATACAACACATGCAATATGCAACTAATAGGGTCGGTTACTAATTATGGCATGTAAATCAATTTGATAGCATGTGTTTTAACACGTTTTCAACGAAATATGTAAACTACAATGCTTTGTTAGAATGATGAACCGAGCCTTGATGCATGCAAGATAAGTGGATGCAAACATGTGAAATGCTAAATGAAACATGATGTTTTATTCTACCCATTATAAGCAAGTAAATAAAAGGGAGAAAGACGTAGGGTTGAAAAACATACACATTATTACAAGCTTGGCCCTCGTGCAGAAGGGTCTGAATGAATAACCTAGCTAATTAATTACCTAATTAACTAACTATTAGAAACCAAATGAAATAAATTAATTACACTAGCTAATTAACTAATTATTACAACAACGAATTAACTAACTATCTTGCTAATTAAATAAACACAACTGAAGACTAACTAATTAGTTACAAGCTCGCTATCCAAGCACAACACCAATATTATAACATCACTTCACGGATCCCAAGAATCGAGGAACATCTCATGCATAGATGGGGATTTTCACCCGATAATGCTCTCCGTTTTGCTGCTGGGATGCCTCTGTTGCACAATTAGAAAATTGCACATGTTTTCCACGCAGCCTATGCTTTGCTCTGTTGGAAAAAGGACATTGCTTGCTTGGAAAAAGTGGCTGGCAACCCAGAAGTAGTGGCCGGCCACCCACTAAAAGTGGGTTGCCGTCCAGTAAAAGTGGCTTGTCGGCCACTAATGTTTTTTTCCTGCAGCAACAGAGGACAAACAAAGCACAAACTAGAGTATTTTCAAGGGATGTTTGTCCACCATGTCTCTCATTTTCACCAAATAGGTCAAAGGAGGGGTAGGCTTTAATTCGCAAGCTATCAATCGACGCAATTTCATTGCATGATGACTTATGTATCAAGGGACACAATTTCAATAAATGGCAAGGAAAGACCAACAAAACCCTATTCCCTATCATGGATTGATCAAGGGAAGTGGTTGACCTTCGAAACTTGGACCATTTCATCATTAACAAGTATGAAATAAGCCAAGTCTCCATGTGTTCAATTAACGTCCGATTAAACACCAAAGCATTTTATTATCTTGCTTAATCTTAGTCCAAGTTTATTACTTCATTTTAATTAGCTTCTATTCATTAACCTATTGAGTCCAATAATGAGCTTTAAATCCACTAATGGAGAGAAGTACTAAACCAAATGTTGTTTTAGACATGAGAGAAGTGTCATGTCGTTAGTAATGAACCCCCAAAGGGATTAAACCATTAAGCACAACAACCTCAATCTCAAGCTTAAACAAATAATCGGTTTGAAACCACCCTGAAAGTAAATGAAAAATCAAGAAATTGGGGTGGGGGTGGGGGTGGGGGTGAGGGAGAGGGAGGGGGGGGGTTGCAAATATGATTAGAGGTGATCACAAGTATGAAAAGCCTAAAGTAAATGCTATCAACTCAAATAAGTTGGTGTCTAATGCCTAAAACACCAATTTTATGAGAACTATTACACTACAAGCATACTATACAAAGCATGAATGAAGCTAACACATAAACACAGTTCTAAAACAGTCCTAAAAAGTGCTGGAATGAAGACAAAAACAACTATAACAACTAGTTAAAATATTAAAGAATTAAAACTAACACACAAGCACAGGGAGGGGAGGCTAACCCCTTCACTTTTGGGACTTCAAAACATGATTTTTGCCTTTGAAAAACCTCTAAAAATCAGTGGTAAAATGCTCAAAAAAAATTTGATGAAAAGGTGGGAAACACAAGGTCAAAGGCTTTAGAAGCAAGGTTCAAAGAAGGGTTGTCAACCCCTCTACCTTTAATGGCCTTAAACCACAAGTTTCAGCCCAAAAATACAGGTAATGAACTCAAAAATAGCCAAAAAAGATAGAGAACAAGTAGTGTAGAGATGACACAAAAGGACTAGAAGGTAAACCTCTAGAATATAAATGCTTCTTTGAGTTACAAACCACTAATTTCACACTCTCAAGTGCCTTAAGAGCTCAAATTCAAGATCAAATCACCTCAGCAAGAAGCTCTCCAAGTTTGGTCTAGAGTGTTTAGGCAAAGGCTAGTAAGTCACAAGAGAAAGAGAGAGAATTGTAGAGAGAGAGAGAGAGAGAGAGAGAGAGATTTTCCAAAATTTGCTCTCCAAAAATATTTTCTAACTCCTAAATTTTTCTAACCTTGGCAAGCAAAGAGAGGGTCATCTATATATAGAAATATATGAGAGATCCTCGAAAATATCCTTACAAACACAGCTGGAATAGTACATGCATCTGTAGGGACAACTGGCAGAAAATATCTATTTTTTTTTACACTAGTGGTTGGCAGGTCACATTACTGGGTGGGATTTCACACTAGTGGACGGTAGGTCCCTGGAGGCATAGGCCTAAAAAACCACCATTTTGGTCCAAAACAAGGCACAAGGTTTGTTGATTCAAAACTTAGGTTTCCTGCTGAGGAAGTGAAGCATTTGACAAGCGTACACATTCATCATTGAGTGATCAATCAGTGGCACCCAAGTCTTAAGGGCCGTAAAAAATGGGGTGTCTACAGTTGCCCCTCTTTGACAAAGCTCGAAGTCATTACATGACATGAGTGAATGTCAAAACCTGAAGATGACCCATTTTGACAAGGCTGTAAGACTTGGGCAAACAATCAAGACATAAACAAAATTGGTTGAACTCGTAAGCTGCCTAAGTACCCCTTTGCAGGGAATCAAACCAGCATAGTTCTAGGGCAAGATGCAAATGATATGCACAAAAAATGCTTTGAAAGTTGGACTCACACGCTTCGCGAAGCCGGCTATTTTGAAAACTCATGATCATGCAAGATAATGTAATAAGCAATAACAAACAAAAACGCGGACTCTAACCACGCCAAAGCCATGAAAAGAGGAGAGAAAAAAAAATTGCACAGGGTCGCGTTTCACACGTCCTGAGATACTCTAATCACATTGAAATCGTGAAAAGAGGAGAAAAACCGCTCAAGGTTGCGTTTCATGTGTCCTGAGATAAGAGAAAAAACCACTTAGGGTCGCGTTTTACGCGTTCTAAGATAAAGATCGCTTAGGGTCGCGTTTCATGTGTCTTGAGATACTTTAATCATGCTGAAATCGTAAAAAGATGGAAAAAATCACTTAGGGTCACGTTTCAAGTGTCCTGAGATAAAGACAGCTCAGGGTCGCATTTCACGCGTCCTGAAATACTCTAATTACACTAAAATCATGAAAAGAGGAGAAAAATTGCACAGGGCCGTGTTTCACACGTCCTGAGATAAGAGAAAAGGTATGAGACTGAAACACACAATGTAATAAAAGAGTGCGGTAGATGCACGAAGTGAACAAGTGCGATAGATGCACAAAGTGAGCAAGTGCGATAGATACACAAAGCGAACACGTGTGATAGATGCACAAAGTAAACAAGTGCGATAGATGCACAAAGTGAACAAGATTACAAATCAATACAGTGACAATGCATGTTCCATGCAAGATAGACAACCAATGTTAATTAAAAGTATGTTCTATGCAAGAAACAAGAGCATATTCTATGCAAAATTGTAAGCATATTCCATGCATGAATCATGAACAATGAAGGGCACGCGTGCAACATAAGTGTATGTCAAAACGCACATTCTAAACAGCAGAGAACAAATATGTAATTTGAGAGAACGAACAAAAGTGATGTTCGACAACAACCTTCGACTTGTCCCTCGAAGAACATGCTCAAAAAGGATACACCTTGTTCATATTGGCAAGTGGAGAACGTTTGCGCGCTAGAATACAATGAGTATTGGAAACGACACAATCGGAACACAGTTTTGAACTCCTCAAAAACCAATCTGGACCCAAAATAGAACCTCTCATACACTGCTCGGGCAAAAAATCCACAAAACAGCACTAGGCCACAAATGAGGACTATCGACCACCTGTCGGCCACCAATGAGGCTTGCTGGCCACCATTAGTGGCCGACGGGGGCAGAAATGACATTTCGGCACGGGTCTTTATATACACCTCACCACATCTCATTTCCTCACACACCCAAGTCCGAAATCCTTCACTTTCTCTCTCTCTAGGTGTTTCCTCTCTCTAGATTTGTGCTTTATACGCATTTTCCAACTCCCCACGCAAACTTTATTCGTAAACCCTCTTTGATCCTCTATACTTTGAACTGATCAAATTTTGTTTTCGTCGATCTATTTTGCATTTTCATCACTTCGGGCTTGTTTCCCTCCAGTTTCTCTCGAGTTTTGAGAACTTTCCCGGATTTAGACTTTTTCTTCCATTTTCTCTCTTCTAGGGTTGACTTTTTCCAAGTTTTTCCTCTTTTCTCCATTTTCCCTCAATTTTCACCCACTTTTTAGATGGTAGATGATGTTCCACATGATGGTGCTCCTCTTGAGGTTCCACCTCCACTATCACCCATAGAGGAGCTGGTGGTCTCCGAGGTCAGCGAAGCAGCGGAAGGCATTGCGGCTGATTTTGAGGTAGAGTTCGCCCCAAGACTCGAGCTTGGGCCACTACCATTGAGGATACGACCCTTTGATCTGGTGACTTATCATCCTCATTTACACATGATGTCGCCTGGAGGCATCAAGCGCTTTGATGATTTCACTGGTGGCATGCCAGAGGACGTCTTGTTGAGAGAGCCGTACTCTCATCTTTCCTACGACGCTTCTGATATACAAACTTTATTTGCATGTTTTCCTGCCTTTCATTTAACTATATTTCTTACACTACCTTTCATCCAAATGCTCTTTATTACTGTTTTTCATCTGATTCAACCTTTCTTTGCCACAAGGGGACTCCCGTTCTTACATTGGGTATGGGGTAGTGATAGTGAGAGACTGATATTATTAGCTCCCTCCCGAGGTTCGCGACCTAGTTGACGAGGCCGACTTTGGCCTATTCTACATCGGGCTCTCACAACACATGGTGAGCCAAGCTCTACTCAAGGCGTTGGTTTAGAGGTGGTGGGACACCACCAACTCTTTCCACTTCTCTTCTGTTGGGGAGATGACGATGACTCCCTATGACTTCTCCATGCTCATAGGCTTAAGAGTAGGGGGTGATCTGATCCCATTTGACATAGACATGGGCGAGTAGGCGGTAGCTTGGATCTACCTGCTTGGAGAGCGCCCACCTCTGTGCGGGCCAGCGATGGTGAGATACACCGCGGAGTGAGCCTGAGATACCGAAGGAGGTAGAGCAGTATGTCCGAGACTTCTTGATGTTCGTACTTGGTACCACCTTGTTTGTGAACAAGTGGAACACCATAGGTGTGTATTTATTGAGCGCTCTCGTGACCTTGCTCCGAGTCCGGTTCTACGATTGGGGTGGAGCTGGCCTCGCCAACACTCTATGGCTACATGAGTTCCACTTCCCGCATAAGGGGATGGCAGGTCGGAGGCTACTAGAGAGCCTGGGAGGTATACATCATACCTTTCTGCTTTTGCACTTTTTGCTGACATATTGTGCTTTCTACTTTGCACTTTATATTTTTGTTGCAGTAATAGGTTTATGCCTATTTTTGGGCTTTCGCTCTAGAGCCAGTAGATGAGATCCCTTCCATCGTGCCTTACTCACGGCAATATGACGGCTGGTGCCGGCATCGGAGCTATGACGACATGACATTCGCCTTTTACCATCGAAATACGTGCTTGCCCCTGAGGTAATCTGAAACTCACAGTCATTTTTTCGTTACTACTGTTCTGATTCATATTTCGATAATTGACGGCAACTAACAATATGTACATTCTCTAGTTACAGATCATGTGGCAGCCCTAGGTGATGCGGCTAGAGTAAGGGACCAATATACCAAGGCTTGGGCCACATCTCGATTCTGAATTTTGCTAGAGGGCCTATTTTGCTGAGCTTGGTTCTTGGGTGACCATTTCATACGCTAGAATCTGGGCTCACTCGTCTTAGTCATTCCTGTACCACCCTATGCATCCATACGGACAGCCGATAGCTACCTAGCCAGGGCTATTATTTAGTTTATGGTGGGGCTGTATACCGACTACTTCAGATCAGAGGGCGATTATACGACGTTCATCCAGACTCATCTCATGCCCCCTCTGACGGGCGTTCGTGCAAGTGATGTAGTAGGTGCTCCATTGGCGGGTGAGGCTGCTTAGGAGACTGAGGGCCCCTCCTATTGTGCAAAGGTCTTTGGTTAGTGATGATTCCTATTACGCTTACATGCTGGCGACCGATTGGGTCAGCCTATCAAATCCTGATAGAGCCACCCGAGGCAGGGCATAGGAATGTCAGAGCCCTCGGCGCACCTTAGGTATGAACTACACTTTATAGCTTGTAACTGAACTCTCACATTCTAGATATTAATTCTTCCTGATACTGATCATTCAAATGCACTTGCAGGCACATACTAAGTACATAGAGAGCCTACTCCAGCTGGTTACTTCTCTGATTGGCATGGTGTAGAGGACAGAGACGTTGCTCGATTTCCACGGTATCTAGGTATCTTTTCCATTTTTCGTATACATTTCAATGCTACCTCACACTGTTGTGCACCACACTATCACATTTCCACTGGTACACTGATACGCATACCATAACATTCGCACCACCCCACACTGCACTGAGACACTGTACTTATACTATACGTTTTGCACTCATTCCACATACATACATTGTATCTGATATGTCGACAACTGTTTTCCAGATCCCTTTTGTACCAAGGACACCAACAGCAGCAGCAGTAGCGACACCTCCTCCGGCGGTAGGGATGAGAGGTAGACAAAGCCCAGCACGCGGCCAAGATGAGCACCGAGGTCGAGGTAGAAACAAGGGTGCTCGGAGCCAGAGCAGCGAGTCCGAGCCCGTGTTGAGCGGGGATGATACCGAGACCCGTGACTCCGAGAAGGCGAGAGGTGATGATGCTGGCTCGGGATCAGAGAGCAGAGATGATGCCGAGGCTGGCTTTGAGGCAAGGAGTAGAGATGATGAGACTGGCTTTGGCTCAAGTCTGATTTTGATAATAGTGTTGATGGAGACGGTGCCCCTAAGTCCCCTCCGAGGAAGAGAACGAAGAGGGCCTCTCAAACTTCAGATGACTGGTGCCGCTTTTTGTACTTTTTGCTTAGTTTCTTTTATTTCAAAGAGTTCAAAGACATGTATAGCTTCAGATAGGCTTTTACTTTTGCTTTTGAAAACTTGTACTCTCTTTTGTAAAAACTATGATCGGGGAAAAACCTGCAGTTTTATGAAAAGAGTTATTGTTTTTGCATTATGAGCACCACATCTGCATAGAATGAAAAATAGAGTTGAATTTGAAACCAAAAATAAAAACTTGTATTGGCACGATGTTCTTAATCGGGTAATAAGCCGACCAACAACCAAAATACAAAATACAACTCGATAAACAAAGCAAAAACAGCTCAAACACAGATATGCACACTTGCTAAAACCAAAAGACTCAAAATAGGACCTCAAAACACAAAGACCAAGACAAAACTAGACTGCCAAAATTGCTAGACCCACAAGTGGACGGCAGGCCAGAAAAAGTAGATGGTCAGCCACTAAAAGTGGGTTGCCGGCCACTTGTGATGAATACACCAGACAGCTGACAACTAGCCTCTACTCACAGCTTTACCTTCTATAAAAGTTCTTTCTTCATGATTTCTTCACTAGAACCTCATTTTTGCTATTGTTTCTTCCACAAATGGAGATATGCCTTGTTGAGAAGCTCACGGATTGGATAGCCACTTTAGACGGCACGGAAAAGGTAAATTTCCAAGATTTTGGTGTAAACGTGCTTTTTCTGTTACGTCATACTCCACTTTGCTTTCCGTTCCTCCATGCTGCGGCCCGATGCTGGGACCCAATTACGCATGTATTTCGGTTTGAAACACAGTAAATGTGCCTAACTCTTGAAGAATTTCATGCATTGATGGAAACCTGGCACGACAAAGAAATCATGCCTGGCCCCGTTTTGGCGACACCCAGGCTTTGGGATGAATGTGTGGGCTCACTTTGCACAAAGCTCGATCTTTGGCCCATGACGTAGAGCTAGATATATGCAGCTTGATTCATCGATTTTCTGACATCAGTGATAGAGGAGACCCTCTCTGGCAAGGTTTTCAGCAACATGCCCTCTGTTTATATATGCTTGCGCATTTCCTTCTTGCCCCTAGTTACAGAGGAACCAGCATTTGGTTTATCAAAGTGACCCAATGTTTGAAAGAGGGTAAGAGTTGTATCGGTTTGGCACTGGCCAAGACCCTGATGGGCTTAAATGCTTTTCATCAGCGAAAAACCACCAGGTTTGCGGGAAGTCTACTACTTTTTCAGGTATTATTTCCCACCATTTCTGATATATTCCTCGCATATCACTCGGCACTCATGCTCTATTTTCTCTTAATGCCCTTTCATTACTTTTCTCTCTACGCACATCTCTCTATTCTTTAATCTCTTTTATTTTTCATCCCTTCCCAGGTATGGCTTATGGATAAGCTGAAGGTGGTTGACCCTTGCCTCGAGTATTCGGCTCAAGTTTATTTCTTCCGCCAACGACTAGTGGACTTTCCTAATGAGGGATGGTTGTGCAACTAGATGTGCAATAGGTCTGCAGCTGACATAGCTTTACGATGCCCCTGACTTAATATGACTGAGATGAGTTACAGCATGGCCCGACAGCCTGGCATATAGTTGATTGGCCTCACGCACTGCATGTTTTACTTTCCTTTCTGATTCAAATGCCAGTTTGGGCATGATTAGACCTGCCCAGAGGAGGGGGTAGAATATTCGACTTCATTCCCGATTCATGCTTCACACCTGATTAGGTACCTTGCTACCTGGAGGACTAGAGAGCTTCTGGGCCTTGCCCCTAGTTTTAGTCATGCCCTTTCTAGTGAGTGCTTAGCTTGGCTCAAGGATGAAACATAAGCCGGGCCCACTTTGGCTACAGAAATTTCCGCAAGCATGGGCAGGAGACGCAGGAGCGATTGACTCACCTGACTCACCTATGCCCCTAGTTTATTGCTTTGACCTTTCTTTTCAAGTTTTATGATGTAAAAGTAACTTTGATTTGTATTGGAGAGTTGGAGAATGTATTTGTGTTGAAATAAATGGAATTAAGGTAGTGAGCACTAAAAATTTTCCTTTTGGTCTAAAAATGGTCTAAGTTGTAAAATGTAAAATTTTGAACAAAATCAACTTTTATTAAAACTTTCCAAAATCATTTTCGAAAATGATCATTACTTGACATGCACATAATCAATCCTCAAGATGTACAACCCCAAATCGGCAAATCATAACTGCCCTGGATTGCATATCACTTCTGCTCCGCATTGTCATAATAAAGATCACAACCAAACTACTGATGATGAACAGAGATGACCTGATTAGAAAAAATGGGCTGGACAATTGTGTTGGAGATAGTTACGACCGGACTTTAGGATGAAGTTGCCTACATATCCCAAAGATGGGAATAAGGCCTTGCGTAGTTTGGTTCAGGTTCACTTGAGTATTAACTCTCACATTTTGGGCTCTAACTTTTGCCAAAGTCGCCCTTTAGGGTTTTCAACCTTGTGAGCTCAGTTTTTCTTTATTTCTAATTTTTCATGCTTTAATTTTTGCCTAGGTCGCCCTTCCGGGTTTTTGGCCTAGCGAGCCTCTTAGGGGTAGTATTTCTTTAACTTATCCACATTGATCGGCTGTGAAAATTCAAGGCCATCTAAGTCCATGAAAATAACCACCCCACCAAACCAGATAACTTTGATAATATAAGGATTAGTCCAATTGGGTCTGAACTTGCTCCTAGTGTTATGGATAAGAGCTCGGTTGTCTTTCAGCACCATATCTCTTTTCTTGAGATTCCTGGACTTAGCTTTCTCATTAAAAGCCCTAGCTATTCTGCTCTGGTAGCCATGAACGTGATACAATGCCTTTAGCTTTCTCTCTTCAAACAACATTAATTCCTTAAATCTGCTCTGTTGCCAGTCTGCCTATGCTATCTGACACTCAGCCAAAACTCACATCAACGAGACTTTAGGCCTCGTTTGGCAAGTGGATTTTTTAGCCAAAAAGCCAAAAAGTCATTAAAAAAACCAAAAAGCCAATAACCCATACCAAAAAGTCAAAGATTTCCTTTTTTCTCTACTTTTTGCATATTTTTTTCGTAAAAAGCCAAAAGTCATCGCAAACATACTAGTTTTTTTTTACATCACATTTTAGCCAAAAAACCAAAAAGTTACTAAAAAAGCTTGTTCCCAAACGAGGCCTTAATTTCTATTGGCAAAATGGCTTCCATCGCATAGACGAGCGAATAAGGGGTTGCTCATGTAGACGTTCGGATCAAGGTTTTGCAGCCCCAGAGTGTGAATGGCAGTTTATCTGGCCAGTCCCTGTAGGTCTCAACCGTCTTCTGTAAGATGTTCTTGATATTCTTATTGGCGGCTTCAACAGTTCCATTGGTTTGTGGCCTATATGTAGATGACTTATGAAAAGCCACATTGTATTTCTCTAACAAGTCTATCACCTCTTTCTTGAAGTGTGAGTCGTTATCTAATATGATCTTGTTCGGGACTTCGTATCGGTAGATGCTATTGTTTTTGATAAATTTGGCCACATGCGATGCTTTGAACACTGCATAGGATTGAGCTTCCACTCACTTTGTAAAAATAATCAATTGCCACCAAGATATATTCATGTCTATTAGACAACATCGATAAACGTCGATTTCCCAGACTGAGAAAGGCCATGGTGAAGTCATGCTATAGAGCTTTGATGGTGGAATATTCATGCGATTGGCATGAATTTGATACTTGTGGCATCGTCGTACAAAACCAATACAATTCTTCTCCATGGTAGACCAGTAGTAGCCTAGTCTAAGGATCTTTCGGGCTAACATCACACCATTCATATGCGCCCCGCATTCTCCGCTGTGGATAGCCTCCATAAGGCGCTTCGATTCCTCTTCTTCCAAACACAGTTTATGCATTCCCAAATGACCTCTTTTATACAATTTTACCTCCAAATGATAAATTAGACGGCCATACACCATATTCGCCATTTGTTCTTGGCATTTGCCCCTGGTGGATACATTTCCTTTTCTAGGAAGTTCCAAATATAGTAATACCATAGGCTTTTGTCTTGCACTTCATCTATCGCGACAATAGTTTCATAAGCCGGCATGCATTTCTGTTCGATAATAATCGGACGCATCGATCATCACGCCCTAATCCGCTCCTAAAAGTTTGGGCCTGAACCCTTCAGAAACGGACACTTAATGCGATATATATAGCACTCAATAACATAAAATAACATAAATTAACATAAATTACCAGCCATGGACCTAACACCTATATGCTAGGATCTCAATGTACCATTTACCAGTTCCTTAAATACTAGCAGATATACAAGAAGCGATATTTGCATTCACACAATAACATATATGGGCACATATGTACAGAACCAGCCCCACACGTGGGCATATAGCAAAAATATTGGTAAAGAAGATTATACACGACTAATTACATTAGACAAAAGATTAAGGACCAAACTAGGGGTCATGAAGGGAACCCCACAAAATGCATAAGCTTCTCTACATGGCTTGACCAAGAAGGGGTGACCAAAGCTGAACTAAGACCGACCTCCAGGTTGATTACCTACAGAAACAGACATGACACAAAGTAAGCAAGGCTCAGTGAATAATAGCACTCAAACAATTTAATGATTAAACTTGAATTGTAATATTTATAACATATATAAGTGCAGAGGTCATATAATTAATCTTATCTTGTAAATATTCAAGAATGTCCTTGGGCCCAAATATCAACAGATTGTATAGAGCGGCCTGAGGCCCAACAGATTATACAGATCGGCCTGAGGCCCAACAGATTATATAGATTGGCCATAGGCCTAACAGATTATAGAGAATAGCCATAGGCCTAACAGATTATACAGAATAATCCCAGATTCATAAGAATACCATTACACAGTAGTGCACATAAATTTCCCCCATGGTTTATTACAGGTCGACATAGTTGTCTTGCGTATAACAGAACATTACTAATAACTATTAATAGAAAGCGTATGTATCACTACAGTACTATTCATAGGGACAAAACAATTCACATCATAACGTGAGTCATATAACGATGTTATAGACATTCAATTCCTTCCTCAGTTTGAGCAATTCACAAGTCAATCCGATATTTATCATAGCTTCTCAACGGTCATTAACATATAAAGCAACCCATAGTTCTATTCGATTATTCATTCGATGATCCATTTTAGGCAAATATCTATTTCATAGAACATGTGTTGAACAAAACAAGGCTGTAAGAGTCCATTATAGGACATTCAAAATATCATGTACTCAGTAGGCGGGGTTTATATTCATAATTTCTTCCTGTCAACAAATTCCACAGTATCAATTTCCAAATACAAAAACACAGTGGAAATCATTCCCTTAAGCACACAGTTCATGTCTTCCCATAACATAGGTCACTTTCCATCATAATAAAGATATTCTCAACTATGTTCATCTCTAGACCAATCTAGTATTAACAGTTCGTATACAATTCTCATGCGGAGACATAGGCAACTTACAGGTAACAGAACATTAATGATAACCATTAACTGTAAACGGAATATATTGCTACAATACTATTACTCACAGTGATCGGCTTCCGGTAAAAATGGGACGATGTCCTCGTCTCGACCTACAAACACAGTGCACAACACATAATATGAGATTATAACCGATCCTTTGCTTATTCGCTTTGATCAATTAATCACTTAGCCATGGTGGTACCAAGCTCATTATTCCTCAATAACTTATAATCCATGTCTCAGAAAATAGGAGGAATCGATGGAAAATGGTTTAAACGAAGAAATGGCACAAACCGGTAAATAGAAAGTGAACAATCGTCACTAATTTGGGCATAACTATTTATGTACTTATAATTTGGTGGTGAGACTACCACCATTGGAAACTAGACTCCTGGGGCTTGATTTTAGGCTCAAGAATCACTCAAAACGGAGTCTGGATACAAAAGATATGCTTATTCAAAGTTACCCAGTATATGCTGAAACAGGGATGGCCGCTCGTACTTTGGCCGCTCGTGCGGTGACTGGGCCGCTCGAGCGGTGGACTTGGCCGCTTGAGCGGTGGGTTAAGAAGAATGCAATGCTCTATTTTTTTCATGTTCCGCTCCCGTGGCCGCTCGTGCGGTCTGAGCAAAATCAGACAGTCCGAATTAAGCACAAATTCATCAAATGCTCAACATCACAAAGGGAAAAAATGGGATAAACAACACAATATAATGGCATAACAATACCATAAACATGAATCATAAGTTCAATGAAGTTCATTATCTTCAATTTCATATACACAACTCAATTTCTTCAAGTTCACATATGGATATATATATACTATCCAAGTATATGGATGAACTCACATGCAAAATCAAGGAAATAAGATGTGATTTCCTTACACGTGGTCTAACTAAACTTAGAATAGCCAAATGATAGAGATATCTTCTTAATTAGTCTATTACCATTCACTTGATCTCACTTACAAATCCTAGGTTACATGAGTGTAAGGAACTTCTTACCAAATTCAAGAGAAAGATTATACAAAGTGAATTGGACCTACCTTGAGTTCAAACCCCTACAATTCAACTTAATCTCCCAATCTCTTCCTTTGTTGAAGCTTCTCTTCTTCCTCTCACACTCTCTTCTTCTCTAACTCTCTTTCTCTCAGGAGATATTTTTGAGTTAAGAATTCCCAAATTAAATGTGTAAAGATAGCAATATATATATATATATATAAATGTTGAATAAAACAAAATTTAATCAATTTAATCATTTTGAATCAGATTTTTACAGAAAATCATATTATGATCTAAAAATTATGCTAGTCTCAATATAAAATCAATTTCAGATTATTAAGCTTCTAAGGCTTCTAATTTCTGATCTAAACATTATAATTGTAACAGATTTTTTTCTCTTATTAAACAGATATGAGCCTATAATCATAAGGCTCACACAATTAAGGTTATTTCCACATGAAATTTCATATTTAAACAGATAAATGCACACAGTAAGAAACCTAAAGCATACCAGAAAACATATAGAGGGTTGGGTTATTACATCCAGACTCCAAGTGGGATATTTACTATAGAAGATAGAGTTGCTAAAGTATCAGCAAACCTATTGTTCTCTCTTAATAGATGCGTGAATGTCAACTTTTCAAACTTCGGAATCAGAACATCCAGGGTCTGATGGTAAACCTTCATCTTCTCTTCTTTGACTTTCTAGTCTCTGTTTGCTTGAGAAACAACTACGTTTGAGTCCCCGATGACATCCAACTGTAATGCCCAACCCTTCACATGTCATCGATATTGTTTGCATTGGGCCATGCCTGCACAGATTTGTTTTTCCTAGTGGGTCACCTATCCCAAAACTACTTCAGCCTAAGCATGCTTAACTGGGAAGTTCTGTTAGAATGGGTGACTCACTGGGAAGAACAAATCCATGCGGGCATGGCCCAAAGCGGACAATATCGATGATATGTGAAAGGTTGGGGCATTACAAATGGTATCAGAGCCGACTCTCTAGAGTATCGAGTGTGGGCCCTTGGCGTCTCTCGGTGCATGTGGGCAGGCTTGTGAGCTGGCAAGCTATTGCACGGGGACATGCAGCCTTAAGGGGGGTGGATTGTAAGGTCATGGTATCCCATATTGGGAATGGAAGGGGAGTTCTTGGGCTGTAAAAGTAAAAACCTAGACCCTTATATAGCATCAAGGCCTTTTCTTGGGTGGTGAAATCCCTAACAGAATTTCCCAGTTAAGTGTGCTTAGGCTACAGTAGTTCTGGGATGGGTAACCCACTACAAATCCGTGCGGGCATGGCCCAAAGTGGACAATATCGATGACATGTGAAGGGTTGGAGCATTCCAAAATATTATCAGAGCTGACTCCAGAGTACCGAGTGTGAGCCCCTAGCGTCTCTCGGTGCATGTGGGCGAGCTTGCGAGCTAGCAGGCTACTGCACGAGGATGTGCAACCCTAATGGGGGTGGATTGAAAGGTCCTGGTGTCCCACATCGAGAATGGAGGGGGAGTTCATGGGCTATAAAAGTAAAAACTTAGACCCTTACATAACATCGAGGCCTTTTCCCAGGTTGTGAAATTTCTAGCAGAACTCTACAGTTAAGCATGCTTAGGCTGGAGTAGTTCTAAGATGGGTGATTCACTAGGAAGAACAAATCTGTGTGGACGTGGCCCAAAGCGGACAATATCGATGACATGTGAAGGGTTAGGGTGTTACAAATGGTATTAGAGCTGACTCTCCAGAGTACTGAGTGTGGGCCCCTGACGTCTCTCGGTGCATGTAGGCAGGCTTGTGAGCTAGCAGGCTACTGCACGGGGACGTACAACCCTAAGGGGGATGGATCGTAAGGTCTCGGTATCCCACATCGGGAATGGAGGGGAGTTCATAGGCTATAAATGTAAAAACCTGGACCCTTCCATAGCATCAAGGCCTTTTTCTGGGTGGTGAAATCCATAGTAGAACTCCACAGTTAAGTGTGCTTAGGCTGGAGTAGTTCTAGGATGGGTGACCTACTAGGAAGAACAAATTCGTGCGGGCGTGGCCCAAAGCGGACAATATTGAGGGCATGTGAAGGGTCGGGGCGTTACACTAACCTTATTAGTTCTAAGGCGACTTCTAAACCAGTAATACACACTTCATATTCTACTTCATTGTTGGACACCTTGAACTAGAGTTTAAAGGCTAAAGGTATATGGGAGTCGTCGGGTGCTATCAGCAACACACCTATCCCAAAACCGTACTAATTGGACACTCCGTCAAAGTACATCATAAAAGTTTCTTCTTCAACTTGTAGAAAGTCTTCATCTGGGAACAAGTATTCCACTGCCTCATCTTCTTTTACCGGGTGGTCTACTAGGAACTCCGCTATAGCTCTTCCTTTAACTGACTTGTGAGTGACATATTTAAGATCAAATTCAGAGAGAAGGAGCAACCAACGAGCTAGCCTACCCGTAAGCACTAGTTTCTCAAAGAGATATTTGATGGGATCTAATCTCGAAACCAAGATTACAGAGTGAGCTAATAAGCAGTGCCACAACTTGCTGGTAGCCCATACCAAGGTTAGGTAAGCTTTCTCTAAAGGAGTGTAGCGGGTCTCATAATCAAGCATCTTCTTGCTCAAGTAGTAGATGGCATTCTCCAACCTATCTTCAGATTCCTGAGCGAGCATACATCCCATGGTCGCATCTGTCACTGACATGTACAGAGCCAAAGGTTTCCTCGGCTCTGGCGGCAACAACACATGTGGGTTCTGGAGATACTGTTTAACCTGTTCAAAGGCAAATTGACATTGATCATCCCATCGAAATTTCTTCCATTTCTTCAGGAGACCAAATAGTGGTTCACAAGTTCAGGTTAATTTGGAAATAAACTATCTTATGAATTGCACTTTACCCAGAAAGCCACACATCTCTTTTTCGGTTCTTGGTGGTGGCATTTCTAAAATGGCCTTGATTTTGGAAGGATTTACTTCAATTCCCCTCTGTGTGATCAGAAAGCCCAGCATTTTTCCTGTCGTTACGCTGAAGGTGCATTTCTGCGGGTTTAACCTCAATCTGTATTCCCTGATCCATTGAAAGAATTTCTTCAAGGCAATACAATGGCCCTTTCATTCTTTAGACTTAACAATCATGTCGTCCATGCACACCTCAACCTCTTTGTGGATCATGTCATGCAGAATGGTGGTCGCAGCCCTCTGATAGGTAGCTCTAGCATTTTTCAAACCAAACAGCATAACCCGGTAGTAGTAGGTACCTCATGGCATAGTGAATGTAGTCTTCTCTCTATCTTTGGGTGCCATCAGAATTTGGTTGTACCCGGAAAACCCATCCATAAATGATAGCAATGCATAGCCTGCAGTGAAATCCACTAACTCATCAATGTGCGGTAGAGGAAAGTCATCATTCAGACTGGCTCTGTTAAAGTCCTAGAAGTCTACGCATACTCAGATTCTACCATACTTCTTCGGCATTGGGACGATGTTGGCTAACGAAGTCGGGTACTCAGATACTAACAAGAATCTTACACCAATTTGCTTAGTGTCACGCTTCAAACCCGCCCCTAAAAGTTTAGGCATGACCACTTCAGAGACATACATAAAATTCGATATGTATAACTTATGGGGCCTGAACAGAAGCATTCAATGACACATAATAACATCCATTGAGTTAATACTAACATGTCAGGATCAAACACTTTATGTCAGGTAACTCATCATATAATAAACACACACACATCTATATATGCATAAACAAATATACAGACCCATCCTTGAGTCTGGGGATGTAACAAAACTGGGTTAGGAGAAGTTAATTATGTTTTACAATATCTGACAAAAGGTTAGGTACACGAAGCCAAAAGCCCTGCAAGGACTCCATAAAATGAGAGAGTTTCATCTAAGTGTTTGGTTGTGGTGTAATGGCAAAAGACAAGTGGTCCAGGTTGGACTAGGACTGACCTCCAGACTGGGTACCTACAGAACAAACATAGCACAGAGTGAGCAAAGCTCAATGAATAATAATACATAAACAATTCAATAATTAACTTGAATTATAATATATAAAAGTGCAGAGAGCTTAAGGTTAATCTTATCCTGTAATTATTTCCAGAACGGCCTTGGGCCTAGTCTTTAAACAGAGTGGCTTTAAGCCCAGTAATATACAGAACGGCCTTAGGCCCTATAGATTTTACAGATCGGCCTCTGGCCTAACAGACTTTACAGATCGGCCTCTGGCCTAACAGATTTTACAGATTGGCCTCGGGCCCAGATATCAACAGAGCAGAGTAATTCTAGAGTTATTTGGATGTACACCGATTTTCCAATCATTTATAAATATTAATGTAATTAACTTGCAAAGATCAGAGCATTAATAACAATAATTATTAATGGTAAGTAAATGTACATCTACAGTACTATTACTCAAAGTGCTGGGGTGGAGTGGCAGTTGCTTCCGGTATGTGCCCTACATACACACACAGTTCAAGAATTAGTTCATTTTTCCTTTTAATCATTTTCTGATTCGTTTCGCCTTAACGAATTTACAAACACTTTAAGAGCATCAAATAATTATTTTAATAATATCAGAGGGTCAAACAGGGAAAATGGAGCAGACAACATTTTCCAGCACGGGCCGCACGTGTAGCAGTCCCTTTCGTACGTGCGGAAGGGTGGACCGCACGTGCGGTACTCCTTTCCCGCACGAGCGGCAAAATGCAGAATGCAATTCCCATTTTTTTTCCTCTTTTTCGCACGTGCGGCCATGACCTCCGCACGTGCGGCCGTGGCCCCTGTTTTGGGCAGTCCGAATCAAAGCATAACACCACCAAACTATAACATTTCAAAGCCCAAAAATGGAGGAATTTAAGACAATAGGATACTATAACATCACATTAACATGGATCACAAATTCAATTAGGTCTTCAATACTCTAAAATTCATATACACAAATCAATTCCTCACATTCATAATTATACTCACTTTTCCAAACACACACACATAATCACCCAAACATTTAGATGAGTTTGAATATGTAAAGCAAGGGGATAAGATGCACCTCCTCTCTACAAAGTTTAAAACCACCAACACAATCACAATTAAACAAGAAACACACACACACACACACTTGATCTTTAAGCACAACCCTAACTTCATTATTGTAGAGAATTTTTCACTCTTTAATCAAGAGAAGCTTAACAAGAGTAGATAATACATACCTTAAACTTAAATCCGTACAAGCCCTCTCAATTTCCTACTCTTCCTCCTTGATGAACCTTTCTCTCCTTTGTTCTTCTCTAACTCTCTTCCTCTCTCTCAGGAGATATTTTTTTGAGTTCAAGATTATAAGTCAAGTGCTTAAGGGACCAAGTTTATATAAAAGTGAATAAAGACAAAAGTCAATCAGTTTAATCATCCCAAATCAAATTTTTACAGAAAATCACATCACGATCTAAAAATCATGCTGATTTCAAATATAAAATCAATTTTAGATTATTAAGCTTCCTAGGCTTTCAATTTCTGATCCAAACATCGCAATTGTAACAGATATTTTTTTTTCTTATTGAACAAATATGAATCTATAGTCACAAGATTCACTCACTTAAACTTAATTTCACACGAAGTTTCACAGTAAGCATATAAATGAACATAATAAGGGACTAAAAGCATACCAGAAACATATACGAGGGTCGGGTTATTACACTTAGTGACCTCTCTCTTGATTTTGAACGCCTAATCTGGATGAATTTTATGCAATTTTTGCTTGCCTGGTTGCGTCTCGGGGTCAAGAGGGATTCGGTGCTGTACAATCTCAGGGTCGATTCCAGGCATGTCTTCGTAGGACCACACGAAAACATCTTTGAAATCTTTTAATAAAGTGATTAAATGCTCGTGCTCCTCTCAAGACAACGTGGACCCGATCTGGACCAGGTGCGAATCCTTCCTAGTATCCACATTAATGGACATGATTTCATTAGCACAGGGTTTAGCAAACCTCTTCTCCTCTCGATTAATCAAGTTTTTCAAAGTCAGAGGAATTTCTTCCTCTTTGTTTTCATTAAAATTTTGAAAATCTCAGTTAATACAATAAACCAACAGCACAAAAAAGTACACAGAACTTGCAGAGATTTCATTCAAAAGGTCCAGATCTTCAGTCACAGACTCAAAAGAAAAGCTAAATGAAGACCTTGACAGGACTTTGGTATCCGGGTTACCACTCCCAAAAATACCAAGCTCAGACTCAGAAGAACATGAATCTGATCCCAACCCCACAGACTCAGTGGAATCAAATTCTAGCTCATCATCTGATTTAGAATTGAACATATAGCCTTCCTCCAGCTGTCAAGTAAGAGATGGTGCCCCTAATACATCCAAAATGCCACTGGTTGGCTTCACACTTGGTTCTTCCCTGATCATGGAGACAATAAAGTTATCCTCTAAGTTCTCTAGGTTGGCTGCAGGATCTGTCAAGAGACTAGCCAGTGCTACACCTACTGTAGGCTCACTGTCATCTGAGTCACCTTCCGTGTTCTGTTAAGCTTTGATGCTTAGTTCGGCCATTTCCTTATCATCATTGTCCTGCAGTTGATGCTCGAAGAAGATCTCAAACCCAGGGACACGCTACTTTAAGGAATTTACCCAAGGCTCGGGGAAGCCACAAAAAGGGAAATCCTCTCATTCCCGAACAAAACGACCATTCAGTGTTCCCTGGATTGGCTTGTAGATGAGTTCATAACATTTTTCGGCTTGCTTGGCCTTGGCTCTGCCTCTCATTTCTTCCCTTTTTCTAATCCAGTCCTTTTTGGTGGGTACATAGCCCAGTCTAAAGGCATATGGGTTGTGTGGCACATTTGGCAGTGCTGCAACACCTTTCTGACCACTCCTTCTGAGCCCCATTCCTAGAACGTGTTGCAGTTTGTTCATGAAATAGATGGACTGGGTGCTGATGTACATGCCTTCATTTGCGACCAGAATGGTTTGTACTACTTGAGCTTCAGCCAGAGTGAATCTCGAGAGGAATACATCCTCGTCACCATGGTTGATCTCTAGCATTGGCGTGGTTACCTCTGGCGGCGGATGGATGGATAAATTCCTAAAAACAATCGCCACTCCTCCCCTATAAGGGTACTTCAACATCTGATAGAGAGTGGAAGAGATAGCCTTCACATGGTGCAACCAGGGCCTCTCTAACAGCAAATTGAAGGTAGCCAGCACATCCAAGACACGAAACTCGATCTCTTACTCAGCTGGGTCCACCTGGACTCTCATTTGCACTGTACACATGACCTCTCTACTCGTGTTATCGTACGCCCGTATTAATTGGGCTATGGGAATAAAGTCTACTGGTTTGTGACCAATTGCATAGGCGGTACGGGAAGGACAGACATTAATGGCCAAACCGGTATCTACCAACACCACCGACACCCATTTCTTCCTATATTCCACAGATATATACAACGGTTTGTTGTGAGCTGAGCCCTTTGACGGCAGCACTTTGTCAGAGAAAGTAAGCATTGGCTTGGCACCACTTCGAAAGACCAAACCCACAAGCTGCTCGGGCGTGGTGTCAATGGACAATTTAGCCTTGTTCATTGCCAACAATACTGCATGTCGGTGTACTCATGAAGCCATAAGGAGATCCTAGATGGAGATATCAGCTTGAATTTTCTAAGCTGTTTTAATACGCCTCTTCTTCTAGTTGTTTTTCCTTTTGTTTCTCGACCTCTTTGTCCTTTCCAGACGCCTCTGCTTGATCTAGGTGCGGCGGCTTAAAGTACCGCCCACTTCTTATCAGATGGTCTATTTCCTCGGCATCTTATGTATTGTCCGGAACGTACACGCCTTAGTCTTCATCATTATGGGCCAGATACAGATCATTATTGTCCCACCATTCACTCTCAGTGGCTAACAAACAGTTGTCCAGCTCTGCTTGTATCACCTTCACATCATAGGTGCCCTCCACAGGGTGTTGTGAAATTAAAGCTTCCTGGCTGTTGTAGACGTCCCTGAATGCCCCGGGAGGATGACTCCGCTCGTTCGCTTTATGGTCTACTGATTCGGACTCGATTTGTCACGGTTCTTAATCTGAACCAAAGAGTCCAAATCTGGCAAATCGTTTTGAGAAAAACGGATTCTGAAAAGAAGTGCCAAACATGGACTGCTTTGCCAGATACAGAGTCGCCACCTAAATATTTTAAAATGGGAAATTTAGGAAACCCTGACTCGGTCAAGGAATACGTGTCCGTCATCACCAAAGTGGTCTTGGCTCGAGCTTAGATGCGATCGGGAAGGTCAGCTATGAGCACCCCCTTTTGCCCGGTCCGAAAACCGGCCTCTACTAACCGTGATATCCAATTTTGAAAACGTTATGTGTTCTTATTCCAGTTAGTAGCCTAGAATTACTATGTGATGCGCACAGCAAACAAGTATAGACTAGATTGCCTAATTTGGAAACAAGCATTGCATATCCGTTTGTTTGGAAAACAGTTTGATTGCTACTTGCAAGTAGGCTAAAATACGGATTTCAATGAGTTATTCCAACTCAAGCAATCCAACCTCCACCCACAGGCATTCAAACAGTTTATTTCATATAAGCACTTAGCCGCATGGCAAGCATACTGTCATGTTAACATTCACACGTATGCGAGATGCTAAAGCATAAATACTTACATTGTACTCCGTGCCAAAACAATAAACTAGTTAGCAAAATATGCATGAACTAGCTCATGTTAAGATGACTAATGTGACGCATACAGAGTGTAATTAGATAGGCTCGGCTATCCTAAACATGGCATGTGAAATGCACGAGTAACATGTATTCAAGTTAGATTTGAGATACAATGCAGTTTGTATGATGTACCGAGCCCGATGCATGTCAACAAATGCATGGATGCACGCATGCATTGCATAAGGTATGCTAATTTTAAATATGCCCTAATCTACTATCATAAGTAGGTAAGTAAAAGGGAGAAAGAAGTGGGGGTTGGGAGACATACACACACTCACCTACACTTATTACAAATACGCCATCACTCAGAGGGACCAAATAAATATTACAGTCTGAATAATAAATAAATTATTACAGAATTTCTAACTACTCGAAATAAATGCAAAGAGAAGATGGCCGTAGCCCCCGCCTCGGGATGCGCGAATGATGCATGCTCGAATTCGACTTGCCCGGAAAAAACCCGTACCATGCCACTGCTGCCTCTGTTTACACTGCCCTGCCTCTCTTAAAAATGCCAAAGTCCTGGAACTGGTTCCCTGCGCACTTTAGAACACCATCGGCTGAATAGAATGCCCGCCGGCTGTGTACAATATCCATCGGCTGGAGATAAAGTTATCGGCACTGAATAAATGGCCGGTCGGCACTTAATGTTGCCGGTCGGCAGAAACTTCCTGCAGAAGACAATTTTGACAGCAACAGAGGACAGACAGTGTATGGCATGGGATCTCAAGCAAATATATGCACGGACACACCCCCTATCATGTAATGGACTCAAGGGAGCATGGCCCTCGACCCCCGGGCCATCAATTACGCGTTTCAATGCATGATGGCCCAAAAGCCAAGTTAGCAACTTTGATTTCAAATGTCACGCAAACCAAACAAACACATAAAGCCCAACCTCTATCACTTGATCAAGAGGCAAGGCATGCATGCCAATGCGATGCAACCTAGGCATGTGATCTAGTATGCAACATGGGCATGCAAAGGAGCAAAGTAGACTAGGCACGCAACCTAAACATGTAAGCAAACTAGGCATGCAACAACATGCAACGATGGACTTAAACTAACATGGATGGCTCGCAAGCATGCCAAAATCAGTGGCCATTAAATGAAAATGAGACACTCGAAATGCGTGCACGCGTGCATACAAACCGAGGACCAAACCTAAGGCACGAATGCCACCCTAACAAGGCATGGCAAAGCATGGATCATGGTATGCAACCAATGCAAATTTCAGTAGCTAAGAGTGATGCAAAACAGCCCTGAAATACGCAAACATGACACCCGATGCAAGGAAATGGTCCCAAAATGCGATGTTAAGCACATGAAATGACTTGTGGCTATATCAAACATGTATAATTTGAACATGAAGCATGAAGACAGAAGCTTGGAAGCCCCAAAACAAGCATTTTTATAGTTCAAAGCAAAGCCAAACAGCAAACATAGATAGGGCAAAATCAGCATGCAAAAACGGGCCCTCAAACTAGGTAATGAAGCAAGTGGTAGATGCAAAGCCCAAAATGAAAAAGACCCTTCGACAACACTGAAGGGGGACCAAAAATATGACTACTCACAGTAGATAACAACCCCCAAAACAATATACAAACATGCTATAAATGCCATGCAAGAAATAGGCCAACAAGAGGCTATAACATGAGGTATACAAAGCATCCACCAAACAGCCAAAGACCCTTAATGAGATATGTCCATGGGGTCAAAATATGTCCATTTTCAGTTCTGATCATGGCCGAAAAATAGAAGCATGGTAGGCTAACAAAGCATGCAAAAATGGGGACCAAAGAGGGGTTATGAAACAAGTCATACATGGAGGTCCCCAACAGTGTTGAGCCCTTCTTCAATGTTAAAGAAGGGCTCAAAATAAGCCTCTTTACAGTTTACATCGAAGCTCAAAAATACTTGTAAGTAAGGCTAACTGATGAAACTAAAAAATGCGAGTTTAAGGGAAATGGATGCTTACCCTTGAAGAGCAGCAAACCAGCAGGTTTTGATCCAAGAAAATGAGCTCCTAGCCTCTGCAAATGACCTCCAATGTTCTGAAATGAAGTGTAGAGGGGTGGTGCTACGGATTGGTGAAGAAATGGCCCAAGAACAAGGGTATTTGATGGTTGAATGAGAGAGATATGGAGAGGGAGGTGGGATATATGTATCTATATCAGATATGTATCTATATATCTCTGGTTTTTTGCTCCAAAAAACCAACCTAGACAAAGGGAGAAGAGAAGTGCTTATATAGGCCAAGTAAAGCACTTATCTTAAGGGCTAAGCAAAGAGAAAGGTTCAGGGGGGGTGCAAAAGAGTCTAGGCTTCTTGGAGAAGCTAATACAGCTGGCCAAGCTTCTCCAAGAAGCTTGGCCAAAGGGTTCAAGTTTCTAGAAGCTTTAGGGGGTTCAAAGGTGCAAAAGGGTGCAAAATAGCCACATATATGCATGTGGAGCTGGTTCTGTGCATCCCAGCTGTGCCAGCTGGTATGCACCAGGCTTGGAGGGTGCAAAGGGTGCAAACCGGCCAGAAAATTTGATCGTCGGCCAAAATAAAGTGCCGGTCGGCACTATATATTGCCGGTCGGAAAAATATAGTGCCGATAGATGATTCCGAGGTCAAAAAATGGCCGGTGGGTATGCAAATTGAAGCCCCGGAAGTTAGCTTTCCAATGGCGCAAACCTTGCATCAAAATTCCTCCTATGCAAAAAGTTATGCCCTTTTCGGTGAAGCTGCGCAGACTCGATCCAATCGAGATGATGCCCAGCTTCAACCAATCATATCTCCTCCACCCTGACTTGGCTCTAGGAGATTCTTGAATAAAAAATAAAGCCCCGAAAGTCTTCTTTCCAATGGTGGTGGCCTCATAGCTCAACTCCAAATATGCAATTGAATAAACCTGATTCAGCGAGGGCTGCTCGATTCTCTCCTACCCGGATTCATGGCGAACTTCTTCTTCAACCTATTTTCTTCCCTCTTCTCCTCTTCTTTTCAACTTCAAACCCCCAATCAAGGTGTTTTGAAAGATTTTTCAAAGATTTCATCTCTCTTTCATTCATCTCCACTTTGTCCTTACTCGGTTTACCGAAAAGCGCAACATTTACCGAAATGCGAGTGTCGGAACATCGTGGGAACTTTATTTCAAAAATGTTTTGAAAGAGAGGGTTTTAAGGTTTAAAAACCATCCAAAATAACTGTGGTCCAAAACAGGGTGTGAAGTTGAGATTTGCCTCTCTCCTTGCCGAAGGAATTGAACCTGTGCCCTGCACTCCTTTCTCCAACGAGTAAACCATCAGTAGTGCCCAAGTCTTAAGGGCGGTAAAAAATGGGGTGTCTACAGTTGCCCCTTTTTGACAGAACTCGAAAGTCATAACAATGACAGGAATGAATGTCAAAGCCCAGAGACGACCTATTTTTGACAAGGCCGAAGACTTGGACAGACAACAAAACATCGATAAGTAAATGGTTGTGCCCGCAGGCTGCCTACGTATCCCTTTGCATGGAATCAAACCAGCGTAGTTCAGGGGCAGGATGCAAACGATATGCAGGAAGACTTTGATAATTGGACTTATACGCTACGCGAAGCCGGTTTTGAAAATCCAAGATTTATGCAAAAATACAGTGTGCACAAGACAATGTGATGCAGAGTGAATGCTCAAAACAATGCTAAGGAGATGCACAAAATAGTGCGAAGCAGGTTGGAACGCACAAGATAGTGCTAACAAGATGCACAAAACAGTGCAATACAAGAGTGAATGCACAAAACAGTGCTATGCAGGTGCACAAGAGAGTGCGTTGTGGCATAGATGCACAAAACAGTGCGATGCGCAAAATAGCGCGAATGAAATGTAATGCACTAACAAGTGTAGGTAAGATGCGCAAGAAAGCGTGAAAGTAAATTGCATAGAACAGTGCGATACGCTGAAAAGCGCGAGTGTAATGGAATGCACAAGATAGTGCGAGTGAGATATAGCATGCAAGTGCACAAGATAGTGCGATGCGCAAGAAAGCGCGAGTGCACAAGACAGTGCGATGGAGGTGCGCAAGATAACGCGAATGATGCGATGCACAAAACAGTGCGATTGAATGCACAAGACGGTGCGATGCGCAAAATAGCGCAATTGAATGGATGCAAAATGCAAGTAAGGTGCACAAAATAGTGTGATGCGCAAAATAGCGCGAATGATGAATTGCACAAAATAGTGCGATGCGCAAAATAGCGCGAATGAGATGTAATGCAAAATGCAATGAGATGCACAAAATAGCGCAATGCGCAAAATAGCGCGAATGAAATGTAATGCACAAAACAGTGCGATTAAAGATGCATAAAATAAGCGCGATCGTTAGACAACGCGAGTGCACAAGACGATCGCGATGGAGGTGCGCAAGATAGCGCGATGATGTGATGCACAAAAAGCGGTGCGATCGCTAAGCGGTAGCGAATGATGTGAAATGCACTAGACGAAGGCAATACGCTAAACAAATGCGAGTGATTTGAAATGCACAAGACGGTCGCGATCGCTAAACAAAGCGAGTGATTTGAAATGCACAGATAGTGCGATCGCTAAACAAATTGTAGTGATTTGAAATGCACTAAGCGGTCGCGTCGCTAAACAACATGAAGTGATTTGAAATGCACTAGACAGTGCGATACGCTAAACAGCACGAGTGATTTGAAATGCACTAGACAGTGCGATATGCTAAACAGCGCGAGTGATTTGAAATGCACTAGACAGTGCGATACGCTAAACAGCGCGAGTGAGGTACAACCACAAGATACACATGACAGTGCAAGTGAGATACAAAGTGTAAGTGCACAAGATAGTGCGAGTGAGATAAAATGCACAAGAAAGTGCGATGAAATGCATCTTCTATGCAAGTATGGGGGCATTTTCCATGCAATATTGAAAACAAGCATATTTTATGCATGAATCATAACGATGCGCGGCACACATGCAACAACAGTGTATATGAAAGTTCATATTCTATGCAATAGAGGAGCATCAAATGTGTACTCTGGTGTCTCTGATTTACCTCTTAGACGACTTTACAACATGCTCAGCTCAAAAGGGAACACCCTGTTTATATTGGCGAGAGGTAACATCTGCATGTGAAACCCTCAGATGTTGCTTGGACTACCATTCTGACTTGAAGCAGGCTTACACTTAAAGTAGAGGCATGCTCATTCTTCAGAACACTGACAAGGTCTGAAGAGGTACATCCGGAATACAATCCCGGAATTTACTGAAGTTGAAACAAACTCAGATACCCGACATTTTCCTCTTTTGCTTTTGCTTTGCAGTCCGGAACCATTATAGCTTCAGATAGGTCCTGGTTCTACTGTTCTCACACGACCTGGGTTGAACCCTGCAGTTTTTGAAAGAACAAATTCCTTTTTGCACAAATGTGGAGAATGGCATAGCACTCTGAGCACACAACAAATCATTTTTGAAATTGAGAAAATGAGTTCTCGACCGGATATTGAGCCTACAACTGAACACAGCAAAGACGACCCAACAACGGAAAATAAAGGTAAACAACCTAAACACATCTATTGACACTTGAAACGACTCAAAACAAGACTCGAGACAAACAAAACACAACGAAAGACTCAAATCGCCAGAGCCTGTTTCACCGGGTATTATTCCCACCCTTTCTTATTTGTGATTCTCACATCACTTGGCACTCAATCTCTAGTTTTCTGAAAAAGCCCTTTTCTCACTTTTTCTCTCAATGCACATCTCTCTATTCTTCAATCTCTCATTTTTTTTATCCCTTCCCTGGGTGGTTGATGGGTAGACAAGAAGTTACGGGCTTTTGCCCCTAGCATTCTGCTAGATTCTCTTTCTTCTGCTCACAACAGTGAACTTCCCCCCACAGAGGGGTTATGCTACAACTGGGTGTGCAGCAAATCTGTAATTGACATCGGTTAATGATGCTCTGCTGGGGAGTTTGGACATGATCTGATCTATCCAGATGATGGAGTGGAATATCTTGATCCATTCCAGTTCGTGCTTCGCACTTGACTTGATACCTCGCTGCTTGGAGGATGTTGAGAGCTTTCAGCCCTTTTGTTGTTAACCTCAGTTGTGCCTTTTCCGGCGGGTAGAGTGCCCTTCTTGGCAAGTATGTTGAAAATGGAGGAAAGACAGGAAGCCTGACTCAACTGTGCCCCTAGTTCATCATTTCGACCATTTTTTGTTTTAAAACAATTTTGACCAACATGAAAGTTAGATTAACATGCTTATTCGATTTTTGATTTGAAATCATGCAAGTCAGGTTGTAAGCACTGAAAATTTTCCTTTTTTGGGTCCAAGAAAATGGTCCAGTTTTGGAAAAATGGAATGATTTTTGAGAGAATAGTCAACCTCAGTAAAAATTCTCAAAAACTGTTTTTGCAAACGGCCACCGCTCAACAAGCAGGGAACCAACTCTTTGAGATGCACAACCTCGGACCCATAGCAATGGAAAATTGCCCCTTGTCTGAAGGACACTGCATGGCAACGGAAAGTCACCCCTTGTTTGAAATGACACCGCAGTGCATTGAATGGCAACGGAAAGTTGCCCCTTGTCTAAATGGCACCGCAGCGTATTGAAATCAATCCTTCAGAGCGACGATCACAACCAAACTCACGGATACAGAGAAGGCAAAGATGATCAAAACCATTTCATGGACACAACTGAATTTGAAGTGTTTTAGGGCTGGACTTCAGAATGAAGTTGCCTACGTATCCCAAAGATGGGAATCAAGCCTTACGTAGTTCGGGGTTAAGGTACACTCGGGTATTTAACCTCTCTTTTTTATGCTCTAACTTTTGCCAAGGCGCCTGTTGCAGGTTTTCGACCTTGCGAGCTTTGTTCTTCTTTCTTTTCTTTTCTTTTCTTCTCTTGTTCTTCTTTTTTTTTTTCTTTTAGGCTCTAACTTTTGCCAAGGCGCCCGATGCGGGTTTTCGACCTTGCGAGCTTCTTTTTCTTTTCTTTTCTTTTTCTTCTTCCTTTGTTCTTCTTTTTTTTTTGTATTTTTTTTCTTTCCTTTTGTATGTATTTTTTGCTTGCTCTAACTTTTGCCTGGGTCGCCCTTCCGGGTTTTCGGCCCAGCGAGCCTCTCAAAGGGTAAAAGTGTAGCAAGTCCATGCCAAATGGTTTTAGGGTTTTGATGCCATCCGTATCCAGGAGAGTGGCTGTTGATTCGCAAGAGAACTCATGTTCGGCTCTTCGGGCACATCTGACATCTTTGCCCCTAGTTTGAGGGGGGGCTTCTGATCTAGCTTCCCAAGCCTCTTTTGACGACATCTGATCTTCTTGATTTGACTTTCTTACCTCTTGTTCGAGGACTGCTTTGAATCTGGTCTCACAGGCCTCACGTTGTAGTTAACCGTTGAACATTCTGAGTTTGAGTCCAAGGTTCAAAAATGAGGGGTCGAGTCTCGAGGCTGAGAGCGATCCTAGGCTGCACAATCTCAAGAGCGATTCCACACATGTCTTCGCAGGACCGCGCAAAACATTTTTTGAAAGTTTTTAAGAAAACGACAAATCGCTCGCGCTGAAGACAGTGTAGGACCAATCTGGATCAAAGCTAGGGTCCTTCTCAGTACTCACACTAACAAGCATGATTTCATTCATTAAGGGCTTAGCACGCCTCTCTTTCTCTCAATTGATCAAATTTTTTTGCAAATCCCAAGGAATTCCTTCCTCTTCGTTTTCACCACAGTGTTTGAAAAAGTTTTGAAAAACTTAGGCCAATGCAATGACTTCAAGGCACAGAAAAGACAGAGTTCTTAGTCAAATACTTCCATCTCATTTAGAATTTCTGGCACAACTGGCACACGGCAGAAGCAAACACAAGCGTATGAAAATCACTGCAGTTCCATTCAAAATCTGTTGGCATAACTGACTTCCTGGCAGAAACAGACTCAAAACAAAATGAAAAGACAGACGCAAAACAAGCAAGTGATGTCCGAGGTAACTCCCCCGAAATCACCCGACTCTGACAAAACAGGACTGACTCGATACAACAAGACAGACCCTTAATCAAAAAGACTGACTCAAGACAAAGAGACAAGCTCAAAGCAAAAACGACAGAACTGACTCAGTACCCAAGCCAGAACATACAAAAACCAGCATTCGCAAATTCTCAAAACAGTGCGTGCCATACGCCACATCTGAAACCGAAAGCACCTTTGCAGGTGGTTTGTCCCCCGATCACATACTTGTACTATCCCCCAAGTTTGCTGATCCAGTGACGATAGCTTTACTGAGCTGGTGCGGCAATGACGTTGTTGTCAAACAAATCTTGTACACCATGGCGCAAATGAAAGCAGCTATCGGTCTCATGACCGGTTTGTTGATGGTAGGCCTGATGATGGTGGTCATGCTTTGAAGGAGAGGATCGTAAAGGCCGTTGTTCCAATGGTTTGAGATGTCCTTCCTGGGATTAAGACCTCTAGAGCCTTTGACAAAGGCATATGAAGTGGGGTGAAAACCCTCTTGACTCGAGGTGGATATTTGGTTTTCATGAGCTACTTCCGGACGCACCGGTGAATGGGGTAGCTTTTGTGATGTGGTGTTGGTGACCATGCCCACTTCGAAGGTCTTGCGGTTGCATCACCTTGGTGGTCACATTCAATCGGGTAAATGCCCTCCGGCTGCTCCTTCTCTGGTCAATGAGGCCCTTTATAGCATCCTCGATTTGTACCCCAATCTCATGGAGGTGCAAGGTGGGTAGGGGAGGACAATCATCTTCTGCATCACTGGGTTGGAGATTGCGCACAATCATCATGTCTGGTCCTTGTCGACCGCCTAGTGGTCATCGAAGCTTTGGCTCTCCAACGGGTTACAAAGTCAGAGAAGCCCTCTTTCGGCTCTTGCCTGGTTGTCTCAAGATCACGGGTTGTGATCTCGATCTGGGTATTGTATGAATATTGTGCGACGAAGGCCTCGGACATCTCCTCCCGCTTCGTTTCGAAGTCGTCTAATTTGGCGTGCGGATGGCGGCGATACACCGAGGTCTGCTAAAGAGGGAGAGCTTCTGTAATCTTGTCAAGCCCATCGGGCGCAGAACATCTGAAAACAAACTCAGGTGGACCATGGGATCTCCTGACCCGTCGAAACGGTCGATGTGAGGCATCTTGAACCTGTCTGGCAATGTCACAGTTGTGTCCGTGTATCCATCTTCAATGTCAGGGATGGTCTTGTCTCCCTGGGATTTCTTGAACAGCTTTTCAAGCTTGCTCAACTTCAGTGCTATGGGATCCGTCTCGAACTCAAAGGGAGAGTCCGGTTGGTTGGTGGGTGTTTTTGATAACTAGGGTAAAATTGGGGGCGGAGCCGATCCTACCGGAATGTCTGTACCTTCCTGGACATTTGGCGTCTCCCCAGGTGCTGGAGCTCCTACTGGGGGAGGAACTTGTTGTGAAGCGAGCCTTGCCGCTTTCTTTATTCTGACACAGTGATGAGCTCACCATTGAGCCATGATTGCAACTTTTTGCGCTTGGAAAATTTCGCTTGGCGGACAGCATCTTGTTGCATGAGTTTCATAGTTTCCTGCATTTGACGCATCATTGCTTCCATCCCTGATGTATTCTGGCGATCCATCTGACCGACATTCACTTGGAGGGTGGATAAGGCCCTTGATCCGTAGCTTAATCGGTGATCTGTGCGACTAGCCTTCTCTAGCCCGATTACCCTTGAATCGAAGTCTCGACCGACAAAGTCTATCAAGATACAAATCCAATGTATCCGGAGATAGTGGAGCCTTCTGAAGCTATGGTACCAAGACTACCCAAGAAAAAGGGAAAACAGACAACATCTCAGTTCAACTTCACCAAAACAGAGCTGAAGCAGTGAATGATCAGATTCCATTCTCGATCATCGTTCCAAATCATTGCCCCAAATCTGAATATGATACCCGCAGATATAACTGACTCTCAAAATCGACATCGGTGGTGCCCGCAGGATACCCAGACTATAAACTCAGTATATGCATTCCCTGTAGAGATACACTCTAAAAGCACATAGCAAGTAAATGAGAGCCAATACACCCCTATGTTGGGGTAGGGTTTCCCTGTCCTATTTTTGTCAGGAGCTAGGGTTTTACTACACACGCAGCGGTTTCAAACAACCTAACATCGGGTAAGCAACCTGTCCTAGTTTGGAATGGTCACTATGGATCCGAATATGCACTAGGTCGAATGGTCAAAAAGGGTGCCCCGGTAAAACCGGGGTTTGTGTTCCCATCGCGAGAGCTGGCAACCGTCAATTTTTATGGTCATGCCTTGACAAGACAAGCCTCCAACAAACCGCTCAGGAATAGCAGATGGCCAACACGGTGTCCTAGGCACACCAATGCACATGCAATGCAAAGAAACACATAAGTGTAGTCAAAACAGGATATCAGGAGTTTGAGTCAAGCTCTCTAAAATCCCCAGCAGAGTCGCCAGAAACTGTAGACGTCCCTAAACGCCCCGGGAGGATGACTCCCGTTCTGTTCATTTTGCGGGTCTACTACAGTTCGGACTCGATTTGTCACGGTTCTTAATTTGAACCAAAGAGTCCAAATCTGGCAAATCGTTTTGAGAAAAACGAATTCTGAAAAGAAGTGCCAAACATGGACTGCTTTGCCAGATACAGAGTCGCCACCTAAATATTTTAAAATGGGAAATTTAGGAAACCCTGACTCGGTGCCGAAGGCCACGTGTCCGTCATCACCAAAGTGGTCTTGGCTCGGGAGCTTGGGTACGATCGGGGAAGGTCAGCTATGAGCACCCCCTTTCGCCCGATCCGAAAACCGGCCTCTACTAACCGTGATATCCAATTTTGAAAACGTTATGTGTTCTTATTCCAGTTAGTAGCCTAGAATTACTATGTGATGCGCACAGCAAACAAGTATAGACTAGATTGCCTAATTTGGAAACAAGCATTGCATATCCGTTTGTTTGGAAAACAGTTTGAAATTACTACTCGCAAGTAGGCTAAAATACGGATTTCAATGAGTTATTCCAACTCAAGCAATCCAAGCTCCACCCACAGGCATTCAAACAGTTTATTTCATATAAGCACTTAGCCGTATGGCAAGCATACTGTCATGTTAACATTCACACGTATGCGAGATGCTAAAGCATAAATACTTACATTGTACTCCGTGCCAAAACAATAAACTAGTTAGCAAAATATGCATGACCTAGCTCATGTTAAGATGACTAATGCGACGCATACAGAGTGCAATTAGACAGGCTCGGCTATCCTAAACATGGCATGTGAAATGCACGAGTAACACGTATTCAAGTTAGATTTGAGATACAATGCAGTTTGTATGATGTACCGAGCCCGATGCATGTCAACAAATGCATGGATGCACGCATGCATTGCATAAGGTATGCTAATTTTAAATATGCCCTAATCTACCATCATAAGCAGGTAAGTAAAAGGGAGAAAGAAGTGGGGGTTGGGAGACATACACACACTCACCCACACTTATTACAAATACGCCCTCACTCAGAGGGACCAAATAAATATTACAGTCTGAATAATAAATAAATTATTACAGAATTTCTAACTACTCGAAATAAATGCAAAGAGAAGATGGTCGTAGCCCCCGCCTCGGGATGCGTGAATGATGCATGCTCGAATCCAATTTGCCCGGAAAAAACCCGTACCATGCCACTGCTGCCTCTGTTTACACTGCCCTGCCTCTCTTAAAAATGCCAAAGTCCTGGAACTGGTTCCCTGCGCACTTTAGCACACCATCGGCTGAATAGAATGCCCGCCGGCTGTGTACAATATCCATTGGCTGGAGATAAAGTTATCGGCACTGAATAAATGGCCGGTCGGCACTTCATGTTGCCGGTCGGCCGAAACTTCCTGCAGAAGACAATTTTGACAGCAACAGAGGACAGACAGTGTATGGCATGGGATCTCAAGCAAATATATGCACGGACACACCCCCTATCATGTAATGGACTCAAGGGAGCATGGCCCTCGACCCCCGGGCCATCAATCACGCGTTTCAATGCATGATGGCCCAAAAGCCAAGTTAGCAACTTTGATTTCAAATGTCATGCAAACCAAACAAACACATAAAGCCCAACCTCTATCACTTGATCAAGAGGCAAGGCATGCATGCCAATGCGATGCAACCTAGGCATGTGATCTAGTATGCAACATGGGCATGCAAAGGAGCAAAGTAGACTAGGCACGCAACCTAAACATGTAAGCAAACTAGGCATGCAACAACATGCAACGATGGACTTAAACTAACATGGATGGCTCGCAATCATGCCAAAATTAGTGGCCATTAAATGAAAATGAGACACTCGAAATGCGTGCACGCATGCACGCAAACCGAGGACCAAACCTAAGGCACGAATGCCATCCTAACAAGGCATGGCAAAGCATGGATCATGGTATGCAAACAATGAAAATTTCAGTAGCTAAGAGTGACGCAAAACAGCCCCGAAATACGCAAACATGACACCCGATGCAAGGAAATGGTCCCAAAATGCGATGTTAAGCACATGAAATGACTTGTGGCTATATCAAACATGTATAATTTGAACATGAAGAATGAAGACAGAAGCTAGGAAGCCCCAAAAAAATCATTTTTATAGTTCAAAGCAAAGCCAAACAGCAAACATAGATAGGGCAAAATCAGCATGCAAAAACGGGCCCTCAAACTAGGTAATGAAGCAAGTGGTAGATGCAAAGCCCAAAATGAAAAAGACCCTTCGACAACACTGAAGAGGGACCAAAAATATGACTACTCACAGTAGATGACAACCCCCAAAACAATATACAAACATGCTGAAAATGCCATGCAAGAAATAGGCCAACAAGAGGCTATAACATGAGGTATACAAAGAATCCACCAAAGAGCCAAAGACCCTTAATGAGATATGTCCAGGGAGTCAAAATATGGCCATTTTCAGTTCTGATCATGGCTGAAAAATAGAATCATGGTAGGCTAACAAAGCATGCAAAAATGGGGACCAAAGAGGGGTTATGAAGCAAGCCATACATGGAGGTCCCCAACAATGTTGAGCCCTTCTTCAATGTTGAAGAAGGGCTCAAAATAAGCCTCTTTACAGTTTACATCGAAGCTCAAAAATACTTGTTAGTAAGGCTAACCGATGAAACTAAAAAATGCAAGTTTAAAGGAAATGGATGCTTACCCTTGAAGAGCAGCAAACCAGCAGGTTTTGATCCAAGAAAATGAGCTCCTAGCCTTTGCAAATGACCTCCAATGTGCTGAAATGAAGTGTAGAGGGGTGGTGCTACGGATTGGTGAAGAAATGGCCCAAGAACAAGGGTATTTGATGGTTGAATAAGAGAGATATGGAGAGGGAGGTGGGATATATGTATCTATATCAGATATGTATCTATATATCTCTGGTTTTTTGCTCCAAAAATCCAACCTAGACAAAGGGAGAAGAGAAGTGCTTATATAGGCCAAGTAAAGCACTTATCTTAAGGGCTAAGCAAAGAGAAAGGTTCAAGGGGGGGTGCAAAAGAGTCTAGGCTTCTTGGAGAAGCTAATACAGCTGGCCAAGCTTCTCCAAGAAGCTTGTCCAAAGGGTTCAAGTTTCTAGAAGCTTTAGGGGGTTTAAAGGTGCAAAAGGGTGCAAAATAGCCACATATATGCACGTGAAGCTGGTTCTGTGCATCCCAGCTATACCAGCTGGTATGCACTAGGCTTGGAGGGTGCAAACCGGCTAGAAAATTTGATCGTCGGCCAAAATAAAGTGCCGGTCGGCACTATATATTTCCGGTCGGCAAAATATAGTGCCGATAGATGATTCCGAGGTCAAAAAACAGCCAGTAGATATGCAAATTGAAGCCCCGGAAGTTAGCTTTCCAATGGCGCAAACCGTGCATCAAAATGCCTCCTATGCAAAAAGTTATGCCCTTTTTGGTGAAGCCGCGCAGACTCGATCCAACCGAGATGATGCCCAGCTTCAACCAATCATATCTCCTCCACCCTGACTTGGCTCTAGGAGATTCTTGAATGAAAAATGAAGCCCCGGAAGTCTTCTTTCCAATGGTGGTGGCCTCATAGCTCAAATCCAAATATACAATTGAATAAGCCCGATTCAGCGAGGGCTACTCGATTCTCTCCTACCCGGATTCATGGCGAACTTCTTCTTCAACCTATTTTCTCCCCTCTTCTCCTCTTCTTTTCAACTTCAAACCCCCAAGCAAGGTGTTTTGAAAGATTTTTCAAAGATTTCATCTCTCTTTCATTCATCTCCACTTTGTCCTTGCTCGGTTTACCGAAAAGCGCAACATTTACTGAAATGTGAGTGTCGGAACATCGTGGGAACTTTATTTCAAAAATGTTTTGAAAAAGAGGGTTTTAAGGTTTAAAAACCATCCAAAATAACTGTGGTCCAAAACGGGGTGTGAAGTTGAGATTTGCCTCTCCTTGCTGAAGGAATTGAACTTGTGCCCTGCACTCCTTTCTCCAACAAGTAAACCATCAGTAGTGCCCAAGTCTTAAGGGCGGTCAAAAATGGGGTGTCTACAGCTGTCTTCAATCCTTTCTCATTCAAACTGCCTCATTGTAGCTTCATGTTCAGTGTCTACAGTATTCACAGCACCTACTTCCTGGGTTGGGTTTTCTAAACCAGCGCTCTCCGGCTGCTTTCCTTTCTCATTAACCTTTCCGGCTACTACAATTATCTCCGCTTCTTTTCTTTCTAGTTTCATTCCAGTTTCTTCTTCTTTATCTAGCTTATCACTCAGCCATCCGATGTTATCAATTGATCCGTTTAGGTCGAACTACCTGATCTGTACATCTCCCTGATCTTACTCATCAAAGAACTGCAGGTTGTCCAAATCCTTTTTGAGATCTGCCAAATCATCCAATCCTTGGCTCGAGCCATTTTTCCTGACCACATTGATGTTTACCAAGGATGGCAAAACCAATTCAGGCTTGATTTGACTAGTTGACACAATATAGCAACTTGGATCATACACTATATCGGATAAGTCCTTAGGACACTCCGGCAACAAACTGGTACCTTCCTCCAAGGTCAACTCCCCTTCCATTGTAAGCCTCATCACCACAGGCTTGGGTTGAGGTTTGGATGTGTCCATCTTATACAAATCTGCACCTTCTGGAATGAACAACGTCAGTTTTGGTAGGCGGGAATGAGTAATATATACGCTGGGGTCGTAAGAGGTGGCTAGTATATGGATAAGGTGAAGATTTCAAGGTGGAGGGACTTGATTATGGGCTGGGAGTAGATTTGTGGTCACATTTGGCTTCTGGGGTGGTCCGATAACCTTGTTGTCAATGAGATCCTAAATCTCATGACGCAATTGAAAGTACTGGTCGGTGTCATGACTATGCTGTTGGTGAAACACATAGTTGTAGACACCCTATTTTGACTAGCCCTAAGACTTGGAGGCTTTCTTTTGATTACCTTATGATGACAAAACAAGAAGGTATTTCTCATAGAATCCTTAATAAGAAAACTTAGAATTTGAGCCCTGTTTCAAGCCCTAAATAGCCACAAATTACCTTTCCAAGGGCATATTCTGACCTCATGGTTGCGTTTAAAATGGTTCGTTTAGCTAGGATCAACTTTCGCTGCACTTCTGGGGGCCTCACTGAAAAATTGTCTCGAAATCTGGGTTACAGCATAATTATTTGAAACTTCTGGGCCAAATTGTAAACTCAGGGAATATTTTGTTTTGTGAGAGAATATTCTGTTAAGCTAGTGAATATTCTGTCCATATGCAGAATATTCCGTCAATGTTGACTGGGATGCTAACGTGGCGTGATTTGGATTGGTCCTTGTTGATAACGTAGCGCTGACTTGTCTTTACCCAAAAAAATGAATTTAAGGAAAGCAGGTGAAGGGGTTTGAACCCCTAACCTAAGACTCCACACCCAACACTTAAACCAATGCCAAAGTTTTGCCTTGTGTTATATTTCCCCTCAAATAATATTTGACCATTTCAAACCAGCAAGCAAAGAAGGTGTATTTTTTTTTTTTTTGCATTTTTTTTGCATTTTTTTCTCATGTGTGGGATACTCCTCTACTCCATTGGCCAACGCATATATCACCAAATACATACCTAATCATCCCCCATTGTCAAAAAGAGGTTTTGTTTGCATCCATAAAGGAGAATCCCATGCAACCACCTTGAAAATTTGCCCTCATATCACTTTCTTATCTCCCACCTTGTCTTCCACCTTCCTTTTGACTTGCACTCTCCTTTGTTGCCTATATAGAATGATCATATTGTAAGAGAGGGAGGACCACGGAATTGAAGATTAAAGAGTGAGAAAAGTGTGAAAAAAAAAGAGAAAAATTGAGTTTTTGAGCCAAAAACATTCCTATATTCCATATACACCCCACACCTTTCATACAAACTGAAATTCCATCTTTCCTACACCCAAAACTCCTCCAAAAATTCTGAAATAGCTAAATTTCAGTAGTGATTAATCAAAGGAAAGAGTGAGTGTTGTTGAAAGTGAGAAAAAAAATAAGAGCGTTAGTCACTTTTCCACCATACATACCTAGAGTTTCATTCTAGTTTCAAATTAAGGATTGAGAACACACTTTCTAAACTTGAGGGTAATCAAGAGGAAGTTCAGAAATCAAGAAGTTCAATTTTTCTTTGAAAGGTGAATTTCTAGTATTTCATTTTCTTATATTTTCTATCTCATATTTATTTTCTTACTTCTTATTTCATAGTGTTTTGTTATAATCCAAGTGATTTGTTTATCTCATATTTATTTTCTTATTTTATATTTCATAGTGTGTTGTTGTAATCTAAGTGGTTTGTTTAGCTCATAATTATTTATTTATTTATTTATTTATTTTTATTTGCTTGCTTTAATTTCATATTAATTTTGTTGTAATCTTTCATGTTCTACCTTATACTTGCTTTCTTGTTTTAGGTTCATGTTAGTTTTGTTGTAATCTTGCATATTCTACCTTATATTTGCTGTCTTGTTTTAGGTTCATGTTAGTTTTGTTGTAATCTTGCATATTCTATTTTATATTTGCTTTCTTGTTTTAGTTTCATAGTAATTGTGTTGTAATCTTGCATTTCCTAGCTTATATTTTTCTTGTATTAGTCTCATATTATTTTTGTTGTAATCTTGCATGTTCTACCTCATATTTATTTTTTGTTTTAAGTTCATGTTAGTTTTGTTGTAATCTTGCATGTTCTATCTTATATTTATTTTTTTGTTATAGTTTCATTGTAATTATGTTGTAATCTTGCATTTCCTAGTTTATATTTTTCTTGTATTAGTCTCATATTAGTTTTGTTGTAATCTTACATGTTCTACCTTATATTTGTTTTCTTGTTTTAGCTTCATGTTAGTTTTGTTGTAAGTTTGCACTTTTTTGTTTTTTTATTTTTTTAATCTAACCGATAGTAGTTAGTTGAGCCATCTACATATTTCTTGTTTGTTCCTTTTCTTGGTTTCGCAATAAGACAGGTTTTGCTAGGCCTAGTTGGCCGGCCGGCCTACTTGGCCGGCGGTTAGCTTCTTTTGGACAAGACGGCATTGTCTTTTGATGTTAACTAACTTCCGGTGGTTTCCAAGGCACATGAAACTTTTTTTCCTTTTCTTTTGTTTATTTTATTTTGAATGTATTGTGACGTTTTTATTTTGTTGTAATATTCTCCTTACCCTCCCTCTAATTTGGTTTGTAATAATCGATTAAAAGTGTTGTAATAATTTCCCATCCCACTTCTTTCTATCCCGTTCTTTTACTTGCTTTTCTTATTTGTGAATATGCATCATGTTTATTTTATTTTATTTTTTGTTGTTATATCCGTGCTTTGCATCTATATTTCATGCATCTTGATTCGGCTAAGTTTGCATTTGTGGATTTAATCAATTCCTATGTGATCATGCACGCTACCTCATGTTTTTGAGATGATTCACATGTCATATCTTAGAAGTCGAATCTTTAGTTGCATCTCACGAGTGAATTGCATTGGGATTTTGTATATAAGATCATGCATGTTTTACTAACTTTGTTTTGTAGTTGTTTGACGAACGTCGGTAACTATGTAAGTTTTTATACTTTAGTATCCCATTTGTGTGTGTGTGTGTGTTTTTTTTTTTTTATGTTTAAGCATCCTACCATATGGCTACTTGCTTACTTGATATAACTGTATGAATGCCAGTGGATGGAGGTTGTGTCGCTTAATTTGGAATAATGTTGATTTTTCATGTTTGTAAACTCAATTTGTTTGGGTTGTACATCTTCAAAACTCCTTCAAAATACAAGAAATCGAATTATTCCAAAATAAATGACATAGCCTATACTTGTATGCTTCACATAGTAATTTTTAAGATTTATTAAATAATCAAAATATGAACATATAAAGTAAATAAAATTCATATCATGGTTTAGTAAAGGCCGATCTTTTGATTGGGTGAGCGGGGGTGCTCAATTAATGACCTTCCCCTCATACTTAAGGTTCCGAACCGAGACAACTTTAGTTATAATGAACAGAGACCTTGGCACGAGTCGTGGGTTTCTTAATTTCCCAAAATATTAGGTGGCGACTCTGAGATCTGATGACGCAGTCCATATATGGCAAAAGGTTTTGCAATAAAATGGATTTTTTAAAAATTGCCAAAAATGGACTCTCATCTACGTTTCACATTACATTCGTGAGACTAGATCAAACAAACCAAGGGATCGAACTGTGTAATGCACATGGGTCCCCCCCCCCCCCGGGCATGTTACAATAGTATTTTACGGGGTTATGTTTGTGTAGGAGAGGATCAGGAAATGGGCGAGGTTCTAAGGGTTTGAGGTGCCTTTTTTTAACTAGCACCTTTATGGCTTGAGAGAGAGAGATGTATAGTTTGTTAAAAGTCCTTTGGGATTGGATAGGGTTGGATGGTGTTTGTGAGCTTGTGTTGGCAAAGGGGTCAGCAGTCTTGGTTATGGTGACAACACTTACGTTTGACGGCCTCGTAGTTGTGCTACCACCGGTAGCATTGGAACTACGAACAAATAGCCTTTTTGCCGGCTCCTTCTCATCTGCAATAAGCCCCAGCTTCATAGCATCCTCATTTTCCACCCCCTATTTCATGGAGTTCTGTCAATGTAAATAACGGGAGCACAATCATTTTCTACAACAGCTTCATATGTAGATTTCGGACGACCATCCTGATCTGATCCTTCTTGGAAGGCCTCGTGGTCATTATCGAGGTTTTAGCTCTCCATCTTGTCACAAATTTAGAGAAGCCCTTATCCGCCTCTTGGCGTGTTGCCTCGAGATCATGAGTTGTGATCTCGATTTGAGTATTGTACGAATACTATGGAATGAAGGCCTCGACCATCTCCTTCTAATTCTGTTTTACCGAGTCTTTCATTTTGGCATACCAAATGGCCACTATACCCGACATGGTATGGCCAAAGAGAGACAACTTCTATAGTCTAGTCAAGCCCATCGACCGCAAGTTATCCGAAAACAAACGCAAGTGGACCATCGGATCCCCAGAATAGTCAAAACAGTCAATGTGCGGCATTTTAAATCTATTCGGTAATGTAATTGTAGAATCAGTATACCCGTCCTCTATGTCTGGGATGGAGTTAACCCCTTGTGTTATCTTGAATAACTTTTCCAATTTATTGACCTTGAGTACAGTTGGGTCAACCTCGAACTCGAACGGAGCCTTGGTTTGATAAACAGGGGTTTTGGAGGCTTGTGCTGGGATTGACTCTGTTGGATTGCCTTGGTTTTCTTGAACATTGGCAGTATGAGTAGTGGCTCTAGGTGTTGGGATAGCCATGGGATGCAGAGGCTGCAGCCGGCTGTGGTTGTTGTTGTTGTAGCCTAGTTATAACCTTGGCCTGACGGACCGCATCCTGCTGTAGGGTCTCAACCGCCTGTTGCAGATGATGTATCAGTTCTTCCACACTGACCGGGGGATACTGTGCCATTAGAATAGATGTGTGATCTCGTGCTGGGCTAGAAGTAGATGACCATTCCCGAACTTGACTAGACACAGGTGAGTTGAGGGGTGGCTGTTGTAAAAATTGAACTACTGAATTCTACCTGATTCTCCTCCGTCATATAACCGGTGAGATTGAGGTAAACATGGGTTGTCCCGAACAAGATCTTCGGCTTTACAAAGTCTTTTGACTCAGGTCCAGAGTACTTAAGGGATATCCGAACTTTCTGAAGCTATGGTTTTAAACTACCTAGCAAAAGAAATAAAGCAAAATAGCAGTAATCAGAAATCGCACAGCACCTCAGCTAAGATGTTATCAACACAGACATAATCAAAGCTATAGTACTGTACTCCACACTGAATTCTACCCCCCAAAACAAATACCAAATTTGTAACTACTATGCACATTCATGTACAGTCTCACTGTAAAGCACTACCAGTTAAGAGAGAGCCAAAACACCTCTATGAGGGGGTAGGTATACCCTATCCTAGTTTTGTCATGAACTAGGTTTCACTATTTCAATCAAGCGGTTTCACGCAATCTTGCATTTTGGATGAGCATCCTATCCTAGTTTGGAATAGTCATTAAAGCTTTACTATATGCAGCTAGGCCAAATGGTCAAAAAGGGTGCCTTGGCAAGACTACCTAATATACCTTTCACTCCTAACACCAAGAAGTGAAATGAGGATCAAACGGTATAACAATAGTCCAGATCTAAGGGTTGTGTTCCTAACATGGCAGAGCCCACAACTAGTTAGCCTTTTGGCAAGCTTTTGGGCAAGCGTCCAGCAAGCCGTCCAGGAATAGTAGATGGCAAACACAGTGACTTAAGCGCACCCATGCAAATGCAATGCAATGCAAAGAACATATAAGTGTAGATAAAATTTCGCATTATGACGTTTACGTCAAGTTCTCTAAATCCTCAATAGAGTCGTCAGAAATTGTAGCTCGACTTTGCATGCTCCTTTTGGATACGACTAGCCCTACAATTCGGACTTTCGCAGTTTTGAATCTAATCTTACAAGTGCAATGTGAAATAGATAAACGCCAAAGAGTCCAAATCCGACAAATCTTTTGAAAAATCGATTTTGAATCAAAATATCAAAAATGGTTGCTTTTCTAGATACAGAGTCACCACCTAAATATTTTTTGAAAAATTTAGGAAATCCATGACTCGTGCCAAAGGCCACATGTCCGTCATCACCAAGATTGTCTTGGCTCGGGAACTTAGGTATGAGAGGGGAAGGTCATGAATTGAGCATCCCACTTGCCTGATCAAAGATCGGCCTCTACTAACCATGATGTGAATTTTATTTACATTATATGCTCTTGTTTCGATTATTAGGCTAATATTACTATGTAATGCGTACACAAGTATAGACTAATTTGCAAAAATTAGAACACTTTGATTCATGTTTGTTTTAAAAATTGTTTCGAATATGTACCATCTAAAAAGTGATCTCATATGCACATTACTCAAATTATTCCAATTCAAGTAATTAGCCTTCATCCACAGGCATTCAAACAAGTATAGCACTTAAGTAATTAGCCTCAAGCCAAGCATGCTAGACATGGCAACAATCGCACACATGTGATATGCTAAAGTAAATAAAAGCTCACCTAGTACTCCAAGGCAAGCCAAACAAAACAAAAGAGTTAGAAAAATGCAGGATCTAATTATGTAAATGACTAATGCAACACATGCAATATGCAACTAATAGGCTCGGCTACTAATTACGACATGTAAATCAATTTGATAGTATGCGTTTTAACACGTTTTCAACGAAGTATGTAAACTACAATGCTTTGTTAGAATGATGAACTGAGCCTCGATGGATGCAAGACAAGTGGATACAAACATGAGAAATGCTAAGTGAAACATGATGTTCTATTCTACCCATTATAAACAAGTAAATAAAAGGGAGAAAGACGTGGGGTTGGAAGACATACACATTATTACAAGCTTGGCCTCGGGTAAGAGGGTCAATGAATAACCTAGCTAATTAATTACCTAATTAGCTAACTATTACAAACCAAATGAAATAAATTAACTACATTAGCTAATTAACTAATTATTACAACAATGAATTAACTAACTATCTAGCTAATTAAATAAATACAACTCAAGACTAAATAATTAGTTACAAGCTCGCTATCCAAGAACAACACCAATATTATAACATCACTTCACGGATCCTGAGAATCAAGGGACGGCTCATGCATGGATGTGGATTTCCACCCAATAATGCTTTTCGTTTTGCTATTGGGATGCTTCTGTTGCACAGTTAAACAATTGCACATGCTTTCCACCTCATTTCTTACTTTGCTTTGTTGAAAAAGGAAACTATGCCTTGGAAAAAGTGACCGGTAACCTAGAAGTAGTGGCCGGCCACCCACTAAAAGTGGGTTTAAGGCCACTAATGTTGGTTTTTCCTACAGAACAAAGGACAATTAGAGTACAAACCAAATTATTTTCAAGGATGTTTGTCCACCCCGCTTCTCCTTATCGAAACAAAGTCAATGGAAGGATAGGCTTTGATTCGCAAGCCATCAATCAACGCAATTTTATTGTGTGATGACTTATGAATCAAGGGACACAATTTTAATAAATGGCAAGGAAAGACCAACAAAAACCCCCGCTTTATCATGGATTGATCAAGGGAAGTGGTTGACTTTGGAAACTTGGACCATTTCATTACTAACAAGTATGAAATAAGGCAAGTCCCCATGTGTTAAATTAACGTCCGATTGAACACCAAAGCATTTTATTATCTTGCTTCATCTTAGTTCAAGTTTATTACTTCATTTTAATTACCTTCCATTCATTAACCTATTGAGTCCAATAATGAGCTTTAAGTCCACTAATGGAAAGAAGTACCAAACCAAATGTTGTTTTAGACATGAGAGAAGTGTCATGTCGTTGATAATGAACCCCCAAAGGGATTAAACCATTAAGCATAACAGCCTCAATCTCAAGCTTAAACAAACAATCAGCTTGAAACCACCTTCAAAGCAAATGAAAAACAAGAAATTGAGAGGGGGAGGGGTTGTAGAGATAATTAGAGGTGATCACAAGTATGGAAAACTTGAAGTAAATGCTATCAACTCAAATAAGTTGGTGTCTAATGCCTAAAACATCAATCCTATGAGGACCATTACACTACAGACATACTATACAAAGCATGAAAGAAGCTAATACATAAAAACAGTCCTAAAACAGTCCAAAAAAAATGCTGGAATGAAGAAAAAAGGTATACCTCTTGAATATGAATGCTTCTTTGAGTTACAAACCACCAATTTCACACTCTCAAGTGCCTCAAGAGCTCAAATTCAAGCTCAAATCATCTTAGCAAGAAGCTCTCTAGGTTTGGTTTAGAGAGTTTAGGCAAAGGCTATGTAAGTTGTAAGAGAAAGAGAAAGAGATTTTCCAAAATTTGCTCTTCAAAAATATTTTCTCACTCCTAAATTTTTCTAACCTTGGCAACCAAAGAGAGGGTCATCTATATATAGAAATATATGAGAGACCCTCGAAAATATCCTTACAAACACAGTTGGAATGGTGAATACATTTGTAGGGACAGCTGGCAGAAAATATCTATTTTTTTTTTTTTTTTTGCACTAGTGGCCGGCAGGCCACATTAGTGGGCGACATTCCACACTAGTGGACGACAGTTCCCTGGAGGCACAGGCTTGAAAAACCACTGTTAATTCAAAACTGAGGTTTCCTGCTGAGGAAGTCAAGCATTTGACAAGCGTACACATTCATTATTGAGTGATCAATCAGTGACGCCCAAGTTTTAAGGGCTGTCAAAAATGGGGTATCTACAATAAGTTTAAACAATAAGCAGAAAAATTGAACAAATAATAAAATTTGGATAGATATTTGGATAGATAAGGAAAAAAATTGAACAGATAGTTAAAAAATTAAATAGATAATAAAATTTGGATAAATATTTGAATAGGTAAGGAAAAAAATTGAATAGACAATCAAAAAATTAAACAGGTACAAAAAAATATTCGAATAGATAGTAAAACAAATTAAATAAATAGTGAAAAAAACTCAATAAACAAAAAAATAATTCAACATATAGTTAAAAAAAAAAAAAGATAATCAAAAAAATTCAACAGATATCTTAAGTGGTAAAATTAAAAATAAAATCTCCTCTAAAATAACAAAATGATTTCTCACCAAATTATTTAACAAAGGGTGAACCTTCCACTAACGAAAATATTCACTAGATCTTATGCCTTATTCCCTCCTTAAATTAGACTTTTTAATAATTTTCTCAATTTTAAAAAAAAAATATGTAATTGTCCTTTTTAAAATGAGACCGTCATCTCGGTGAGTGAACTAAATTTTGACAATTGTTTAGTTGTATAGCATTATTCTTTCCTTAATATTCTCACCCGGTGGTTCATTACATAATTAATAATTTTTACTTTTAAAAATCAATCAATTCGGAGCCCAGTTTGGACTCTACAAATTTTTTTCTTTGTCTTCTTTTATTTTTAAATTTTTTTTATTTTACTATAGTAGTGCATCACAAAATCAAGGCATAAAATTAATGGAAAGGAAAATAGACAAAAGAGAAATGAAAAAAAAAAAATCACTGTAACAAGTATAAAGTAGAAGCAAAAAAAAAGTCGGCAAGTTCAGCGAAGATTACAAGTTCACCGAAGCTTGGTTCTTGTTAGAGAAAGTGCAACCATTATCAAATTCATCAAAGCTATTCAAAAGGTGCTTCTGTATTAACTGGTTTTGACCGTCGTATCGTGAGAGACAGAAGCCGGTGTTTCTTCAGCATCCATTGGGAGGTGGTGAATCTGTTTTTATGGAAATTGTGGTATCACACAGGTTTCGGTTTGCTTCCTTTTATTAGTTTTATTTTATTATGAATTTCTATAAATTCTAGTATGTTCTTGTTCTGAAATTTAAAGTGGTTGTTCAATATGAATCTATTTATTTTATTTAAGTACACAATTTATATAACAAACTTAAAACAGATTAGCCGCCTCACTGCGGGTCATAATTTTTTTTTTTATTGTTTAGAAGGGGTTTGCCCACTATTCTGTGTTATATTCACCAAAATGATTAATTGCTTACTGCCTGTGTTTCCGAAAAATAAGAGTCCAATTTTTTTTTTTTTTAATTTTTTTTTTATTATTATTTTTTTCCCTTCCAAGATGTTCACTGTAAATTGCTATGCTTACAAATTCAATTTGGTTGATCTATTACAGGCTACTATTGGAGTATTTTAAAATAGTTGATAATTTTATAGTAGGCAACTGTTGGTCTTATATATTAATATATAGGCATGATGATGTTTGCTTTCCCAGCCAATTGTAGCCCATTGTGCACATAATTTTTGCTTAAACGTTCAATTTAATTTACCACTGTTTCATATGTCAATTAATATATGCAATGGTATTAGAATACGTTTAGATCTCTAAGTAAAATTTGCATATTGATTGTTTTAGTATAATTTTATGTTATGAGGATGATTTATAATTTCTTACTATGTTTTGCATATCTTATTATTTTATAATTTTATAATATAATGTGTATGATCATGAGTGTTTATGTTTTAATTAAAATGAACATACTAATTAGTTGCTACTTTTCTAATACATGTTCACGATTTTCTAGATTCTAGTTTAATTCATATGTTTATTATTTTCTAAAATTTTAAGGTAATTTACATGATCTTTATTTTCTAGATTTTGGTGTAGCTTACATGCTTATTTTTCTAGAATTATTTGCATGTTAATTACTAAAATTATTTCCATGGTTATTGTTTTGTAACAATTTCACATAACTCTTACCATTAAATTTTAATTTAAGTATTTGGAGCTATAAAATTTTTTGTAACTTGTTTGTATTTATTTACATGATAATTGCTAGAGTTATGTACATGATTATTGTGTAATAATTTCCTATAACTCTTGTCAATTAATTTTTTAATTTTTAGAGTTATAAGGTTTGTAATTTATTTGGGAGTTATAAGTTTAATTATATAACTTGTCTAGCATTGTAATTTTACTTAATTTTTCCATTAAAGTAATTTATTAGATTGTTTGGTTTGTATTTTCTAGTGTTTTATGCTAACTTGCTTTACAAGAATAACTACACGAAAGGGATTGGACAAACAAATACAAAATCAAATAAATAGGATTTGGGTGATGTAAAAACAAAAAGTATGGACGACTAACCTTTGTGATGAACAGGAATAATTAAGCGTGGAAAGGAATTTTATGGATTAGGAGTGAAGCAATTTTTTGCTTGGGTTTAGTTGGTTTTTACCAATTGTGTAAAAGCAAGTTTATTTGCTTGTATTGTTAGAAGCATTTTATTTGCTTAATCATTGTTGTAGCAATTTTTTTTTGTTTTGTTTTGTTTTGTTTTTTTTTTTACATTGCTTGTAAGTTTAGAACTTGGTTTGATTTTCTATAATAGAAACCAAAGTGTTTAGCCTTGGCTAAAGAGTAGTTCTTATTTGTTCAGAAATGACAACTAAGATGAATTTGGTTTCAAACCTTTGGGGTTTAAGGAAGTCTTTGAGTTTAATCATTTTATTCCTAAAGTGTTGGAAAACCAAGTTGGAGAAAGTCTTTGGTTACAATCTGATTATTTTCAAAGTGTTTTGGTTTTGAGAAAAGAAACCAAATTTTAGCATTAGCTAAAATATTTATGATTTTTATTTAGAAATAATGAGCTCAATTCCGGGGAGTACCAGTTAACTTTTATGAGTGGTATAATTTTGGTAGCAAATTTTATTTGCTTGGGAATTGGTTTGTTTTAACTTGGTATATCCTGGGGAAAATTTAATTTTAAATTTGTTTCCCATGGACTAAGAGTCAACATGCTCTTGAAAGTTTTATCTAAGATTAACTGAGTTTTAAGCGGGACTGGTGTGACCCCTCCAATCTTCTTGAAAACTTTCCTGACCATGTTCAATTTTAGGGTAAGTGGTGAGATCAATTTTGAACTAAACTTCAAACGTAGGATTTTCTAGTATTAAGTTTAGTTTTTGGAAAAACAGAATAATGAAATTCTGTTGTGATTTTTCAGAAATGGCTTCAAGAGGTGACAACAGAAATATTATTCCACCTAACTACCTTAAAGCCTTGAGAGGTTCTTAGAGGAAGATCTAGAGAGATCAAGTGTGATTAAAGGAAATCATAAGATTGCATGATGATATCTCTAAATGAATCAGAGGCGATTAGTATGTTATCCTTGTGTCAATTATAGCATATACGATTGCTATATAACTTTGCTTAAAAGCAAAGATAAGACAACCCATTTGGGTAGATGAATATATTTTGGAATTTTTTAATTCCAAATATATTCTTAAATTGGTGGCTCTTAGTGAGTATAAGATCACTGATCACAGAGATGGAAAACTGGTGGTTCCTAGAAAGTGTTAGACCACTGGCTACATAGATATGAGATTGTGGTTCCTAGTAGTGAATATATTACTAATCACATGTCAAGACATGATGGTTCCTAGTAGTGGAGAGGCTACTGGTCATATGTCAAGACATGATTATTCCTAGTAATGAAAGAGTCTATTGATCCTATGTCAGGATGTTGCGATTCCTAGTAGTAGAGTGACTGTTGATCACAGGTTAAAAACTTGTGATTCCTAGTAGTAGAAAAACTATTGGTCATGTTATGAAGTTTCAAATTGTAGACTATTGAACACTAGATTTGTGCTTCCTAATCGTAAGACTATTGGCTTCAAAGTGATAGATTGGACCAAATATGTTTCAAAAAAAAATTTCGTTGATGTCATTTTGGGAATGTATTTCTGTGATATGATTATGAGAGTTTCATAATCATTGTGACATAAGGAATTGTTTAAAGACCCTGTATGAATTTTTGAAAAAAGCCAAAAGCCTTTGTATAAATTCTACAAATGTGGGGGTGTCATGCAAAAGGTGGGTATACCTAAACCCAAGAGGGTTAGAGTAAGCCTAAAAATCCGTTGACTTTGTATTCAACGGTTATGCATAATATAGCACTGCATATCGATTTCTTGTGTTAAAATCTACTATTCTAGAGATACACAAGATTATTATCATGAAATCCAAAAATGCATCTTTTTTTGAAAATGTATTTCCTTGTTATATCCAATAAGGGATTCTGAGTTCCATGAAAGAGGTTGAAGGTGACAATGATCACATAGATAATCAAGTAGAAGATCAAGTTGATGATCAAGTTGAGGAAATTGATGAGCCAAGAAGGGATAAAAGGGCTAGGACCACAAAGTCCTTTGGTTCGGACTTCTTGACTTACATGTGATAGGGAGAATCTCGAACTTTTCATGAAGCTGTGACTTCATTGGAAAGTCCTTTGTGGGAAGAAGCAATTAAGAGTGAGATTGACTCCATCTTACAACACCATACTTGGGAGTTAATTGATTTACCCCCAGGCAGTAAGGCCTTGGGGAGCAAATGGATCTTTAGAAGAAAGATGAAAATAGATGGATCAATTAATAAGTATAAAGCTAGGCTAGTTATTAAAGGATTCAGGCAGCGAGAGGACCGGGATTACTTTGATACGTATTCACCTGTGACAAGGATTACATCCATTCGCATGGTGATTGCGATAGCCGCTTTACAAGGTTTGGAGATACATCAGATGGATGTAAAGGCAACTTTCGTAAATGGAGATTTGAATGAAGAAATATACATAGAGCAACCTGAGGGGTTTTCAGCTCCAAGACAAAATAAGAAAGTCTGTAAGCTTGTCAAATCATTGTATGGTTTGAAACAAGCTCCTAAGCAATGGCATAAGAAGGTTGACAACGCTATGTTGTCAAATGGGTTAAAAAATTAATGAATGTGAAAAATGCGTATATGTTAAAGACACTGACAGAGGTTATGTCATTTTGTGTCTATACACATACTCATTGTTGGTAGTAATGATGAGATGATTAGAACTACCAAGAGATTATTAAATTCTAGGTTTGACACAAAAGATATGGGCCTTGTAGATGTCATGCTGGGTGTTAAGATTACCAGAACATCTAGTGGTATTGTACTTTCTCAATCTCACTGAGAAATTTGGCAAATCAGATACAAGTATGTCTAGGACACTGGTAGACGTGAGTCTACATTTGACCAAGAATAATGGTGAGAGTGTTTCTAAGCTAGAATATTCTTGAGTCATTGGAAGCTTGATGTATCTGATGAGCTGTACAAGGGCGGATATAGCCTACTCTGTTAGCAGGCTTAGTAGATACACAAGTAATACGAATGCTGCTCATTAGAGGGGCATTATGTGGATGTTAGCTTATCTACGCTGCACCCAGGGTTATGGGCTGTATTATAGTAGATACTAACAGTACTAGAAGGGTATAGTGACGCTAATTGGATATCTGATATAAAGGACTTCAAATGCACTAGTGGTTATGTGTTTATCCTTGGAGGGACAGTCATGTCTTAGAAATCTTTCAAGCAAACGTGTATGTTGAGATCAACGATGGAATCTAAGTTTATTACTTTTAATAAAGCAACTGAAGAAGCCGAATGGCTTCGTCAGTTCATTGAGGATATTCCACATTGGCCGAAACCTGTGCTTTCTATCTGTATTCATTGTGATAGCCAATCAGCGATTGGACGGCACAGAGTCATATGTATGATGAAAAGTCTAGACATATCCGTTGTAGACATAATTTTATACGACAACTACTGTCTAATAGAGTTGTATCTCTAGACTATGTAAAGTCTAAGGACAACAGTGCGGATCTGCTAGCTAAAGGGTTAACTCGAGAGTTAGTAGAAACGTCATCAAGAGGAATAAGGTTAAGGCCTTTAGTACTGTTACCAGAACGGAAAACTAAACCTAGTTAACTGGAGATCCCAAGATCTAGGTTTAAAGGGACAACCTAATTTCTAGTAACATGTGAGTCACTTAAGAGGTAAACTCTCTGGCCCATTCCTTTGTACAGTGGTACCCTATGGGGTTGGAAGGTTAAGCTAATGCTTTTAATAACCTAAGTGATTTGAATAATCAACCGTGATATAATGAAATACCTTATATAGGTCACCTATGTGAGTGCGAAGTCGTGCCGCTTCTTTAAGAATTGGGAAGGCTGAATTCTTTAAAGCCACTCACAAAACCAAGCTAATGTTCCAGGGCCATACCGAACACACAAGTGAGAACAAGAACAATGGTTGGACTAACTCCTGTGTGAGGTTTATTGTCTCGGTTTATAGAAACGGAAGAACAGTTCAAGACATTACGTTCACTGGTCAGCTAGTAAATCCGATAGGGTTTCACTACGAAAAATTCAAGGCCAACAGCTACCTTTTTTGATGCAGGGTTATTCTGTGTGCTCTCTCTGCGAGTTTTTGTTGTTAAGCTTTGTCCATTTTTCTTTATTCGGCCAATTTTATTCATGTGGGGGATTATTGGAAAATAATGATTTTTCAGCAACTTTAATTCGAAATTAAAGTAGGACCCAACCGCTAGTTGAGGTGGGTCTGAGTGGTTTGGTATTCTCTCAAGTGAGAAGATTACAATATAAAAATGATGGGCCGAAACCATTGAGTTGTGAATGAGAATTGTCTCATAAATTGGGCATCAATAGAAGTTGGGCTTGGGTCTAGGCTTGGACTTAGACTTAGGTTTAGTCTTGGTCTGGACTAGCATAGGCTTGTATATGTGCATGTGTTGGATTTAGTCTTGGGCATGGGCTAGATTGTGCTATGCTGAACTGGGCTTGTCTTGTGCATATGTTTTAGACTGGCTGTGGATCGGGTTGTGACCCAATACCCCGTATCCATTTTGTGATCCATCTGGTTGGATTATTTAAACATATATATATATATATTTATTCAACCTTTGTAACTTTCATGTTTTGATGATGGAGTTGATGATCATTATGCACATGGGAGTTTTGCACCTTTGTAACTTCAGCCCTAAAGGCTAGAGTTGATGGCCATTGATGCTAGGTTTTATGGTAGCCTTCATGGTTAAGAGCTCTTCCTTACAAGAATAAAAAGGGCCTGTCCCCTCCAACTTAAGAGAAGAGTTTTAGAGATATTTTTGATGGAAAATGGAGATGTGTTTTGAGGGAAAAACAAAAAGTTAGAGATGTATTTTTTACACCCAAGAAAAATTTCATATTTACTTTTGCTAGTCCCTTCTTTAGTTCTTTAGAGAGAGTGCAACCATTATCAAGTTCGCTGAAACTATTCAGAAGTTTCTTCTGCATTAGCTGGTTTCAACCGTCGTATCCTTGAAACTTTTCAATTCATTTGGTTAAGCTATTGGAATTTCCTTGGGGTCTCTCTTTGGTTAACCTAAATACAAGTTCTCTCAAAATCTTCTTTAACCCAAGCAAACAAGTCTCGCTATGAGACACCAAAGGATCTAACAAACATCATCGAAGATCCTAAATAAAGACAAAGAGAAAGGAATAAAACCAAATTCTCTAACTTACCAAGTGTAGACATCAAAATTTGGAGATGATTTAATCACCATTTAATTTATCAAGACAAATTAAATTATTTTGGTTGATCAGAGTCAAGATGATCAAAATATTCAAAGTAATGTGGGTCTCACCAAAGTCATGGAAATTGACCTATTCAAATAATGGGTCATGCTAAATCAAAGAGTGAACCCATTTTGTCAATTGGATCAAATGGTTAGGTCAACCCAAAGATGCGAGTCCCGCAATAACACTTGTCAAAATCCCCAAATAAAGAAGAAATTATGGAGTATCTAAAATCAAAAAATAGGAGACAAACTTCTCTCATTTTTGAAAATTAAAATCAATTAAATATTGATTGAGGAGGGTTTCCAAAACATACACCCCGTTCTTTGAGCCTATAAATAGAGGCTCTCATTCATGGAAATGGGAGGACTCTGGATTGAATCTGCAGAAACTCTGGAGTATTCTTCACAAACCTTTAATCTTTCAAGGATTTCAAGAGGCATAGAAGATCATCAAGCACATCGACAATGTGCCACATCTCCTACGTGTTCATGCATCAAGCTTGCCAAAGGATTGACTTGTTTTTTTTGTTCGAGATCAAGCCATTCATGCCCTCAATCAAGTTTCATTTCTCAAACTTCTTTGTGTGAAGACTTGAAGAAAGTCACTAACTCGTTTGGTTTAACAACAAACTTCTACAGCTTGCAACTATATAAGGCGATTGATTATTTGTTTACTGTGTTAATTACAGGATACGAAATTTGTATTATAAAAATTTAACCAAGACAAAGTGTTAAAGAAGACACCAAACATTTATGGAAAATCGCCAAAACAAGACCTACAAGAGACGCCAAGAAAACCGAAACTCCACTAAGATCTATAGTATAACACCAAATAAAGATTCATGAACAAAATCTATTCAAAATTGACGAATAAGGATCATTCAAGACTTAGGATCCAGTCAAAGAGAATTATCAAATTACGTAAGGCCACAAACAGAAATTCTCCTGAGAAAGGCCCCAAGGATTGAAGTCCACAAAGAATCTCAAAAAAAAATATACTAAGCAATTGAGAAATTCAATTAAGAAGTATAGAGTCTCTACATATTTATAGTCAGAGTGCATCTCCTAAAGCTAATTTAAGCCAATAAGTCTTTCCACAAATTCAATAAGAAAGTGGAGGAGTTTTTAAATTCAATAAAAAAGAGAGCCAAAACTCATCAATCTAATCCTCATATCATCCTAACCTTGACTTTATCTTCTCAAGCATAAACCTAAAAAATTGAAAAATAAAAAATTTACTTAAAATACTATAACCCTTCCTAGTTATGGTTGGTCTAAAAATTATGTTAGGTTATTGGAATTATGTTGTTTGATATTTTCTTTGCAATAGGCAAAAAGAGGGTGTGGAATCCCCCTGGTCACTGTATAACTCTCAGTTGTGATACCGAACATGAACATTTCCTATTTCATAATTTTAGTTCAAATATCACAGGAGATATCCTCAAGCAATTGGTCTGAGCTTCGGTGAGAGTAGCAAATAAAAAGCAAAGGTTAAAGGGATTCCTTTCTTGTGAACTAAGATCTAAGATTCAAACTTTAAAAAAATAAAAATAAATAAATAAATAAATAAAATGAAAATAAAATTTAAGGTTTATGATAATGAAAAACATAACTATGAATTTGATTGAATGGAGAAGATTGTATATCGTTATGTGAAAAAAATCAGAGAAGAGATGTTATATACTTGAAGGTTGTTTTGGTAATTTACTTAGTCAATTAGGAGCTCTCTCAATCCTTCTATTTGTGTCCCACCTCTTTTCCTCAAATTCATTTATTTTCTCTCATTTGGTGGATATAATGTCTAGACCAGATTATTATTCTTTTTCTATCCTGAAAAATCTAAAATCTCTGAAATATTGATTCTTGATTATGTTTCAATTATAAATATTGAATATCAATTCCAATCAAACAATCAATAACAAATTGACACAACGATTTAACATGAAAAAAATCATAATTGGAGCGCCTTCAATTGTGATAAAAAATCACGGGCCCAAGCCACAAAACAATCCACTAAGAAGACAAAAAGGAATTACACATATGTACCCTCAATTACCTAGTGAATCCATACCCGAATTGAACCAACCCCGATTTGTCTCTTCTACCATCATATTCACCTTGGAAATGTATTGCCCAACGTTGAATCCACAATGCTAATGTTGAATCCACGACAATGAGCCACTCTGGAATCTACCAAAGCTTCAGATTCAAGTTTCCTGAAATCCACAGAAGATTACCTCTGTTTTTGTGAATAAAGAAATAAAGACAAACCCCTTGATGATGCCAATACGAAACTTGTAGATCCACTAGTCACGCTCAAATCATCAAAGAAACACATATAAAAATAACCTTTGATATAGAAAACCTTGGTAGCTTTGCTCTATCAAAATTTGGATGGCTTAAACCCTAAAAACAACAAATGGTGCATTTTATAGTAAACATGATTGTGAAGACCACTCGAGCGCAAACTTAACCGCTCTAGCGGTGTAAGTAAAGGCGGTGCAAAACATATAAGCCGATCGCTCGAGTGCACATTTCACCGCTCGAGCAGTGAAACATCTTTCCTAAAAGTTCAGTTTGTAGGCAGAGATACTAGATGTTCCTATTCACCACTCGAGTGCACAAATTATTACTCAAGTGATCAAATAATTTGACTGCATTTTTTGCTTCGAGGGCACTGCTCCTCAGCCTCTGCCATGGGGCGTTGCTCTCTAGACCCTCGCGAGCTGACCAAGTAGCTTGATCCCCGTACATAGTCAGCGAAATGGCAAGTATGAAAGGCTCATGATCACAAACTCCTCTACATAGGCACAATTCGTGTTGCATTCACATCTAAACACTCACATCCTTACTAAAACAAAAAGAGCTAACAAAATTACAGCTGAAAGGAGCTTTGTCAAATGGGATTACCAATTACAAAAACCTAACAATCTCTCCCTTTAGCAATTCCGTGATAAAACAGACCTAACAAAGAAAATCCTAAACACCCCAACCCAACTGCAACCAACAAAAACAAACTTCTTTCACAAGGTTATGATTTGCAAAATAGCTATTAGTGCCACAAGAGTACATGAAAGCAATAGACATATGACAAGATTATCTTGAAGCATGAATAGATGGAAATTTTAAGACCATGTCCAACACAAACTCAAAAAAAAATAAAATAAATAAATAAATAATTCCCCTCAAAATTCTTCTCCTTTTTGTCATGAATTGTCAAAGGAAGCTTAGTCAACTAAAGCAAGAGCATAAACCACACAAGTAAGGACAAGATGATGTAATAATCAATAGTATACAAGAAATAAGCAATAAATAAGCAGTGCATAGCAACATTCAAGCCAACTAACAAGATCTGCCTTACAAAACCAATCAAGGTAAGTCCATGCTAAAGAGAATCCCCTGTAATGATTAACCAAACTCCCCCTTATTAAAAACAACCATAAGCACAAAAAACAATGAACAAAAAAGGAAAAGACAAAAACAATATGCTAGAGCAAGTAATGAATTTTAGATTTGTACCTTAAAACACACAAGAATATCCAAGAACCATAATTACTTGAAAACGCAATGTGCACAACCTCAAGAAGATTGCTCATGAAAGAATGTGATGCAACATGTGAAAAGCATAGATCCCATGATAAAAGTGTTTGTGTGGTTCTTAGAATTCGAAAAACACTAGATTCAAATCCTAGTAGTGATCTGATGGCTGCACCTCTAACAAGAGAATATGCGAATGACTGAGAAAAGTCAAACCTTTAGTGATCAAGAGGTATTTGTTGAGTAAATGCGAATACTCCCCCTCAAACAATGTATATAATTTTCTTGCGCACTCACCGATGGCTTTCACGCTTAAGAGTACGGAACCAAATCAGAGAAGAATTGAAAAGATAGTGAAGCCTGGTTGGTGACTCTAAGGTAGCCTTTTCCTCATGCTATGAGAGATAAATACAGAGGGGCAAACAGTGGAGATGCAAATAGATGATAAGGGGTTGAGAGACTCAACATCGCCTAAGATATGCTAGCATTGGTCAATTTCCTAAGAAAAACACATGAAACATTGCTAGTAGTCCATAAAGAACTTTGATCACTTATGCAGAAGAGTCCGGTATTTGCTAATCCAAAAGTGTATACAGAATGAGACATACTGATCAAAGTACACACAATCCAAAATAAGCAATGACCATACATAGCACACTTACATTAACAAGTAATGGACATTCTTATCAATTTCAATAGGCACCAAGAACTTCTCAAAAATTTCAAGCTTGAAAAACTATACTAAAAAAAAATCTTTTTTTTTGGAATTTTTTTTAAAATTTTTTTATTTTATGGAAAGTAAGAAAGAAATGAACAAACACACACAAAAGACCCAAAAAAAAAAACAAATAAAAACTTAAAACGAAAAGAGAAATTACAAAAAAAAAAAAAAAAGGGGTAAACAAATTAACCTAAGTCAAGCTTTCTCGCACAAACCACTTTAGTATAAATAATATTGTGAGTATTGTAGCTGTTGGGTGATGTCTTGACATTGTGATTCCTTTCCCTTTCGATAGGAACCCATCTCGACTTGGTTTCCAACCTTCTACTCCAAGGTCTAGGAAAATGCAAACTTGCTTTATGTTTGGTCTGGAGCAAATCAAAACAATGACGTCTAATATGACCATTAACCTCATTATGACCAATGAAATATCTCCTACCCCAAAAGGTATTAGAATTTCTTCTACCTCTTGGAGACACTCTCTCATGCAACTCATAACAATAAGGGCGAATATAACCATATATACCATAATGATGACAAATAAAAATAGGGTGTACCTTCTTTTCTTTGACCTTACCAACTCTAGGAAGATTGAGAAGTCCATTCTCATGTTGAATCATTTTCCATTCCTTTCCTCGAGTTCTTGTATCATGAGCTGTAGATGCAGTCATTTTTTATCTTTGTCACCACAAAAGCCAATGCTACTCTTGTCATAACACATTTGTTGAGACCTAATGATATTATTCAGAGTCTTTAATCCTTTGTTCAAAAGACCAATGGTAGCCATAGCACACTTGAGCTCTTCCTCTTTCTTGAAGACCAACTCTTCTAAGGCAACTTGAGACATCTCGAGAGTTTCAATCTTTTTTTCATATGTTGTATAGATTTGTTGTAGCTCATTCCTCTTTGTCTCACAAGTCAAGAGTTTTGCACAAAGAGATTTTCGATCATTAGAGATCTTGATGGCATCATTCATAGCCTTGAAAATTTCCTCATTTAGTTTGACATTCTCAGTTTCACAAGCTTTGAGTTTGATAGTGAGTTTGTCATTCAATTTGGATAAGCTAAGCGATTCCTTGAATGACTTTTCATAAGCTTGTTGAAGCTCTTCACCATCTACTTCATCATCATTCCCCGGGGATTCATCATTAGTGACATTTGCAACCAGCCTCTTAGGATTCTCCATTCGTCCTTTAGCTCCAAAAATCGCCATGAAAGCAAGACATTGATCATGCCCCTCTTTGCCTTGAGCCTTGTTGTCACTTTCAATCTTATCAGACTTTGGTTCATCATCCCAAGTGATCACAAAGGCTTTCTTCTACCTCAATCCATTAGGAAATTTTTAAGAAAAGTGGCAAAATCCTTAACATTCATAGCATTGGACTGTTTGAGAGTTCCATTGGATTTTTTCTTTCTTCTTCTTGGTTGTAGAATCAATTTTGATCTTATCTTGGCCTTTAGATTTATGAGTTGATTCCAAAAGATTAGGCTTCTTGTTTAGAAAAGACTTTTTAAATTGTTTTCCAAAAGCATCTGTAATTTTGGTATCAACCTCACAATCCTCATTGGAATCATTTCCACCTCTGTGAGCACTACTAAAAGCAATATCATCTTTTTGTTTCTTTTTGAAATTCATGTGTGCTTCATAGGTTTGGAGATTTCCAACCAAATGATTCAGCTTGAGGCTATCAACATCTTGAGTCTCCTATATAGCCATAACTTTTGGTTGAAACTAATCGAGCAAGGATCTCAAAATTGTTCTCACAATCTTGGATTTTGGTATTTTTTTCGCCTAAATTGAAGCTGGAACTTACAATGTCACTCAACTTCGTCTAAAATTCATCAAATGTCTTACTATTTTCCATTGAATGGTTTTCAAAACTAGAAGTGAGCCTTTGAAGTTTTGAGCGTTTAACCAAATGAGTGCTTTCATGCATCATTTGTAAGATATCCTAAGCCTCTTTTGTGACTTCACAATTACAAATATGACTAAATTCTTCTGGTGTAATGGCACAAAAGAGAGAATTGATAGCTTTACTATTCCTGCTACTATTTTTGTAATCATTTGCGTCCCATTTATCAATTGGTTTGGGGAATGTTACTCCATCAATGGTAATCATCGGTTTGGTCCACCCACACATGACGAATTGCCAAACTCTTTTATCAATAGATTTCAAACATGCTCTCATCTGAGCTTTCCAAAAAGAGTAATTAGATCGATCAAGTAGGGGTGGTCGAACTATAGAATTTCCTTCACAAATTGAAACCATTATCACAAATCAAACATGATTTCGCTCCAATAGTTTTGAAAAACAAAGATTGAGCGACCTACTCTGATACCTAGTAAAAAATATAAAATCTCCGATATATTGTGGGTGTTTGGGAAGTTATTATTTTAGTAGATTTTTTTAGTTTTTGATTATTTTAGGAGGTTAAAATTTTTGTATTTGAGAAGATAGTTGGGTTTTTTTGTAATTGGATGTGATGTTTGTGAGAGAAAAAGTGAAATGATTATGGGTTTGATGTGACATTTTGTCTGGATTTGTTTTTTTTTCTTTTGGTTTTTTAACCAATTTTGTCTTTTAGTGTTTTTTTAGAAAAAAAAAAAGAAAAAAACACTTCCCAAACACCACCATTGATTTGTGATTATGTTTCAATTTTAAATATTGAATACCAATCCTAATCAAACAATCAATTACAAATTGATATAATGATTTAACATGAAAAATTCACAATTGGAGCGTCTTCAATTCTGATAAAAAAAAAAAAAAAAAACCACGAGCCAAAGTCACAAAATAATCCACTAAAAAGACGAAAAGAAATTACACATGTGTACCCTCAATTATCTAGCGAATACATGTCTGAATTGAACCAACCTCGATGTGCCTCTTCCACCACCGTATTCATCTCGGAATTGTCTTGCCCAACATTGAATCCACAATGTTGATGTCGAATCCACGACAATGAGCCACTCCAGAATCCACCAAAACTTCAAACCTAAGTTTTCCGGAATCCATCAAAGAACACCACTTTTTGTGAATAAAGGAATAAAGACAAACCCCTTGATGATGCCAATATGAAACTTGTAGATCCAGTGATCACTCTCAAATCATCAAGGAAACACGTATAAAAATAACCTCCAATATAGAAAACCTTGGAAGCTCTGCTATCCTAGAATTTGGACAGCTTAAACCCTAAAAACAGCAAATGGCACATTTTATAGCAAACAGGATCACTCAGACCGCTCGAGCACATACTTAATTGCTCGAGCGGTGTGAGTAAAGGCGGTGCAAAACATATAAGCCGATCGCTCGAGTGCACATTTCACCGTTCGAACGGTGAAACATCTTTCTGAAAAGTTCAGTTTGTAAGCTGAGATACTGGATGTTCCTATTCATCGCTCGAGCGCACAAATTACTGCTCGAGTGGTCAAACAATTTGACTGCATTTTTTGCTTCAGGGGCATTGCCCCTCAGCCTTCACGATGGGGCGCTACCCCTTGGACCCCCTGGAGCTGACCGGGCAGCTTGATCCCCGTACATAGTCAATGAAGTGGCAAGCATGAAAGGCTCAAGATGACAAACTCCTCTGTATAGACACAATTCGGATTGGATTCGCATCTAAACACTCACATCCTCACTGAAACAAAAAGAACAAATAAAATTATAACTGAAAGGAGTTTTGTCAAACATGATTGCTACTTACAAAAACCTAACATATCCAAATGCCGATCAAGAGATTTTGTTAGAAATTGAGTCCATTCATATAGTTTGAAATCAATTTTAGCTAGGATCTTGTAGGTGCTTTTAAAGTGCTAGTCATTTTAGTTAGTAAATGCTTTGTTAAAATAAATAAATAAATAAGTTGGTAAAGGCAAACAAAATCAACATTCCATTTAGTTTATCATTATTTGTAACTTATTTTCTTACCACACTTCCTATTTTATCTAATCATTTAGAATAATAGTGCATTTTTTTTTTCAATTACACTATTCATAAAAATTTAAAATAAGATAAAAATAGGGAGATGATAAAATAAACTAGGTTATTATATTTAGGGGTTATTTACACTAAGACCTTCTCAATTTTTATTTAGTTTTTTGATCAGCAAAAATAAAGAAAATTTATTGATGAAGAACGATCATTGAATTAAATTAATAAAAATTGAGGAAAAATTGCATCATAATTGGGAAAGAACATTCCAATGAGGTTGGCACCTTCAAAATCAGTACAATCATGTACAACCCCATAAAAAATCACGAAGAAGATTTAAACAAAATAGTTAGTAAGATACCAACTAAAACAATAACACTGCACCATCAGCATGGGCCAGAACACCAAAAAAGAAAAAAAAAAAAAAAAACACACTATATCATTTCAATTTCTCATTTACAAACACGTACATTTTGATCTTTACAAATATAAAAATGTATCATTTTCATCCTTGGTAGACCCCCTTAAGATCAAGTTCAGATTTGCTAAAGTCGAATATCTCAACTTTACAATAAAGTTGACCCATTATCGGACTAATTTGGACTCACTTTAGTGATCTAAATTGTTCATTTTATACAACTAACTAAGAAAATTATCTATACAAAAAATCAAGTTGATCCAACATACTATTAGATCTTTCTTATCTATACAGCCTACATATTCTTAAGAATAGACCATCTATCTGTTAGAATATATATATATGATTTGACCATGTGATTACTTATATCTGATCAACCTAATTTTTTGCATATATGTTTTTCTTAGCTTGTCATATCAGATGAACAGTTCAGATCACTGGTATGAGTACAAATTAATCTCATAATACTTCAATTTTACCTACGAAGTTGAGATCTTCAACTTTAACAAACTTGAACTCCTCAAGATCACCTCTAAAAAGGATGTATTTATACGATTATCATAATTAAGGAGGTATATACATATATATAGGTTTATAAATAAAAAAATTAAGTAATATTTGCTAGATATATCAATATAATTAACTCTACATTTAGAAAAGTTTGGATGGACTTTCCAAATATATGAGCATCACATCAACCTTGCTAAACTTTATTTTTAGCCAAGATGACAAGCAAAATAATGAAAAACTACCTCTAGCAGTCTTGCTTGAGGCTCGAGGTGATAAACGAACCAAACACTTCGAACTTGATTCATGTTCGGCTTATTAAAAGCTCGTTCGAGCGCGGTTTGTTAAATAAACAAGGCAAGCTTGAACACATTTTATAATTCGTTAAGGTTTTCAAACTAAACTTGAATAGTGGATTGCTCATTTGACTTGGTTCAATAATCCTAAAATTATATAAAATATCAAACTACTTGAACTCGGCTCAATAAAAGCTCATTTGAGATCAACTCAAAAGTTTAATGAACAAAGCTTCAATAAATTTTGAAACTCGTTAAAGTTATTAAACCATGCTTAAACAATTAATTGTTTGACTCGTTCGATTCATTTATCATCCTTACTTGAGGCCGGTGGACATGGTCATGTCTAGTGAGGCAAATATTAGTTATCCACTTTTTAGAATCCGGGGCTGAGCAACTGCTGTGAGGTTCATGAATTGCTTCTTTGAGTCTATTTTGATTCGAGTCGTTATATTATAAACTTTGTTGAACATATTATTCATGTAAAAAATTACGTTAATCAAATATCTGTAATTAGTTTCTAATTGTTTTTAAAAATAGTGTTAATTACACTTTACCCCCTGTGGTTTCATGCAGTAACACATTAACTCCATGGGGCTTAAAAATGCATTCATAAACCCCTTGTAGTTTGGAGTGATGTGCAAAAGTAACGGGACGTTATGGAAGTGATGAATACAGCCAAATACCCTTGGATATTTATAGCACCTAAATGTTACAGTCCCTTCAGTTGCTTGACTACGAACTTTAGAGTGAGAGAGAAAGAGAGCGACAAGTGAGATACGCACATGGGTTAGGATTTGAAAGGATTTCATATTAAATCAAACTAGTAACAAGCGATTGAGACTACAAAGAAACTGCATTTGGCAATTTTACTGAAGGTAATGATTAAAGTACCCAAAATTTATTTAGTGTTTACTGTTTTCTGTGAATATTTGTAAATTTTGTTTTACAATTTTTTAATGTTTATTGTATAATATGTTGAAAAATTACCTGTTTGATGTTTGCGAATGAAAAAAAAAAAAAAAGGTTTAATATTAGGTTTTTGTTAGTGTTTTGTTATACGATGTCTTTTTGTTAACTTTTTGTTAGGGTTTGTATTGTGTGTGTCAATAAAGATGTGGGGTATCATTGTTTCCTGTGTGTTTCATTAGTTTATCTGTGAATGAGTTCATTTTGGTTTTTTTTTTTTTACTTAAATGCATGAAGATGGGTATATCTAGAATAATAAATTGGGAGATTTTGCTTTTTATGTAAATATGAGTAAATATTTGCTACTGTGTTGACTTTGATGCATGATTAGGATATAAAATTGAGTTTTTCTAATTTTTGTGCATGGAAGTGAGGTTGACAATTGTCCCCCAATTGTTCGTTATGTATTGGGAGACCATGTAAGCACCCATATAGGTTGATTGTGGTATTTTTTTTATTTTTATTTTTATTTTTTGACTTAAATGTATGGAATAATAAAATTGGATGTTTTTGTTTTTTATGTAAATATGAATAAATATTTGTTACTTTGTTGACTTTTGATGCATGATTAGTTTATAAAGTTAGGGTTTTCTAATTTTTGTACATGGAGGTGGGGTTGATAGTTGTACCCCACTAGTTTGTTGTGTATTAGGAGACCGTGTATTGGGTTGATTTTTGGGTTAACTACATTTTTAACCTTCTTTATCGCATATATACGTGTTTACAAATAAAAAATAAAAATCATAATAAACAAACAAAAATCAAAATACCAATTTTACATATAAACACAGATACATGCAAAAAAGAAAGGTAAAAATGTAATTAACCCAAAAATCAACCCATATGGGTGCTTACATGATCTCCCACTGCACAACAAACAAGTGGGGGACAACTGTCAACCTTGCCTCCATCCTCAAAAATCAAAAAATCCCAATTTTATAAACTAGTCATGCATCAAAATCAACAAAGTAACAAATATTTATTCATATTTACATAAAAAGCAAAACCCCGCAGTTTTATTATTCCATACATACCCATATTCATGCATTTTAGTCAAAAAAAAAAAAAAAACCAAAATTAACCCATATGGGTGCTTACATGGTTTCCCAATACACAACAAACAATTAGGAGATCACTGTCAACCCCACCTTCATGCACACAAATTAAAAAGATCCAATTTTATATACTAGTCATGCATCAAAGTCAACACAGTACAAATATTTACTCATATTTACATAAAAAGCAAAAACTTCTAATTTTATTATTCTAGATATACTCATCCATCTTCATACATTTAACTAAAAAAACAAAAATACCAAAATGAGCCCACTCATAGATAAACTGATGAAGCACACAAGAAACAAGGATACCCCACATCTTTATCAACACACACAATACAAACCCTAACAAAAAGACATCGTACAATAAAACCCTAACAAAAACCTAACATTTTCATTTGCAAACATCAAACAGGTAATTTTTCAAACATATTACACAATAAACATACAAAAATCATATAAAGAAAATTATAAATATTCATAGAAAATAACAAACACTGAATAAATTTGGGGTATTTTGATCGTTACCTTCAGTAAAATTGCCAAATACAGTTTCCTTGTAGTCTCAATCGCTTGTTATTTGTTCGATTTAATCCAAAATCATTTCAAACTGTAACCCATGTGTGTATCTCACTCATCGTTCTCTCTCATTCTGAAGTTCATAGTTAAGCAACTGAAGGGACTGCAGCATCTAATCCAAGAGTATTTTGTCTTTTCATCACTTTCATAACGTCCCATTACTCTTGCACATCACTCCAAACTACAGGGGTTTATGAGTACATTTTTAAACCCCGAAGGGGTAATGTGTTATCGCTTGAAACCACAGGGGGATAAAGTGTAATTAACCCTTATTTTTTAGTCTAACCAAACATGAGAATGAATATTTTGATGGAATGATTATTCCATTCCACTTCATTATAGTGAGCCAAACACTCTCTTAATGAATATCACTTTATCTTCTTTATCTATAAATACACACATATTGACCCCTTCAACTTTAAAATTGTGTAAATTCACCCCTTTTGAAGTGGTCTGAAGGGATGAAAGTGATATATTTTTATAATTGAGAGTGTAAGGTGATATTTACTAGTAGTTGATTGGGTTTTGGTATAACAATGGAATGGTTGTGGGCCCACTACAGATGATTCGAACCGTTCAATATGTAGGACTCGTCGAGTATTTTATCCCTGTAAAAAATTATATTGATAGCCATTTGATTAATTCACATTTGTGTCAACGGTAAATATAATTTTAAAATTAAATTATTGATACTAATGTGATCTGATCAACTGGTTATCGATATTCAATCAACATGATTTTTTTTTTATATATAGAAATAAAGTATTTGACGATCTCTACACATTGAACCATTCAGATCATTGATGCGGGTTTCGTGATGGGCCGACAGAGATCTAACAACACCCTCTAATTAGTCTTCCCCATTGAAGGGAAGCTTCTTCCTATAACTAGCCAATATATTTGTGTTGGAATGATGATATTAATTTTTTTTTTCTCTTTCTGTTTTGATCAGAGAATGATGATATTAGTTGACCGAGATTTTAAAATTACATAAAAAAATATTCATTATATAAAAACTTACTCTATTATTTTTGTAAAGGGTAAATTACATTGGTAGTTCTTATATTTTTGTCTCTTTTGTCATTTTGATCATTATATTTTTAATTGATTTAATTTTAACTATTAGTTTTAGAATTTGTGTCACTTTCGTCCAATTGATAAGTCATTATGATTTTTGATGGAAAATAATCATTGAGTTAATTGAACTTAACTCACTGAGTTGAGAAAATTTATAATTTTACCCCTAAAAGCATATCGCATGCCACTTATTTGAGTATTTTTTCTAAGAAAATGTTAACAATTGTATTCAATTGGACCAAATTGAGACAAAATTATAAATTCAAGATTAAAATTGAGCCAATTAAAATTATAGAAACAAAAATGATACAAAGATCGAAGTATATGAAGTATCAGTGTAATTTATCCTTTTGTAAAATAAAGCTTAAATTGATTTTTTGACCATGTAATTTTTATGGGATTGAATTGTTCCATCCATAAAGATGCTAATCCCATTTCTGGTGAATTAACAATGAGACAAATTATACTAACATGCTTTGTAGTTTGAGATTTATATTATTTTGGTCCTTAATTTTTTTAATTGTAATATATATAACCTTAAATTTTGAATCTTGTTCTAAACAAGGATAATCAAGGATATTTAATTTGGAAATAGACCATTTCAAGGGCAAAGTCGTCATAGAACTTATCTTGTATTGATTAACTTATATGTTGTTTGAAATATAATGGCCATTTTTTTAATGATGCTGACACTTTCTTGGTTATAAAGTTCTGTTTGGTTTTGTTTTCAGAATCTATTTTTAGAAAAATTTTCTAAGAAACTTAAAATTAAATTGGTAAAAAAAATAAATTAAAAAACACATCATTTTTATATAATTTTATCGTTTGGGATGGTTGAGATAATTTTTTTAACTTAATTTTTTTTGATATTTATTTTTGTTAAATTAGTTTCTATTTTTTCAAAAGTCAAACGTGACGACAAATTTGATATCATTATTAAACCAATCCACTAAATTCCAAATTAAAAATATTTCATACATTAAACATATCGATTTTCTATTTTTTCAAAAGTCAAACGTGACGACAAATTTGATATCATTATTAAACCAATCCACTAAATTCCAAATTAAAAATATTTCATACATTAAACATATCGATTACACATTCAAAATCTAATACCCATCCATCATACAATAACCATCAAAAATATATGTTAACAACGAAAACAACTATCTATTACATGATAACTGTCCAAAATATCAACAAAAACAATCACCCATTACATGATAATTATCCAAACACATACTAAAAATTAATTTGGTAAAAAAATAAAATATAAAAAAATGTAAAAGATTTATCATTTTTATATAATTTTATCTTTGATGGTAGAAATAATTTTAAAAATTCAAAAATAACTTTTTGATATTTATTCAAATTAGGGGTGAGCAGCGGATATACCGATCCGTCAAAACCGACCGAACCGAACCCATCCACTGCATTTTGGACGGATGCGTGATGATAAGCGGACGGTTGCGGATTGATTTTCTCCAATCCGCCAATTTGGCGGATGGATGATGGATGATGGATTTGAGATTTCTTTGGCCGCAACCGAACCGCCAAACCGCCAAATCGCGAGCACCCCTAATAATTTATAAGACTTTGTATTTTTAATTTGTTTAAATATTATGTTTGTGTTTTCAATTGAAAAAGAGTTTAAATATTCTCTTGAAAAAAAGATTTCAACTTGAATATATTTTTTGAATTGAAAAAAATAATCATATTATTTATCTATATTTTTTGGTTTTTAAATCTAGTTCTAAAAATAATAAATAGAAAATATGATATATGCTGGTTGGCTTTTGTTTTCAAAAACATATGTAGATGTAACAATATAGAGACATACAATCTCCACTATTGCTCTGTTCATAGTTTTGGTGGTTTGAATTATTATAATATTTTAAGAATCATAGATTGTAATACTTTATATGGATGAATCATGCTGTGATTGTAATATGTGGATAAGGCATGCAGTGATTGTGATATTCTAAAGTTTCAAACTTTCTTTCTTTAGATAAGACATACAGTGATTGTAATACTTTTTTAAGTCATTGACTGTAATACTTTTTTTTTTTTTTTTTTTTGAGGAAGTGCACAAGTTGAATTATGTTAAAAATTTATAAAATTTTAAACCGCCAAACCGATTCGCATCCATCCGCCAAACCGCCAATCCGCTCAATCCACATCCGCCGGATTGGCGGACGGATGCGGATTGATTTTCTTTAATCCGCCAATCTGGCGGACGGATGGCGGATTGGAAGTTCCGTGGCCGCAACCGACCCGCGCCCACCCCTAATTCAAATGATTCTACTTAAGCCACAAACTATCTCCTTACACCCTTAAAATAGAGTGTTGCTATTAGCACCTGCATTTTTTCTTTGGACCCTCCATCTCTTTTATTTATTTATTCTAATTCCAATTTTACCCAAACACAAACTTACATTTTTACCCTCGTCCCTAACATTCTAATCCTAATTTCCCAAATTCTAACCCACCAACCTTTTCACCACCATCTCCACCGGAGGCGGAGAAGAAGGAGCAGAGTTTACCCTTTTATAATAACAAAAACATATACATGTGAAATCAACATAAATTGACTGTTTGTTCAATGGAACAACAAATTAAACGCATTAATGAGGCCAAACAGAGATCCAGAAGATCAAAATCAGAATGAACAAACACACAATGAAAGAGAAAATGGGGGTTTTAGAGAGGGAAAGGGGACTTGAAGAGCCTAAATGTCAGAGAAGTTGAAGTCCATTCTCTCTCCAGATTAAGTAGACAATTTTGTGCCTCTGCAAATGAACATCCTCTCTCAAATCATCTCTCTCTCTCTCTCTCTCTCTCTCTCTCTCTCTCTGCATTCAATCTCGCCTACCTTGCGTCAATAATTCCATCTTCTTCAATTCTAATCTTCAATAATGTACATATATATACATTATGTCAATGTTTTAGAGAGAGAAAGAAACAACGTGAAGTGGGGGGTTCTCATGATCTTCGGAAGCTTAGGAGCCATCGTTTATGGCTCTTCCATGCCTATCTTCTTTGTTCTCTTCGACAAAATGTTCAATGGTTTTAGTATAAGAAGAAGAAGAAGAGAGAAACTAGATCTGAAGAAGAAGAAGAAGAAGAAGAAAGAGGAAGGGGGTTGCAGGGGTTAGAGGTTCTAGAAAGGTGTTTGCCAGTAAGGGAGGTGTTGGAGGTCACCAGAGGGGTGGGACTGTCGGTGGTAAGAAAATTGTAGAAAAAAAGTTGGGGGTCAAAAAGATGGAGGGTATAGTTGGTATTATGGTAGGGGGTTCAAAGAGAAAAGGGAGGGAATTCATTTTGTTATGTGGGAGTTCAAAGAAATGGAAGAGAAACTAGATCTGGAAAAAAGAAAAAAGGAAGGGGGTTGTAGGGGTTGGAGGTTCTGGAAAGGTGTTTGCCAGTAAGGGAGGTGTTGGGAGGTCACCAAAGGAATGAGACTGTTGGTGGTAAGAAAATTGTAGAAAAAAAGTTGGAGGTCAAAAAGATGGAGGGTATAGTTGGTATTATGGTGGGGGTTCAAAGAGAAAATGGAGGGAATTTATTTTGCTAGGTGGGAGTTCAAAGAAATTTGGAGAGGGGGGGGGGGAGGCCAAAGTAAAGAGATAGGTGGTAATAGCATCCCTCCTAAAATATTAAAATTTTATTTTATTTTTTTACAATTTTCATAATACCAGGTTTACCTTCTTCTCTACCATTAATTCTTCTCCTTACATCCAAATCTTTCAAATCCTAGTTTAAAAGACGTTCAAGAATGTATTTTACTGATTTCGCTTTTAAATTCTTTGTATCTGCTAATTTTTTCTATTTCAAGGCTTTAGTAAATGATAAAGTGATTTTCTAGTAGTTCAATTTCAACAACGGTTACTTTATAGCTCAAGGGTTACTATGGAGCTAACAATGATGCTTAAAATCCAACGCCCAAGAAGAAGAGGGGTTATCAGGTATTGGGTTTGATGGATGCAGCAAGGTGATATTGGGCACATTTGACGAAAGTAATGGGGTTACTGAACAATGGTCCAACAATTTACTACACATCGACAACATTGTTAATTTTAGATTTTCTGTTGCTTGTTTCTTAGTAAGAACAACGAAATTGTTTAATTTCATTGTGGGGTCACATTGGTGGCTCGATGGAGGTGGTAGTGATGGGGTGGAGGTAAAGAAATTAGGGTTTGACAGGTTTGGGTATAAGAAAAAGAGTCAATAGTAGATATGAGGGTAAAACTGGTATTATGAAAAATGTAAAAAAATAAAATAAAATTTTAATATTTTAAGGGTGTAAGTAGAATCACTCTATTTATTTTTGGTAAATGAGTTTATATTTTAGCAAATTGACAACTTTGCCCTTGAAATTGAGCATTTTTCGTTTAGAAAGTAAATGATGTCTTCAATTGTCTTTATTTGAAACGAGATTCAAAATTTAGAATCAAATATATCACAATTGAAAGGTCAGAGAGTAAAGTGACACAGGAATAGAGTTAGTGTTGTGCTTATAAGCACAACATCTGTGCTATGATACATGTGGCATGTGTCTCAAATATATTTTGATGATCCAAACAGTTTATATTGTAGGGTTCGTCGAGTAGATCATTTATGAAAAAAATTATATTATTTGGGCATCTGTAACCTGTAACAAAATGACTTTTATGTTTTAAAAAAAAAGACGGTTAGTATAATTTTAATAATTTTTTTAAACATAATTACAGCTGATCATAGGGATACACATGTCTGATTAATCTTATTTTTAATATGGATAATATGCTCAATGAACGCTATAATATGAATCATTCAGATTATCAAAAATAGATTCAAGATAAATCTGGTGGGCTGTGACAGCACTAGTGGTGTCATAGCACCCACTCCCTGTCCATGTGATGTTGGAAAAAATGATTTTATGGTGACTTTAATGTGACATTAAAGTTGGTCCCAACCACCGGTTGAGGTGGGATCAAATGAGTTTAAATTCTTTGTAATAAGATCTTTCCACCACAAACAGAATGACCAAAAACCATTGAGAATTGAATGAGAAATTATCTCATAAAGTTAGGTATTGGAAATTGTGTATAACTACCAATCTCACATTAATTGTAGAGGAAAGCATTGATGGATATTTAAATATCAAGATTTTGGTAAGGGCATAAGCCCTTTGGGGCATTCAAATTTTCCAAAGGAATGGAGTTATGGATGCTTCAAGGATAAGATTGGGCTAAAACTATGGTTCAAGTTGGTTATGCAAAAGCTGCCACACATGTGTGCGCGTCACTTGCCTGCCAGGACTGGACTGAGCCCGAGTCTGTAGTCCTCGGATTGTGGATCTTGGGACTTGGCGCTTGACGTTTGAGGCATTAGGCATGCTGGAATGGGTTAGGTTTGGGCTGAGCCGGATTGGTGGTCCACCAACCTAATCTTTTTGGGGCCAAGTCTGTTTGATGGCTGCAGATATACACACGTGTATATAGAGTATATAATTTATATGCTAATTGTCCCATCAGTTTTGGTGCATTACTGTATCAGTTTTGTAGGATTAATGGGCTGCATTTGTTGCCTGCCTTTATGGCTGGAAGGCTCCTCCTCTCTCCCCCATAGTGTATAAATAGAGACAAATTTCTTTGGTTATCAATGCAAATTTTTTTTGACTTCCATATTATACAGTCAGTTTGCTCCTATAATTTTCTTCCTGTGTGAGAGAGTGCTGCCATTGTCGGTTCACCAAAGCTAATAGAAGGTGCTTCTGCATCAACGGGTCTAGACCGTTATATACTGGGAGACAGACGCCGACGTACCTCCAGTACCCACAGTGAGGCAACAAATTTGTTTTAAGGAGACTGTAATATCACACAGGCTTCGGTTTGATTCATTTTACCATATTATTGTGTTATGTGTTTCTGTTCAAGCTGATTGTAATTTCCAGCATGTTCTCCAGTTTTGTAATTTAATTTGAAGAATCATGAATCTATTTCTTTTTATTTAAATACATAATTAATACAACAATCTTAAAATAGATTCTATGTGTTTCCCATGAATTAGGCTAATTAGATTCATATGTAATTTGTAAGAATTTGATTTCCCTATACATGTGTTATATGTACGAACAGTCCGCTGTGTAGTTAAATTTTTATATGCATGCTACTGTTTTCCCCAACAACCGAACCATCTGTAGCATATTTATATTCATGATTGGAAACTCACTTTTTACATAGATTTGCATACTACTACCACTGTTGCATTGGTTGCATGGTAGTTATTTATTATAAATTGTTAATTCATGCCAACAAAGTTAGAGTTATTCTACTAAATAATTTGTAGGATACAGTGCATGAGTAGAATATATATAAAATATATTTATTTGCTTACTGCTACTGTTTCCGAAAAGTGCATCAGTTTTAGACTTTTAATTTATGTAAAAGGTCTCTGTTTTGTTCCTTTGAATTCTTGTTCAATGAATTAATAAGAATGCGTTTTTATTTTTACAAATCTAGCATAATTTGCATACTTCTTAGTTACTAGTATAATTTTATTTTTGAGCATGATTCATAATTTCCTATCATGCTTTGCATGTCTTTTAGTTTATAATTTTATAATATAATTAGCATGAATATATAAATTTTTAGTTAATATTGACATGCTAATTATTTTTAGTTTTCTAAGTAAAATCAATATGTTAAATATTTCTTACATTCTAATTTATTTCGCATGTTTATTAGATCCTAAATTTGTAGGATAATTTGTATGTTTTACATTTTTTAGATTTTAGTTTATGTTTCTAGAATTATTTGCATGATCTTATTTCTAAAATAATTTACATGTTAATTGCTAGAAACATTTACATGTCTATTACATGTGTGATAATCATGTTCCGTATTATGTTAATTGGTCCATATTACGACTGTGATTATGTGTTTGATATAATTTTGTATGACATTATGTGAAAATATGTGGTTTTGAATTTCTATCTGTTCACCGTAGGAATATCTGTTTGATTATCTGCTTTGGAATTTAAATTGGAGGCCTTATCGGCCACGAAACCCGAAATTGATTACGTCATTATGATTGGCATAATTTTTAAAGCTTACGGTGAAATTTAATTGAAAATTGATTCGGATCGAATTAATTAGATTAATTCAATGGATTAGTGCTCAATTGTTTAATATTAAGGCTAAGTTTGGGATGTCCAAAACAATTCAAAAAGTCAAAAAGTTACTTAAAAAGTTAAAAAGTTAACACTATTCACCAAAAGTCAACAATTACGGCTGCATAACTCCCAATTCAAATTTTTCTCTAAAAAATCAATTTTTACAATTTTTTATTACACATTTTTCCATAAAAAGTCAAAAAGTTAACCCAAACATCCATATTTTTAACCTCAATTTTTTAGTCCAAAAAGACAAAAAGTGCACTTATTTAGTCTTCCCAAACTTGGCCTAATCATTATGATCAGAGGGACTTATATAAAAAGGCATTACACACTCAATTCTCCTCTTTAGCTTTAATTTGGCTGATTTTAACTCTAAGAAGAGAGAGGGAGGTTTGGCTAGAGAGAGAGAGAGGGTAAGAGATTGAAGTTTGATCATTGAAGCTTGAATAATTTGAAGACCAACTCAAGATTTGACTATAGTTTGGGAAGATTGAGCTTCTAGGTGAGTAATTGATTATGAATTCATGAGTTTAATTTTGTAATTTTGTAAATTCGAAGTTGAATGGTGATCAAGAGCAAGAGTTGTGTTGTATTTGTTGAATTTGAAGTCCATAGGTGCATGTATCTAAGAAATTGCTATAAATTTTCATGTTCGAGCATGAAGTGTGTAATCCATGTTGAATTTTGGTTGAAGTCCATGTATTTGACCATCTCTTCACCAATTAAGTTGAGAATAATGAGTATCTCCCACATGTATGTGCAAATTATGGAGGTGTGAGTCTTGAATGTTTGAGTTTAGCATGTTGGTGATGAGTTTGGGATAATTTGAGTCATGCATGTAAGTGATTCATGGAATTGAGCCTCATAATGTTGTAATTTGGTGTTGGTGCCATGTTAGTATGTGTATATGTTAAGTTTGAGCCATCATATGCAAGAAATGTTGGTTTGGATGTTGAATTCGAGCTCAAGAACCATTCTGGAAAACCCAGAATTTATGATGTTCGCTCGAGCGGGGGAACCGCCGCTCGAGTGGGAAATACGAGCTTCCAGCATTTTCTACAGACATGACGTCCGCTTGAGTGAAGGAGTTCACGCTCGAGCGGGGAGCCATGTAGTGAGGCCTTCCGCTCGAGCGCCCAACTTCACGCTCGAGCGTGAAATCGATGTAACTAGTACTTTTGCAGACCTCATGGGTCCGCTCGAGCAGGGAAGTCTACGCTCGAGCGGGGACCTTGTTTCCTAAAATTTTGAAAAGGCATTCTGTGTTTTGTTTTCTGTTCTCTTTCACTTCTAAGTACTCTTAAGCATACATTGAGCATTGTAAATGAGTTAGAAGGGTAAGAAAGAAGGCTAAAGAGGAATGTGTGAATTAAGAACGGATTGAATCATTTGTGACCCGTATGTATTATGTAATGTATAGGGTCAAGCTCCAGGGCAAATCAACCAACCGATCACTGTGAGTAATATCTTGACAAAGATATCTAAAATATGTTGTTGTCCAATTGCTTACTTCTATGTAAGTTTATAAGTTTGTTAATTTGATTGGTGGACAATGTTTGTTATGCCAAATGAATGGGCCAAAGGACAATTTGACATGAAAGTATGAATAGGCTAAAGGCCAGTTTGACATGAAAGTATGAATGGGCCGAAGGCCAGTCTAACATAAATGAATGAATAGGCCAGAGACCAGTATGATTTGAACGATAGAATGAATGGGCCAGAGGCCAGTACGATCTGAACGATAGAATGAATAGGCCAGAGGCCAGTATGATCTGAATGATAAAATGAATGGACCAGATGCCAGTGTGATCTGAATGAAAGAATGAATGGGCCAGAGGCCAGCCTGACATGAATGAAAGACAAATGGGCCAAAGGCCAGTTTGACATGAATGGATTGGGCCTAAGGCCGTCCGAAGTGTTTAGAACCGAAGTCACTTGATCTATAGCTATTTATATATACCAAATAAAAATATGAATTGGGCCTAAGGCTGTCTGATGTATATTGTTTCAATGCATCTTCTGCAATTGATATTATTCACTGGGCTTTCACCCACGCTCATTTATGTGTTTGTAGGTGAGCCAAGAGAGGTCCAGACCCAGCCTCAGTGAAGTTTGTGTGGAACAACCAAGGTTTTGAAGAGTCAGCCCTTGCGTCTCATGCATGAGACTCGTCTTTGCCTTTTGTTATGTATTTATATTTTGTCATGTTGGCGAAGACTTTGAATCTGTTGTATATAGTTTTCATAGGTTGACTTAGACTTATATGATCCTGTCTGTACAGAACCTTATGCTACTATATTTTCTGAAGTGAGTTATTAACATGTACGTGTATGGTTTGTTATGACGTGCCATGTAAGCACAGCTCTATGGACAAAGTTTTAAATTTTGTTTCCGTTTGGCCCCTTTATTCTGACGTGTTATGTCCGGTTTGGTTTGAGGTCGTAGGTAATCTTATGATTACTGGCCGGTTATGTTCTTAACCCTTGGGGTGGGTTCGGGTCATGACAACATGGTTATTGCTTTGTAAATTTCATATAACTCTAGCCTATTAAATTTTCAAATTTAAGTTTTTGGAGTTATAAAGGTTTTGTAACTTGTCTATATTTATTTACATGTTTATTGTGTAAATTAAATTTTAAATTTAATTTTGGAGTTTTAGTTTTATTTGCGTAACTTATATAGCATTTTAATTTTTACTTTATTTTGCTATTCATTATATTACTAGAAGGGTGAAATACATTTGTTGCTTGTACAGTTTCTTTCAATTATTTGTTTGCATTTTCTTGTTGTTTCTGCTAACATTCTTTACAGGTATACCTATGCAAAAGGGAATGGAAAAAATACAAATCCAAATGAATAGAATTTGGGATTGCAATAAACAAAAAATTCTTTAGACTACTAACCTCTTTGTTGAACATAAATATTTTGTTGGACTAAAAAGAATCCTTAATTGGATTGACTTATTATTCTTATTTTTTGAAGTAATTATTTGCTTGAGATTTAGTAGTGGTTAAATTACCATGTTTTTTTAAGCAAGTTTGTTTGTTTGTAATGTTAGAAGCATTTTATTTGCTTGTCATTGTTGTTAGCAATTTTTTAATTGCATGTAAGATTGGAACTTGGTTTGGTTTTAATCCATCTTCTGGAAAACTTAATTCTAAAAATTATTTTCCATGGACTAGGAGTCAACATACTCTTAAAAGTTTTGTCTAAAGTTAACTAGGTTTTAAGTGGAACCAGTGTGACCCATCCAGTCTTTTTGGAAACTTTCCTAACCATGTTTGATTCTAGGGTAAGTAGTAAGACTAGTTTTTAATTAAATATTCAACTTTGGAATGTTATAGTGTTAAGTTTAATTTTTGGAAAAACAAAATAGTGAAATTCTATTATATTTTTTAGAAATGGCAACTGTCATTGATGCTGCTACTACTGTTGCTAATGTTGGTGGGGATTAGAACCCCTGGGCAACTGGCTTGCCAACCCCTGCTATGACCTCTGTGATCAACCTTGTTGCTGTGACCTTTGTGGTCAACCCTGTTGCTACTCCTGCTGTTCCAGGAGGACCGCTCAACCATCATGAGCACCCGGAGAAGTTCACGAGAGTGAATTTGAGGAGGTGGTAGCAAAAGATGTTGTTCTACTTGACTACTCTAAGTCTTGCGAGGTTTTTGAGTAAAGATCCACCAGTTGTGAAAGAGAATAAGCAAGACAAGCAGAAGCTCATGGCTCTAGATGCTTGGAAGCAGTTAGACTTCCTTTGTCAGAACTATGTTCTGAATGGCTTGGCAGACCCACTATTCAATATGTTTTATGCCAAGAAATCAATAAAGCAGCTGTGGGATGCTTTGGACAAGAAATACAAGACTAAGGATGCTGGGGTAAAGAAATTTGTCGATGGCCTGTTTTTAGACTTCAAAATAGTGGATTAAAAAACCGTCATTAGTCAAGTCCAAGATTTTCAAATAATTCTATACGAGATTCATGCAGAGAGAATGTTTCTAAGTGAATCATTCCATACAGCTGCATTGATTGAGAAGTTGCCTAAAGGCTAAAAAGACTTCAAGAACTACTTAAAGCACAAGAAAAAGGAGATGACAGTTGAAGAGCTCTTTGTCAGGCTCTGAATTGATGAGGACAACAAGAAAAAAATGGAGTACTTGCACTGTGAAAGCAAACATGGTTGAGTATGGCCAGTCCTCAGGGGTGAAGAAGAAGCCACCGACAGGCAGAAGCTCGAAGCTGAAGGCTAGAGGTGGAGTCTTCAAAAGGCCAGTTTACAAGCCTCAAGAACTTACTTTTAGGTTCAATGAAAGGTGTTTCAGCTATGGAAGCGATGGGCATTGGACGACTGATTGCCGCAAGAAGAATAAACCCTACAAGAAGAACCCTTCACAAAACTAAAGTCGGGCTCACATGGATGAAATGGAGGATCTGTCACAAGATGTGGACGACATGCATTTGTCATCCTTCGTCTCTGAGGTGAACCTAGTGGGGTCAAACCCGAAGGAATGGTAGGTGGACACTAGGACCACTTGCCACATCTGTGTTGAAAAGAAGATGATCACAACTTTTGAACCGGTTTCAAACGATGAGAAGTTGTTCATGGGAAATTCTGTGACCTCGATCGTTGAGGATAAATGCAAGGTGGTCCTGAAGATGACTTTGGGAAAAAAGCTGACTCTGAACGATGTCCTATATGTACCAAACATTCATAATAACCTTGTCTCAGGGTTGCTATTAAGTAAGCATGGCTTGTGCATGGTGTTTAAGTCTAATAAGGTCGTGTTGACCAAGAACGAAGTCTATGTGGGTAAGGGGTATATGTCGGGTGGCATGTTTAAGCTCAATTTAATGGTTATTATCCTTAAAATTAATGAGAAAGCTTCTTCTTCTGCATATATGCTTGAGTCCCTTGAATTATGGCATGGTAGACTTAGTCATGAAAATTTTGACTCTTTGCGTAAATTAATCAAGTTAGATCACATACCATCTTTTAAGATTAATCCAAATCACAAGTATTAAACTTGTGTAGAAGCAAAATTGACGTGGACTTCTTTTCATTTTATTGAAAGAAGTACCGAGCCTTTGGATTTAGTGACAGTGATGTGTGTGACTTAAGAGTCGTACAATCATGTGGTGGCAACAAGTACTTCATCACTTTTGTTAATGATTGTACTAAATGCTATTATGTATATTTGCATAAGAGCAAAGATGAGGCGATTGATAAATTTATTCTTTTCAAGAATGAAGTTAAGAACCGACTAGGCCGAAAAATCAAGGCCTTAAGAAGTGATCGTGGTGGTAAGTATGAATCTCTATTTGCTAAGATTTGTGCTCAATTTGGGATTATTCACCAAACCACATCGTCTTACTCCCCTTAGTCAAATGGTGTTGCTGAGCGAAAAAATAAGACGTTGAAGGAAATGATGAATGCAATGTTGATAGGTTCTAGGTTGTCACAGAACTTGTGGGGCGAAACAATTCTCTTCGTGAATTACATTCTAAATAGAATACCTCAAAAGAAAGTGGACAAGACTTCATATGAATTATGGAAAGGCCGCAAGCTTTCCAAAATTTCCTACGAATGTGGAGATGTCTTGCTAAAGTAGCGGTACCTACACCCAAGCGGGTTAGGATAGTACCGAAAATTTTGTATATTCATTGGTTATGCACAGAATAGTAGTGCATATAGGTTTCTTGTACACAAGTCAAATATTCCAGATATACACAAGAATACCATAATGGAGTCAAGGAATACGTCCTTCTTTGAAGACGTATTTCCTTGCCAAACTTGAGGAGAGGATCAAAGTTCTAAAAAGGAACTTGAAGATAATCAAGTAGATGATCAAGCTGAGGAAGTAGATGAGCCAAGAAGGAGTAAAAAGGCTAGGCCTCAAAGTCCTTTGGTTGGGACTTCTTGACTTATATGTTAAAGGGAGAACCTCAAACTTTCCATGAAGCTGTGACTTCACCTGAAAGTCCTTTGTGGGAAGAAACAATTAAAAGTGAGATTGACTCCATCTTATATAACCATACTTGGGAGTTAGTTTATCTACTCCCTGGCAGTAAGGCCTTGGGGTGTAAATAGATCTTCAGAAGAAAAATGAAGGCTAATGGGACAATTGATAAGTATAAGGGTAGGCTAGTTATCAAAAGATATAAGCAGCGAGAAGGCCTGGATTACTTTGATACGTATTCACTTGTGACAAGGATAACATCCATTCGCATGGTAATTGTGATAGCAGCTTTACGTGGTTTGGAAATACATCAGATGGATGTAAAGACAACTTTCTTAAATGGAGATTTAGATGAAGAAATCTACATGGAGCAACCTGAGGGGATTTTAGCTCCAAGGAAAAATAAGAAAGTCTGTAAGCTTATTAAATCATTATATGGTTTAAAGTATGCTCCTAAGCAATGGCATGAGAAGTTTGACAACGTTATGTTGTCAAGTGGGTTTAGAATCAATGAGTGTGACAAGTGCGTATATGTTAAAGACACTAACAGATATGTCATTTTGTGTTTATACGTAGATGACATATTGATTGTTAGTAGTAATAATGAAATTATTAAAACTACCAAAAGATTGTTAAACAATAAGTTTGACATTAAAGATATAGGCCTTGCAGATATGATTTTGGGTATTAAGATTAGCAAAATATATGTTCGTATTGTACTTTCTCAATCTCATTATATTAAGAAGATACTTGAGAAATTTGAAAAGTTAGATGCAAGTGTGTCTAGGACACCGGTAGACTTAAGTCTACATTTGACCAAGAATAATGGTGAGAGTGTCTCTCAGTTAGAATATTCTCAAGTTATTGGGAGTTTGATGTATTTGATGAGTTGTACAAGACCGGATATATCTATTAGTAGGCTTAGTACATATACGAGTAATCCTAATGCTACTCTTTGGATGGGCATTATATGGGTATTGGGATATCTCCACTACACCCGGGATTATGGGCTGCATTATACCAGATAACCAGCAGTACTAGAAGGGTATAGCGACGCGAATTGGATATTTGATATAAAAGACTCAAAATCCACTAGCGGTTATGTGTTTACCCTCGAAAGGGCAGCCGTATCTTGGAAATCTTCTAAGCAAATGTGTATATCGAGATCAAAATCTAAGTTTATTACTTTGGATAAAGCAATTGAAGAAGTGAAATGGCTGCACCAATTCGTTGAAGATATTCCATATTGGCCGAAGCCTGTGTCAGCTATCTGCATTCATTGTGATAGCCAATCAGCAATTGGTCGGGCATAGAGTAATATGTATAATGGAAAGTCTAGACATATCCGTCGTAGACATAATTTCATAAAACAACTACTCTCTAATTAAGTGGTCTCTCTAGACTATGTAAAGTCTAAGAACAACATTGCGGATCCCCTAACCAAAGGGTTAACTCGAGAGTTCGTAGATATTTCGTTGCGAGGAATGGGGCTAAGGCCTTTAGTAAATGTTACCAAAATGGAAAACCCAACCTAGTGGATTGGAGATCTCAATCTGGGTTTAAAGGGACAACCTAACAGCGTGTAACGGGTGAGTCTCTAAAAAAGTAAAAACCTCTTGCCCATTCCTTTATTCAGTGATACCCTATGAGGATAGAAGGATAAGGTAAATGCTTTTAATGACCTAAGTGATGTGAATAGTCAACCATGGTATAGTGAGATACCATATATAGGTCACCTATGTGAGTGCGAAGTAGGGTCGTTTGTTTAAGAAATTGTAAGGCCAAATTATATAAAAACACTTATTGAACCAAGCTAGTGTTCCAAGGCCATACCGAACATGCTAGTGAGAACAAGAATAATGGTTGGACTAACTCCTGTGTGAGGTTTATTGTCTCGGTTTACATAAATGGCATAATAGTTCAAGACATCACGTTCACTGGTCAGCCAGTAAATTCGATAGGTTTTCACTACGAAAGGTTCAAAGCCAATAGCTACCTTTTCTGATGTAGGATTAGTTTGTGTGCTCTCTCTCCGAGTTGTTGTTGTTAAACGTTGTCCGTTTTCTCTATTTGGTTAATTTTCATTCATGTGGGGAATTGTTGAAAAAAATGGTTTTATGGTGACTTTAATGTGATATTAAAGTTGGTCCCAACCACTGGTTAAGGTGTAATCAAATGTGTTTAGATTCTTTGTAACAAGATCTTTAAATCACAAAAAGAATGACAAAAAACTATTAAGAATTTAATGAGAAATTGTCTCATAAAGTTTTCCTCATGAATGGGATATTAGGAATTATGCATAACTACTAATCCCACATTGATTGCAGAGGAAAGTATTGATGGATATTTAAATCTCAAGATTTTGATAAGGGCATAAGCCCTTTGGGGCATCCAAATTTTCCGAAGAAAGGGAGTTATGGATGCTTCAAGGATAGGCTTGTGTGACGCTCCAAAAATCGGGAACATCAGATAATATATTAACCATTAAATACAGGGTTTATCAAGGTTACAAGAGTAAGAAACATCACTAATGAGTCCTTTGGATAATAACCAAGTAAGATCCCAAGAAGGTCAGAGGAGTCAAAATAGCCTCCCTTCAAAGTCCAACCACCTTAGATAGCAAAGCTACCTTTCTGACAGATCTTGACAAGGTATTAACACAAGGCCTACATGAGTTGACGGGATATAAGGATATGTTACAAATGTTATATATACAAATTACAAATCATGTCTTAAATACAACATGGGATCTGTCACTTACAATCTCAAAATACGTTTACAAACTAGTTTCTAATCCACCTAGGGATAGCCGTACGTCCTCAAATGCTTCAGCTTTGCCTTCGACCGGTCTAATACTCTTCAATACCTGGCATGAAACGCCATGAGTTTTGAATGCCCAGTAAATGCATACACACCCCGTCCCTTTTTCCCAATCCAATACACCATCACATTTATAGCAAGTAAGTAGTGAAGCATGATATTCAAGTCAATAACAACAATTTCAATAATAGAGGAAATGAACATGTCATTCAAATAGATATCAAATGTTATAATGTTAGTGGTTAGTATTCTAGAAATTCCCCAAAGAGATTTCATCCTCCCAACCACAAGAATTGGACACCGGACTATTCGAAACTCCCCATTTTGCTGCTTCGTTGCAGAACTAACCTCAGATGCCTACCAACGGTTATATACCGCGTAGCGCCAACCGCAGGGCCTCAAAAGGGACAGCGAAAAGAAAAAGGTTTTATCTCCTGAATCCAACCTTATCCTTCCAAAAAAATATTTATCCTCTTGAATGTCCCATCTGGACCCAACCCTATCTCACCAATCAAACCGTCGCAAAGAGTCCAAATACGTCCGATCCATTCTAGGGTTTACGCAACAACTGCTTGCACAAGACTTAATCTCCAATTAGGGAGCACATCCCATCAATCCATACATAACACATTATCATCTCTTCATAATTCAAGTGATCGAAAACCTAATACCATCCCAATTAAGTTTTCCGTTGGGATCAATGTTTTAAGTCAAGTTGGAACAAACTCAACATGATAGTATTATCCACATAAGCATGAGCATCATTAAAATGAAGAAGATAAGGGACATAATCATAACACATGAAATACCATACCAAGACATGATCATAAACTAATAAGCATATTCATATACACAAGAGCATAAAACACCCATGCAAAATTAAATTTCCAGATTCAATACCATTTAAAGATTAAAATCAAAAGGGCTATTTCAGATATTTTCCGAAGCTAGCCTTCCTATGGTTTGTAGAGAATTTAATCTAGTTTTCAGAACATGTTTTGAAAATGTGATAGCTTTTCTAGATTTTTAGTTATTTAAGAAATGTTCCAGTGCTGTTCAGATTCGTCGACCGTTGCGAAAATTGGAATTTCTCACAAATCGCTCACTCGTTTTCAATGAAATCAATTTTAGTTGAAAGATAACTCCTTAAGGAAGATTTTTACACAAAATAGAGGTCCCAAATATTTTTATAAATTTTTCTAGAATTTTTGAAAGTTGGCTGTAAAACAGATTTTTCTAGCACAGTTCTTGCAACAAGAAAGTTGGTGAGAAAAGAGGTCGACTAAGGAAAATTTTCCACTTATCTTGTGATGAAAACTTGCTAAATAATATGTATTAAACTCAGAAATTTAAGGTGAAGGTGTGCCTTTGGAAATTTTGAGAATTTGATATGGAAAAAGGTAGTCGTATACCTATTAAGAGAAATACAAGAAGGGTAGAATCAAGGCTCAACTCCTTTCATTTTTAACACAAGAATACCATCAAAACACATCTAAAATGAATGTTTAAAACTTCTAAAAGCATGTATTTGAAAAAGAAAAATAAAAGAGAGAGTTGTGTTGTGGCTTACTTGATTGCCTAGTGAAGTGTTTGCACAATTGTCTCCTCTTTTTCTCTCCTCTACTACCAAGGTTCACTATCTTCCTTTTCTTTCTTTCTCTCAACTGAATGTGTAGGTGTGTGAGTGTATGAGATGTGTAACATGTGGAGGGTAGTGGTGTTTTTATAATAAAATTGGTGTAAAAGGTCCAAAATGCCCATTGGTTGGAATGGTATGGAATGGAATTGAGATGTATTTAGTTGGAATGTAATGGAATGAAGGATTATTAGGGAGCCTAATCATGTATTAAGGCATGATCTAGTTAGGGTTAGGCTTAAGTAGAACCAAGATAGTTACAAGTACAAAACACCTTTCCTTGATTTGGGGGTACCAATGATACTTTTTCCATGATTTAAGGGATTTGTCTCTAAAGTATCTATGATTGTAGCCGAGAGAGGGTGATGGCTGGCCATGTGCTAGATTTGGGGAGATTTTTGTTGATTTTATATATAGATATGAAGATATTTGTGTATAAAATTATTTATTTAAGAAAGGTACAAGTATATATATGTATATATGTGTATAATGGTACTAGTTTGGGGTCAAAATGTGATTTAAAAAAATATGAGGGCATTGGGTTTAATTTATGAATTGGAATATTTATTTTAGTGTAGAATTAAATTAAATTGGGGTTAGAGAATCTAATTCGGTTTGATTTCTTGTTTTGAACAAAAACGCGATCAACCGACGAACGTGATAAAGACCGGAAAAACCTAAGGTTTCCAAGTGGTAATTTCATATTCAAGGAGTCAATTAGAGTATTAGAAATTATTTCGATGTTTCTGAAATCAATTAGGGTTTGCGGTTTTTTTTTTTTTTGTTAGCGTATGTATTTTGATCTTAGGGTTGCAATTAATTAAGAAACTGAGAGACTTCAACGAAATAATTTAAAAGTAAGGGATTTTTAAGAAATTAAAATTTTCAGGAGTCTCACAGCTTGGGCCAAAACTATGTGCCACGACCCAAACCCGCCCCTATAGGTTTGGCACCGTAACCGGCCAGTAATCCGAGGATTACCTACGGCCTCTAAACAGATTAACAAAATATTAGGGGCTAGCGGAAGCAAATAATAATATACAACGTCCATTGAGCTGTGCAGACTTATATGAGACAGAAAAATTTTAAACTTTTTATTTACATATATACACATGACTTGAAGAACCAAGCAAGAAAACATAACTGAACTTAAACTTTACATCACATAACGACAACACTTAGCATATCCGGAACCTCCACGGGAGGCACATAGGTTGGCTGACAGAACAGATTCTAGATAGATGCCTCTAAGCCTGGTCACGCGCCTGATCACCTACATACATAAATAATAGAGTGAGCTAAAGCCCAGTGAATAATAACAGAGTAAAGGGTTTAATGAATGATGTCCATCACAGAGTTAGAAATCAGAGTTTATATCAGAAACATAATCTTATCAGAAATAGAGTCTTATGCATTTTCAGTTTTCAAATCAGAAATAGATTCAGATACATACTCATATTCATATTCAGATTTTGCATAAGATCATACGTGGTACACCTATTAGCTAACAGATCAGATAGGTCTAGAGACCACAGACAGAGTTGGTACCAACAACCAGGAAGGTCCATATCTTGCGCGCAAGTAACCACGGTATTGTATCCCCCGGGCGAGGGCCTTATGCCACGGTATTGGATCCCCCGGGCGAGGGCCTTATCGACTAAGGGTGCCACAAATACTTTTAAGAAAAACTGGACATTCATTCATTCATTTCCAACATATCATAGCTTTTCAAGAATCAATTATTTCGTATCATAGTACATTGAAAATACATAACATCGAACATAACTTTACAAAGTTATTACTCACAGAGGGCTGCAGAGGCAAATCGAGCAATTTGGATATATCGGATCATCGAGCGGAACAATGGCGTGACCTACACAAACATATAACATATACACATTGAAATACAATATTACTCCCTTGATTAAACTTGTCCTTTCTAGTCTTTATAGTCTGAAGTTCTACTACGTTCATTCTTTCTCATTTAAATAAACCAGGTTCTTATTTCACATATTCTTTCATTACTAAGTCCTTCGTTTCCAAATAGATTGATCCTTTACTTGGTTTTTTTAACAATTACCACACGATCAATAATTCATTCTTTAACGAACTAATCTATATTGATTAGTAGCTTATTGATCTTTATTGAGTCATAAATCATGTCTAGAATGTTTTGGAAAGAGATGAGGATAAAAATATGAACTAAATGCAACCTTCCAAAATGTGCTGAAAATGGGGTCTTCGCTCGAGCGCCACTTTGGTCGCCGGCGAAATAAAATTTGAAAAACTACTGGGAGCTTGATTTTCACGCTCGAGCGAGACTTCCTTCGCTCGAGCGAACAACGAAAATTCTGAAATTCTAAAATTGAGATTAAAGTTCAAATTTGGTATTTAAAGCTTCAAAACATGCACTTTAGTATACCAACACAAAAAACCATTTATTAAAGTCATAAATTGCTAAATCACTTATTCAAAAATCATTTATTCAAAATCATACCCCAATTGCCAAATTTAGTTTGAAATCATTTTCTCCATAACAAGCCAAATCCCAACTCAAAATGATTAATTTCTAACTTAATCTCCATAAATTGAATAAGACTCCAAACTCTCATTTTCTTTTTAGTTACATAAAATTGATTTCAAGCTCTTTCTACTTTCCTTTCAAGCATGAAATTAAAGTCATAAATTCCTTAAGAAATTATTCACATGCATGAAATTGACATCAAAATTGCTAGTTTTATACTCTTATAAATTTTCCAACTAGTTTCCATAATCTTAAACTTAACTTAATTTATAACCTCAATTTAATTCATAACCATAGATGTCCCAAAATATGTTTAATTTAAATAAAATTTCAAATTACAAGTATGGATTAAAATCTAATTATAAAATCAACACTTCGTCTAATATTAGGATTAATTCTAATTTGCCATAAACTTGATGTTTATAAAACATTTCATTTTTCTTTTCAAAATATGAGATTGAATTAATCCAAATCCCTCAAAATCCATGATGTATGCAATACAAATAGGTCCAATTTTATTAGTAATAACAAAATCAACTTAATTATGAATTACACAAATCAATCTCTTAGAAAATCAACTTAACTCAATTTCTAACCAAATATATAATTCATAATTATGGGTGTTCTAAAATGTATTTAAATTGAATAAAACTTTTCAATTCAATTACATGCATGGATTAAACAAATTCCTAGTTTTCATTATAAAATCAAAACTTTAGGATTAGTTCTCAAATTTCCATAGACTTAATTTTAGTTCCAAAATCATCATTTTCTTATCAATTTCCTAGCAAACATTGAACATATGCAATTTAAATAAAACTAACTAATTTAATATATTCCAAAATTTGTTTAAATTAAACAAAATTCTTAAATTACATTACTTGCATGCATGGGTTAATAATCAAAATCAAACCCCCTATTTCATGAACTCATGGCTTCCAAACATTTTTTTCAAACTCAAATTAATTAACTTGCATGTACAACCAACCTCAAATTATGATCATAGAGCTTCCAAAACATATTTAGATTGAATAAAATAAAAACCCTCAAATTAGATTTACATGCATAGATTAAGAACCCAAAATCAAACTAATTAATTTGATCTACAAGGAATTTGGGGACTAATTGACTTAAACACACTTTTCATGAAACTTTCTTGAAACTCATTTCACCCCAAAACCCCTTCAACATTCATCTTAAATCATCTCAAAACTCATCTTAAATTAATTTATATCTATATTATTTAAACAATAGTAGAAAAAGGATGAGATTTCTTACCATAGGATAATTTTTCCATAATTTTTTACTTAAATCTTGACATTCCCCAAGGCTTTCTTCTTCTCCCCTTTTTTTTTCCTCCTTCTTCCCGGTCTCTTCCTCTCAGCCGTGCTCACCCTTCCATTCTCTTTTTCTAACTCTGCTTCCAGCAGATTCAAGGGCACCATATTGACTTCATTTGTCATTTTTTTATTTTATTTTTATTTTTTATTCACTAGTGGGGCACTTGTCCACCTAACATGACTCCATATTTCATTTGCTTAGCTCACTAGTCACATTTTAATTTAATTAAACATTATTTAGCCTTGATTAATCATAATTAGCACACAAGTTAATTAATCATAACTAATTACAATTCCTACATGATTTAATTAGTCTGATTGGCTTCCAATAGAGTTCAATTAATTATATTTGAATTTATCAATCTGAATCAGATTTTTAATCGAACTCCTAAAAGGTTCCAAATATTAAATTAAATTTATTATCATTAATAATTTTGATTTCCCAAATCATTTAGGCCTTCAATTCCCGATCAGACCCAATTTCCATCAATAAATTACATATTCGAATTGGACGCATCGTAATTAAATTTAATTTATAATAACCACAATTCCCAATCCTCATGACTTAATCAACCTCAATTAGGATCTAATTAATCGAATCTCAATTTCACTAAATTGAATTGAATATTTAATTAAACTCCCAAATGGGTCCGTAATTAAAATTTAATTGATTCGATTTCTTAACTTCACTTCCTTAAGCCATTTGGACCCTTAATTTCTAATTCCAAAATAATCCTTCAATAAAATCATATACGAGTCAGATTCCACAATTCTCATAAATCCTAAATAAATTATAATACTCGGCAATTAAATTTTAAATCCTCTTAATTAATCAAGTACTAATCTTTATACGTGATGGGGTTATTACACTATGGTTCAAGTTGGTTATGCAAAAATTGCCACACGCGCTAGCGTGCGCTCACCTTCCGACTGCCCGGAGAGGGCCGGGTTCTCGTCCGTGGTCCATGGATCGTGGATCATGGATCTTAGAACTTGGGGCTTGGGCTTGAGGCCTATTGAAATGATATTGTTGGTTCGCCAAAGCCAACTTAACGTGCTTCTGCGTTAGTGGGTCTAGACCATCGTATCTTGGAAGACAGACGCCGACATGCCTCTAGCACTGAGGCGGCAAATCTGTTTTAAGAAGACTGTGATATCACATAGGTTTCGGTTTGATTCTTTTTATTATTTGAACGTGTTATGTATTTTCATTCAATCTAATTGTAATTTCCAACATGTTTTCTAGTTTTGTAATTTAATTTGAAGAATCATGAATCTATTTCTTTTTGTTTAACTACACAATTGGTATAACAAGTGACACAAATCTCAAATTACAGAGACCGTTAATGCAATTCGTCCTTAATAATCTAATAGATTTTAATCCCATGTTATTTACATATAGTTTTTTCGGAACCACAAATTAGAAATCTAATTATCTCAGATCGGTTAGCAAACAGTTATTCTTCGATATACGGTAGAATTCAAAAACTCCTTGGATATATTGGTGAAGGATCATTTGGAATATCTGGTGATGCCAACAAGGCTATCCCTATTTTCTTTTATTCGCCTTGTTTGAGAATGGTTAAAAATTAGTTTTTTAAATTAAAATTCGTAAAAAAATAAAATAGATTAAAATCGTTTACAAAATAAAATGTTATATCAAATTCATAAATATTTTACTTTTTTTCTCACAAACATCATATTTAACTATAAAAAAATTCAATCATCTTTCTAAATATAAAAATTTTAACCTATTAAAATAGTCAACTTCCCAAACAATGCCATCATTTTATTTTTATTTTTTTTGACACATCTTTGTCCCCATTTGTATTATCGTAAGTATACAAGATATCAAATAGATTTAATATCTTGCTCATTCTTAATTCAAAGGAAAAGGTTATGGTACAAAGGCTATGGTACACACTTTTCAATTGATGTATACCGTATATATCTTATAATTAAAAATAAATAATATAATTTTATATTTTATAAATTATATCTAAAAAAAAAAGCATAATTAAATAACATGTAAGGTATAATTAAAGATCTTATGAATCATAAGTAAAATAAAGTCATAATTAAAAAAAAAAAAAGTTGATCATAATTAAAGAAGAAAATGACATAGGGAAAATTACAGCGGTAGTCCCTGTAATTTACCCATTTTATCATTTTGGTCCTTGATGTTTCAATTTGATCAATTTTGTCCCTGAATTTTACGGATTGTATCATATTAGTCTAATAACTTGACACATCATTTGATTTTTCGTCTATCAAACTTAACCGTCATTATTTATTGGACTAATATGACATAATCCGTAAAATTTAGGGGCAAAATTGATCAAATTGAAACAATAGGGACCAAAATGATAAATCGAGTAAATTACAGGGACCATTTGCATAATTTGTCGAATGGCATAACTTAGGGGTGTATATGGTAGAATTTTTCTAATTCAAAATAGTGGAAATTCTAATCTACACACCTTGAAAATGGTATATCATATGCATTCATAATTGCCATTTATTTATTTAGTTATGATTATTATTATTTTTTAATTGTGATATTATTTTAATTATAATTTATGAATTTTTTAATTATGTGTATTTAATTATGATATTTATTTTAAGTTATAATGTAGTGTTTCCCTTCAAACAGCTGAACAAAATGTTGTTCCCATCAGGGCGGAAAAAAAATTAGAATTTTGATTTGTGGGTCTGCGTTTAGCCCTCAGGGTTTATTCGAATTGTGCTTCCACTGCTAGATATTATGTAGTGCTAATTTAATTTAAAAATTAAATTTAATGATGTGATAATTTATTAAAATATTTAAGTCAAACTCTCTCTCATGACTTTTTTAATTGTCAACTAATTAGTCATTTGCACATTATTAAATTTAAAAAGTGAACTCATATATCATTTATTTTGCTTAATGAATGCGATCTTTTATTGCAACTATTTGATTTTAAACCAATAATAATATCAAAGTTTAAATGAATTGGGGAGCTTTTAACAAATATTTGAACATGGCCCTTTTAACAAATGTTTGAATTAACAGTGGTTATGTAATACCGTGTGAGATTTTGGATTTAACTCCTATGAAAAGAAATTTGATACTTTTTGTGGCGGTATTTATTTTTCCCCCATTATAAGGGTTGTATATAAGTAGTAGTTGAGTGATTGTTAAGTTTGACATTAGCAAGCTTGATAATTAGTTGTTAATCTTTTTGATGATATAATATTTCTCATATTTGTAATTATTTTCCTATTAATTGATAAAAAAACAAAATAACAAAAACAAATGTTTGAATTTGAATCTCAAAAGAGAATATATATATAGTTATTTTTCTAATCTTTTTTAGTTCATTCTGTAACTAGTTCATTCTGTAACTAAAAACATAAAAGTCGAAATAAATATATTTTATAAATGGACAAAGCCTATTAAGTTGCAATGAGTTAAAATTACTTGTGCCAAGCTTAATCTAAAGAACAAAGGAGGTCAAAATCTAAACTTAATTTAAAGGTCGCAAAAAAATTCAGATTTTAGTTGATGCAACCAAAGAGAAAAAACACAAAACAAATATGAATAGAGTTGAAAAATGACCTATAATAAGGAGCAAAGACTCATAATCAAGGGTTTAATTCCAATGATTGGTTGAGGTTGACATATATATGTCAATTGTGGCACTTTCTTGGTGATGCAAATAAAACCATCTATGAGAATCCATTGATACCACACAATTTGGTGTCCAATTAGTTAGATGATTAACATTTGTCCATTTGGTAAATGTTTTTTCTCTAAAACTTGAAATCTACAACCCTCTTGTATACTTTGAGCATCAAATTTATTATGCCAAAACCAAAATTGGTCAAAGCGTGGTGATATCAAACGAGTGATGACTTCAAGACAATAAGAAACAAAAGACAATTAAGAATTTTACTAATATAATCTTTTTTAGAATATGTTTTGTTTCGTTTTGTTTTTTTTTTTTTGTGGTTTTTTTTTTTTTTTTCATTTCTAAATTCTATTTATAAAAAGAAAAAATCGATACAAATAAGAACAAATATTTGATGGCTACTAGGGATGGGAATTTGGTACGTAACCCGTTAACATGACTCGAATCGTACACATAATTAGAGAGTTATGGTTAATCATTTTATGACTCGAACCCGAATGTGACATGACCTGAAAACATAAATATTGAATGGGTCGTGTTTGGTTGAACACGTGAAACCTGAAATGGATACGTTTGACCCGCATAAAAATTTGTGTCGACATGTTGACACAAACATACTATTGACTCATATGTGACCTGAATATAATATGAATTTAGTAACCATAACATCTTGAGTAATTCAATCTCATCCGTTGGATTAAAACTTAAATCTCTATATAATATATATACCTAATGAAGTGTAACCTTAAATTAATAATAAATCACTTCAAAAGAACCACAACAATGTTGCTTTGGATATGGTATAGCTGCAAGATTATTATTATTATTATTATTATTATTATTATTATTATTATTATTATTATTATTATTAATTTGGTATTGGATGAAAACTTGTTTTGCTTTTAAAATTTTATTGGATATTTAAATATTAATGAGTAACAATAGTTTAAATTGGATGTGTAATGTGTAATGGATTAATAATGAATATTTTAAATTATTTTCACAGATATTGACATATATATTATCATTGTGTGTCAACATTTAAACAAGTTATTCTTATATATATGATATGAAACAAGTTCTATTTTTAAAATAAGCACTAAACATAAACTTTTACTAATCATATTAAGCATGTCGTGTTAGGATTAACACGATTACAAGTAGGTCAAGTTAGTGTTAAGATAATTGACACGTTTAATTAATTGAGCCGTGTTAGTGTTGGATTATTTTGAACATGAATCCAATATATGACACGAAACAAAAACTACACGACACGACACAACACGACACGATTCCCACCCCAAATGGATACCATGCCAATATCTCATTTCTACAAAAACAAACAATAAGATAAAATGTACACAGCAAAAAGCATTTTGTCAGCTCGATTATATGTGATTTTCGTTAGAACTCCTGCAATACAATTCACAAATGGATTAGAAATTATATATACCAAATTAAACTAATAAGAGAATAGGCAAGCAAATAAAATAAGGTAAAACAACAAAAATAGTGGAAACAAGCGATATAATCTGTGAGCGACTAAGAAAGGTGTAGTCACCATATCAAGTTTCCACATAAGTGATAACGTTCATTAGGAGAATATGAATAAGTCAGGAATCAAGTTTCCACATAATCAAGAAGTTATATACAAACATAGAAGGAACTATTTTTTATTATTATTTATTTATTTTTATCTCATATCACTTTATTTCTCTTCCCTTCTTTGCAAAATTTTTGTGAAAGATAGGTTTATATAGAAAATTTTGTAATCAATGAAACTAATCCCAATAATTAATTAAACGGTCATATATTTATTTAGTAATTAAATTTGTATGATGGTTGATAATAAAACAGAATTTAATTGTGTAACTAAAATGTTTAAAACTAATTAATTTTGAAACCAAAAATAATTAAATCATATTTTAATTTAATTAAAAATTCACCAACAATTTGATCCTTTATATTTTCAAAATATTGGAAACCATTTTAATTAAATTTGTATGATGGTTGATCAATTGGGTTTTAGTTAACTTAAAAGTATATTTAAATTATGGATTTAGGTAGGAATTTATTTAGGAATAAGAAATGAAGAAGAAAATGTAAATATATATATATATATATATATTCCCATTGCCCTTATCTTTCCTTCTCTTCATAAATAAATGCTTAAATCCATGACTGCCCTCAACCAAAGAGTTTAATAATTCAAATTTTGTAACAAGATTTCACTTTTCTTGAGATATGATTACGGAAAAGTGTTGCTATATTATTTCTCCAAAATTTTAGACAAAAGTCTAGTGTTCCTGAATCGTACTTATGAAGAAATGTCAAATAGTTGTTCCAACCTCATTTTCTAACTTGCTAACATCTACAGTATGCAAAAGAATAAAAATGAAAGAAAAAAAAAAAAAAAATGATCTAGGTACCAAAAAGATTACAAAAATAAATTGATAATATAAAAAGTGCCCCGAAAATATTGAGAATTCTTATGTTTCAACCCTTCATATCTAGATGCCTAGCTAGCTAGTTCTCTCTCTCTCTCTCTCTCTCTCTCTCTCTCTCTCTTTAGTCGTAAATTTTTTATTGACCCATATCTCTCAATTTAGTCGTAAATTTTTCATTGACCCATCCCTTAACAAAGCATATGCCCAATTACGATACCAAATTCCTCCTTAGCATATCAAACAAGAAAAAATATATGCCCAAATAAATAAACAAGGCTAACAAAGCTTCAACTTATTTACCCAAAGAAGAAACAATACAAGAGAGAGAGAGAGAGAGAGAGAGAGAGAGAGAGAGAGAGAGAGAAAAGTGGACTAAACTTCTAACTTGAGATTAACGAGTGATTTTGTTGGCCACTAACTAGGAAATAATTTATAACTATTATATAGAAATGATTTTGTCTTTTATAAAAATACGTGTAATAAAAACTATACAATTTTTTAAATTTTGTTTAATATATATTTAAGGGTGCACATCAATAAGATCTTTATAAAAATTATATTAAGGCCAAGTTTGGCATCTACTAAATAATACAAAAAGTCAAAAAGTCACTATCCTATTTAAGTCACATCATCTTATTTAAATCACATCACTTCTCTAACACATCATATCAAACCCAACCCAAACTCAACTCATATAAGCCAATAAGTCAAAAAGTACACTTTTTTAGAACATCCCAAACCAACCCTAAATTCAAATTCAAAAACGTAAAAACGTCTAACAACATAATCACAAACATATAGTAAATTCAATAATTACATATAAAGGGTTTTGTTAATGTGGATAAAGTAATTGGCCCAGTGGTTCATGCAGTGGTTCATGCAGTTATTCTTTAAAATACTGAGAAGGGCAAAAGTTTAGGACTTGAGTTAATGGAGTGACTGCGTTATTTCATTATAATCTAACTTATTAATCTACTAATATTCTATTGTTTGCCAAAAATAAAATAATAGAAATTTTAACAATATTGGTTAACAAACTTAAAATAATTATACATTTTTTATGATACACATCCTCCTAAATAATGAACAATTATTTCAAACTACCGTCAAGTAAAAAATTAAAAAATTAAATCAGTTTAATTTGATTTTTTCAATGCATGATTTGATTTTGATTTTTAAAATTGGCAAATCGCACATCACTATTTGGTCTATGATGTTATAGTTACAATTCCGGTTTGGAATTGATCAAGGCCCTTTATATATATATATATATATAATTAGTTACTTACCATGAACACTCAAGTATTTGATTAATACTTCATATATAAATACAAATTTTACTTTTCAAACAAGGCCTTCGTTTGTTTAATTCCAAATTTCATATAAATGTAAGTAGTTCTTTCATCTTTGAATCTTTTTTTCTTTTGTTTTTTAACCAAATTGAATGATACGCTTCCTACGCACCCTCACAACCCAAGTTAACAAATTTCACAAGTAAAATACAAACTTATCCTTAGAAAAATCAAACAGAAAAACTCATAACCTAGATAGTAGTAATACACATAATTAAGTGACTCTTCGTATGCTTATAATGACAGATGAATATATATGTTTTGCTTGGAAAAAAACTAATTAAAAACCGGCATCTTTTTACTTACCGGACTGGGCCTTGGGAGCTCCGATATTCAGCGCACATTAGTTTTGTCTTTTTCATGCGTTGTTCCGTCTGTTAACTAAACACCGCCGGTGGTGTTCACATTATAAACCTCCACCCTCCTCTCTCTCTCTCTCTCTCTCTCTCTCTCAATGCTTCTTCCTACCCATTCAACAACACATCACTCGTCTACTAATCAAAGGTGAGTCGTTTTGTATCTTTGTTCCTGTGATTTTACTTATTTACTTGCTGCATTGTTGTTCTGAAGCTATGATTCATATAGAATTTTGGCCAGTGTGCTCTGTTTGGTTGCTTGGAAAATGTAATAAAAAAAATTGAAGGAAAAGTGGAGAAAATACACTTGATATATATATTTGAATATTTGATGCTGTAGTTTTTTTTGGTGCATCGTAAGAGGTGAAATTTTAACAGTTATGTTGTGTTTGGTTGCTGAGAAAATGTAATGAATGAAAAAGAAAAGATAAGAAACTGAAAATTTGAGTATTCAACTTTCTTCATCATTTTGTTAACTTGTGAGTCGTGGTAAAACAACTTAATCGGGCATAATTTGACTACTTTGGTTCGCATAGGTGAATCTTTCTTACATTTTCTCAGTAACCATACGTTTATGCTGTGTTTGGTTGGGGGATTTGGGGAGGAATTTGGAAAGAGAAATGGAAAAGAAGTGTAAAATTAAGTGAAATATAGGTATATTTTATTCACATTTCACCTATCTTTCTCATTTTCTTTCCAAATGTCTTCTCAAATCTCTCAACCAAACACAACGTTAGGGTTTATGTTTAGTCCTGCTAGGGGCACAGTCAGAGGTGACTAGATCATTTGGTCACTTAGGCTGTCACCTAAAACCCACAAGAAAATTTTTAAAACTTCATGTTGTCAAAGGTCCAAATTTTCAAAAGGCTTAATTAGAAAATGCCTCGAAAAATTTTCAGCCGCTGCTGGGGACAGTTTTCTGCCATTTTTACCTGCAATTCATGTGTTGTAACTTGTATTCTTCTAAATTATATTTTTTTCCTTCTAAATTATTTGAAAATTCATTTCTCTATCACAATGTATATATACATTTTTATGTAATTATGTTTGTCTATACATATATAGATATATAGAGAGGGGGGGACTTAAATCATTCTATAATTAATAACTTCATGAAAGTCTAATTGTGATTTAGGGTTTGTCTAATTGTTGTTATATTATTTCTGATTCAGGAACTGGAATATCTGCTAAGAGATTTTGAATTTTGTTAGATAGTAATTTCCACACAATGGAGGGCAATACAGTGACAGAATCATGGTTTAGTAACTTGTGGAGAATTTCGCCGAAGGGCATAGTTTCAGAAACTGAAAACTCTATGATTGGAATTTTGGCATTTGAAGTTGCAAGTTTGATGTCGAAGCTGGTTAATTTGTGGCAGTTTCTAAGTAATAAGCAGATTGTTAGGTTGAAGAAAGAGATAGTTAACTCGCTTGGCATTAAAAAGCTTGTATCAGATGATGCCAATTATCTAATGGATCTTGTCCTAGCAGAGATAATTCAGAATTTGGGATATGTAGCAAAAGCGGTTGCAAGGCTTGGGAAGAGGTGCAAAGCCCCTGTATATCACCGTCTTGGACATATTTTTGATGTCCCAATCACCAATAATCTTAAATGGTGTCAGTGGGAATACAATTTGAAGAAGTTTGAGAGGAAAGTTAAGAAAATGGAAAGATTTGTTTCAGTTACGGCACAGTTGTATCAAGAGCTGGAATTGTTGGCTGAGCTTGAGCAGAGTCTTAGGAGAATGCGAGTACAAAGTAGCGTTGATTCAAGTGGGGTGAAATTGTTTGAGTTTCAGCAGAAGATTACGAGGCAGCGAAAGGAATTGAAAAGATTGCGTGAGATGTCTCCGTGGGTTAGGACATATGATTACACTGTCCGACTTTTATTAAGATCTGTTTTCACTATAGTCGGGAGGATCAATCATGTGTTTGGGGTTAAACGATTGGCATCTGTCGAAGCATACAGTAATTCCGCACATATCAATTCTGAATGTTTACTTCGCAGCTATTCTGTTTCTGCTTGTATGCATACTATAGTTCATCCATTTGAAAATATGCCGCCTAGGTTCCATTCCAGATCTCTAAGGAGCTCAATTTCAAATTGGGAGCTGAGTGGTAATGAGATTAGATCAAAGAACAAGCCCCCATTATCGAAAACCAGAGTACCTTTTAAAGGATGTTTGATGGCTGGAAACGAGTCTCCTCTTCCGCAGAGCTGTATGCAGTTGAGGTGTGGATCTCAGAGGTCAACTTATGCTTTCTCAAACAGCATTGACAAAACTAAAGATCGCTACGCAGTCCCTTTATCTCGCAGCAACCTAATTCATACTAAATTGTCACTTTTCATTTCCAATCGCAATTTACTGAATGCCCCTCCATCCACCCTTGGTGCCGCTGCCTTAGCTCTCCACTACGCAAATGTTGTCATTTTGATTGAGAAGATAGCTTCATCGCATCACTCGGTTTTCCTAGAAGCAAGAGATGACCTGTATGATATGTTACCCACAAATATCAGGATCTCTCTGAGGGCAAAACTAAAGTTGTTTGCCAAAACTTCAGCTTCATCTGTCTACGATGCTGCTATTGCAGCAAAGATGAGTTCGACGTTAGGAAGAATATTAGAATGGCTGGCTCCGCTTGCTCATAACATGATAAGATGGCATTCTGAGCGGAATTTTGAGCAGCAGCGTATAGTTCCCGGAACAAATGTGCTTCTGGTCCAGACCCTACACTTTGCAAATCAAGTAAAGACAGAGGATGCAATCATAGAACTGCTTATGAGTCTGAGTTACGTGTCCAGGTTTGGAAAATAAATTGACCAAAAGACTTTCGAAGAGCCTGCCGATGGAAGAGCATGTGATGAATATTTGCTCTAACTGGATAGCAATGTTTACAGCGTGTTACCCTATCAGAAGAGATTTGACACTACCGGACAACTGACTGAGTTCATGAAGAGCTCTGTTACTGGTTGATCAATAGGGCAGCATAGTTTTCGCTCTTTGAATTCTTTGTTAGTGAGAAGTCATTCTTCCATTAGTTACGTCGTGTTTGGTTGGGAGATTTATGGAGGGATTTGGAAAAGAAAAGGGAAAATGTGTGTGAAACTGGACGAAATATAAGTATATTTTATTCACATTTTATCTATCTTTTCCCTTTCCCTTTCCCTTTCCTAATTCCTTCCCAAATTACGGTACTGTTTTAAGCACTCAAACAGATACTATTTCTTCTTTTGGGGTAATCTTCTGTTGAGTTTAGTTGAGATCCACAAATTTTGTTTGTATAATGAGTAAATGGAGATCTCACAGCCACTTCCTTGTAAAATATACTGGTACCAGTAAGATTTCAATGGTCTAATCTATGTTTTGTCGACATGTTTTTAATCTCAGTGAGACCTTTGTTAGCTAATCTATAAACTTTTGTACGTAAGGCAAATTTTACTTTACCTTGTGGGTTAGGCTATCTATGCTTTACCTCCTTAATGTTCGGAAATAATTACATGACTCTCACATGGTTTGTAGATGGAAGTGCATTGTTAAACATTTTTTGTCCAATTTAACAATAAGTGTGAAATACGTGAGAGACATAAGGGTATACGCTCATTTTTAAATTTAAAGAGGACTAAATTGTATGTGGAATAAAGCATAGGGGTTAAAGTGTACTTTTCCTTCTAAACAAATAATGAAAATATTCGTAATTTACACACTTAAGTTATTTATATATGGAAGTATTTTAATCTTTTTTTATTAAATCATTAACGGGATTAACGGTGCATTTTAATTTACAAACTATGAAAGAGTCATATGATCATTTTTAAATATTAAAAGAGTAAATCATACATGACTTAAATCACAGAGGATAAAGTGGAGTTGGCCCCTTATAAGTATTACATGTAAAATATTCGCAAAGGATTGTGATAATTCTCTAAGTGAGTGACCAAAAAATTTGAATAAGGTTAGAATTCTATTTACAGTCCTTACTTGGTGTGGCAAATAAGGTTGTGCCACAGCACAAAAGGATTTACAAGTTCTTAACATTTAAAATGTCTGTCCTTCAGATTGGAATAATATGAATATGATTTACAAACACAATAAATATACAAGTACATAAAAATATATTAAATTTTTATATTTAATGAAATTTAAAATATTTTTTTTCATAAATATTATACCTTTTAAGTGTATTTAAATTAGGTATATTTAAAAAAAAATTAAAAAATATTAAAATATTAAAAAAATTTACTAAAAATAACAAAACACGGAAAAAAAAGAAAAAAAAATCACTTTTGTGAAAAGTGGGAATAACCAAACATTTGGGTCTGTTTTTTGCTTTCAATTTTCAGTTTATATTTACAAAAATTTTAAAAACTAACATAAAATCGTGTTTGATAATTTTTTTGATTTATAAATGATTGTCTCAGTTTATACATTCGAGAAAAAAACTTAAACTCAAAAAATGAGTTTACATTGGTTTTTGAAACAGAAATTTAAAATTTTGATAACAATTTTTTTTTCAAATAATTATTTTTTTCAATTAAATTTTTTTTTAATTATAATGTGTATGATCCCATTGTCATAAATAATAAAAAATAAATATAAATATAGGTCTGAACAAACATATTTTTTAGTTTATGTTTTTAAAAAATTTCGAACATTTTGTTTAAACTAAACGCGTTTGTAGTTTATGTTTTTCTATAAATAAACAAAAACCAGTTTATAAAATTTTTGTAAACATAAACAAAAAACGTAAATGTTACCCAACACTATTCATAAAATTGAAAACTATTCACCTTGTAATAAAAGCTCAAAACACACACACACACACACACACACACAGAAGTGAATTAGGAAACTGAGGTAAAAGATTTTAAATTTTTTGTTCAATTCTACCAATATGGCAAGTTTAAGTTATTCGTTATGTTTCATATCGAAACATCGCAAACTTAGTTTAACTCTATCAATATGGTAAGTCTAAGTTATTCATCATGTTTTATGTCGAAACATCGCAAACTCAGTTCTACTCTACCAATATAGCAAGTCTAAATTATTCGTCATGTTTCATGCCGAAACATTGCAAACTTAGTTCAATTCTACCATCATAGCAAGTCTAAATTATTCGTCATATTCATCATGGCAACATCGTCATAAGACTATTTAGTCCTATCATACAAGTTGCAACAATATTTCATAAAGACAAAATCGAGCTAGTATTTTATTAATACTTTGGCTAATAAAATCTTTACATAAATCTAAAAAAATAGAATTTAATGGTAGAAAAACTTCAAATTGTTTGTGTTCCAAGGTCTGGGTAACTCCTTAACATCAGTGTCTTCGAGCCGGTATGCGCCATTGCTGGCGATTGAGATGATTCGATATGGTCCTTCCTAGTTTGCACCAAGCATGCCCTCCTTAGGATCTTTCTTATTGCCGACAACCTTTCTTAGGATGAAGTCCCTAATTTGAAACTTTCGGGAATTGACCTTTTTGTCGTATGCCCTAGTAAGCTGCTGCTGGTATGCCCCCAGCCGAATTTCTGCTATCTCCCTTCTTTCTTCTATCTGATCAAGATCTCAGGCAAGGAATGCCTCATTCGTTCCATTCTCCACTCCTCGGGGGTTCTGATTCCAAGGATGCCGATCTCTAGTGGGATGACTGCTTTAGTGTCATATGCCATGGCAAAAGGAGATTCTCCAAGTGTAGTCCGATATGCCCATAGGACATTGGGCAATTCCTCTACCCAGTTGCCCTTGGTAGCTTCTAGCCTTTTTTTTATTCCATCCAAGATGGTCTTATTGGATGCCTCTACTTGTTCATTACTCTAGGAGAAGCTAGGAGTAAGATAATAATTCTTGATCTTGTATTTCGCACAGAAGTTTTTGATCAACTTGTTGTCAAATTGAGTGTCATTATATGCTACTATGGCTCTTGGGATGCCAAATCTGGTGATTATGTTTTGTCCAAATGAAATTCTTCGCGTCCACATCTCGGATTTTGGCTAAAGGTCCAGCATCTACCCGCTTTGTGAAGTAGTTAGTTGCTACCAATAGGAACTTCCTCTGTCCAGTTGCCTAGGGCAATTGTCTACCAAGATCTATGCACCACTGGGCAAATGGAAAGGGACTGGATACTGGATTCAGATTTGCAGCTGGCTAGTGTATCAAAGGTGCAAACCTTTGACACTTCTCACATTTTCTTACGTAGGCTTCAATATCCTTCTACGTGTAGAGCCACTTGTATCCCTGAGATATGGCCCTGTGAGCAAGTGATCTACCCCCACCATGGCCTCCACATACTACCTTATGGACCTCATATAGAAAGTCCTCGACCTGGGATGGATGCGCACATCGCAAGAGTGGTCTAGTAAAGGATCTTCTGTACAAATAGCCCTCTGTTGACAGGTAAAACCTGGCCGATTTCAGTCTGATTTTATGTGCTTCCTTTCTGTCTGCTGGCAACTTGCCAATTCTAAGGAACACAACTATGGCGTTCATCCAGCTTGGACCCATCTCTGCACACATTGCTTTATACTATGTTATTAGAGGCTCTATACTTGGGTCTAACAGATAATCTACCACTATTGTCCTTGCCTTACCCAACTTCATCACGCTAGTAAGGTTAGTCAGTATGTCGGCATGGTTGTTATCATCTCGGCTAACCTGTTGTAGTCGGCATTTTTGGAAACATGTTAATAAATTGATAACCTCTTTGACATAGGCTATCATCCATTTATCTCGGGATGTGTGTTCACCGGTCACTTGATTCACAATGAGCTGGGAGTCACAAAAAACTACCACTTTGTCAGCTTCCACAGTCGCTGCCAATTTCAATCTAGCAATCAGCGCCTCATACCCTGCTTTGTTATTTGAGGTCTTAAACCCCAAACGTATGGATTGTTCTATCATATGCCAATCTGGTGATACCAAAACTACTTCTGCCCCCGCTCATTGTCGGTTTGAGCTGCCATTGACAAAAAGGTAGAAGGAGTCGCTAATGTAAATGTCGTAGGGTTTTAGCCTTTCTTTTGTGTTCTTCTATTTTGCTCATGGTCCCTGCTGGTTTTCCTCTTCCTCTCTTGGACATCCTAGATCGCTGCTCATCGGTGCTCACCTTAGGATCGCGCTAGGAGAAAATTCTGCCACAAAGTCAGTTGAAACTTGGCCCTTGGTTGCTATTCTCAGCCTAAATTCTAAGTCATACTGACCTAGAAGTACTGTCCATCGAGCCACTCTGCCTGTCAGGTCTCCATGCTGTAACAGGGACTTTAGTGGATGTTCTGTTAGCACCACAATCTTGTGGGATTGAAAGTAGTGATTTAACTTTTTCAAGGCCATTACTAGAGCCAATGTCAACTTTTCCAGAGACAGGTACCTGGTCTCTATATTTGCCAGGGTCTTGCTCACGTAGTACACTACCTTTTTCTCACCTTCTTCTTCTTGGATTACCACGGCACTCACGGCGTGGTCTGAAACTGCCAAGTACAAGAATAATTCTTCTCTCGGTACCGAGTTCAACAACACTGGTGGGGTTGTCAGGTACTTCTTCAAGCCGGCCAAGGAGACTTCATATTCTTCTATCCACAGAAAGTCTGTGGCCTTTTTCAATAAATCAAAAAATTGTTTGCATTTATCTAAACTTTAGCTAATGAACTTGTTCAAGGCCCCTGCCCTTTCACTCAAAATCTAGACTTAGTTGTTGTCGAGCTCTTCAAGTCAAGGATGGCCCTGATCTGATTTGGGCTTGCTTTAATACCCCTCCTAGTGACCAAGTATCCCAGGAACTTACCGGTTCCAACTCCAAATGCACACTTCGAGGCATTGAGTCAAAGCCGATATGATCTATGGATGTCAAAGACCTCTTTTAGGTTGGTCAGATGGTTCCTAGGTTCTTTGGTTTTTACAACCATATCGTCTATGTAAATCTCCACCGTCCTCCTAATCACATGTTTGAGCATCTTGGTGACCAGTCTCTTGTATGTTGCTTCTGCATTCTTCAACCCGAAAGGCATTACTCTATAGCAATAAAGTCTTTTAGGGGTGATGAATGTTGTCTTTTCTTCATTTGGAGCATACATTGCTATCTGGTGATAACCTCTGTATACGTCTAGAAAGCTCATCCTCCCATGTCCCGAGGTGGCATCTACTAGTTAATCAATCTTGGGCAGTGGGAAACTATCCTTGGGGCAAGCCTTGTTCAAGCTCGTGAAGTCCACGTAGACTCTCCACTTGCCATTCTTTTTCTTCACCACTACTGTATTGGACAACCAGGTAGAATAATTCACTTATCTACTTCTTCCTCAACTACCTGCACATGTATCAATGTCGGCGTTCTCGCTGTCTGGACAACTGGGTTTGCATACCTGTCCACGTTAAGTCTGTGATAGGTGACCTCAGGGCTGATCCCCGAATCTCATATGGTGTCCAGGCAAACACCTCTATGTTCTTTCTGAAGAAAGCCTCCAGTTCTCTTTCTTCTTTCTCGGCTAAGCCAGAACCGAGAAGGAAGAATTGTTCATTATCTCTTTCGTGCACCAAAACCTTTTTAAATGGTTTTTCACTCTTCTCAGCAGGTTCTTTGCAGACATCATCCAAGACCTCGTAGCCTTTGCTTTAAATCTCTACACTATTTGCTTCCCTTACATTATAGGTGTACTTCATTGTTGCCATAGAGCAATTTTTTTGCCTGTACTTGGTCCCCCTTTACTTCTTCAATCCCCTAATCAGTTGGGAATCACAACAGTTGGTGCAGTGTGGAGGGAACAACCCTCATTGCATGCAACCAAAGTCATCCCAGAATGATGTTGTATGGGGAGAAAGTATCTATCACAGTAAACTCTGCTATTATCTTCTTACACCCTACATGTATCTCTAAATTCATGGCTCCAAGAGGCCATGTCGGTGTCCCGCTAAATCCAACCATAGGGTTGTTAGATTGCTCCAAATCATCTAGGTGGAGGCCAAGCTCCTTGTAACATCTAACATATATTATGTCAAGGAGCAGCCCTAATCAATCAGTATGCGGCTTACCTAGCAATCTCCAATCTTCAGAGTTACCACCAGGGCATCATTGTGCGGATGCTGCACCATATCCAAGTCAGCCTCAGTGAAAGAAATCTTCAATCCCTAATATTCATTTGTTCTAGGCTTCTTTTATTGGACCTCATATACATCCTACAGGTGCCTTACTCTCTGGGTCTCCCCTCGAACTTTATTTTCATTGACCTTTGAGTGAATTACATTGATTACTTGAGGTCCCTCCTCTTATTGTGGTGGTGGTGGTGGTAGTGGAAGTGGTGTTGCCAGTGCCTAGGGCAGCATCATATGCTTTTCCCTTGTCTTTGCCTCATCTACTAGGTCTCTCAAGTGACCCAATCTGACTAGGTGCTCCAGGTGTGATTTCAGAGCCTTGCATCCCTGAATCAAGTACACATCCTCATTATGTTAGACACAATGCTTCGCAGTGCTTTTGCCCATGAACTCACCAGGAATATTCTCCGGTGCTCTATAGTACGACTGGTTCTTGATCTTCTCTAAAACTTTATAGATCGGGATCCTGAATACCGTGTTGATTGCCTATATAGCCCTTGCTCTTGTTTCCTGCCTGTCAACACTGGCATTCCCTTGGCCTCGCTTCGGCGAGCCGTTTCTTCTTTCTTATTTTGGTGTCCTTGCTCCTTATGTGTCTTCTTTTGCTCTGGCATACTTCTCAATCTGTGCCATGACCTCTTCTATGCTCTTTGGTAGGGTTTTTGCAAGTGATTTTCAAAGTGAGCATTTATCATCCACCCCGTTCTTGAAAGACATGACCGCCAGCTCCTGGTTATAAGCTGGAATTCTGTTGTACACCTCATAGTATCTCTTGGCCTAAGCCCTGAGGCCTTCTTCATCGCTAATTTTCAAAGCCAATAGGGAGTCTATCCTCAATGGTTGCGACTTGTTAGTAACAAACCTGGCTACAAACATCTAAGCCAGACTTTTCCAACTCTTTTACAATTTTTTTTTTGGCAACTTGTGGAACCAATCTGATGCTGTAGACACTCCATTTTTGACCGCTTTCAAGACTTGGGCGCCATTGATTGATCATTCAATGATGAGTCCCAACCTTACACCCTATTTTGGACCAAAATTATTTTGACCAAAATTATTTTAGACCTCAAAACTCTCTTTTTCAAAATATTCTTGAAAAGGTTTTTACGATGTTCTGAGGCTTGCATTTCGTTAAAAATTACACTTTTTAGTAAACCGAGTAAGGACAGAGTGGAAATAAATGAAAGAAAGGTGAACTCTTTGAAAAAATATTTAAAACATCTTATTTAGAGGTTTGGAGTTGAAAAAAATTGGAGGATAAGGAAGAAAACTAGTTGGAGGAAGAGTTGGGCATCAATCTGTTAGGACAAAACTGAGTAGCCTTTACTAAAATAGACATATCTCTTTTCATACTTAAAATTTAGATGTGAGGCTTCCACCATTGGAAATTATACTTCTGGAGCTTCAATTTAGACTCAAGAATGACCTGAAAAGGATTCCGGATGAAGGAGATATACCTGTTTGAAATCGGCCATAAAAACAGATTTTTGTGGCCGGCCACAAATAGTGGCCTGCCGACCAGTAGTGAAAATTTTGGCCTTTTTTTTGGTAGATTTACCCACTTTTGGGGGGTGCCATCCACTAATGTTTTTTTTTTCCGTCTATCATTGATGGCCTACAGGCCACAGGTGTCAAAAAACAAATTTTTTGCAGATATTTTCCAAAGCTCCACCTGTCTCTATTAGATATTTTGACCTGAGGCTTTTGTTTTCTATATACAGAGGACCTTCTTTTTTGGTTTCAAGGTTAGAAAACATTAGAAGTGAAGAAATATTTTGTAAAATATCCTCTCTCTCTCTACAATTTTCTCTCTATCTTACAACTTGCATAGCCTTTGCCCAAGAGAACTATTTGCTGAGATAATTTGAGTTTGAATTTGAGCTCTTGAAACACTTGAGAGTGTGAAATTGGTGGCTTTTGACTTAAGGGTTCATTTCTTTTCAAGAGGTATACCTTCTCTTACTTTTGTACCATCTTTACACCACTTGTTTTCCATCTTTTCTTGCTGTTTTTAAGCTCTTTAAAACCTGTTTTTATGGGCTGAAGCTTGTGGTTTAAGGCTATTAAAGGTAGAAGGGTTAACCACCCTTCTTTGAACCTTGTTCTCTAACCCTTTCCACTTGTGTTTCCCATCTCTTCATTAACTTTTTTTGAGCTTTTTACCACTAATTTTTAGAGGTTTTCAAAGGCTAAAAAGGTAGTTTTGAAGTCTCAAAAATGGAAGGGTTAGCCACCCCTCATTTGGCTTGTTTACTAGCTTTTTTAGCTACTTTTTTGTCTTCATTTCAGCACTTTTTTGTAATGTTTTTGGGCTGTATAAAATCTATATTTTTGGGCTAAAACTTGTGGTTTAAATCCAATAAAGGTTGAGGAGTGGTTCACTCTTCTTTGTACCTTGTTTTGGTGGCCTTTGCCCTTGTGTTTCCCACTCTTTTACTATATTTTTCTAAGCTTTTAAACACTATTTTTCAGAGTTATTTATGTGGCTAAAAACATGTTTTGAAGTTCAAAAATAGAGGGGATAGCCTCCTCTCATTGTATTTTGTTTACTAGCCTAGCATGCTCTATGTTTTAGTCTATTATTCAAGCTTTTGTTAGCTCAATTCCAGCATATTTTAGGGCTGTTTTAGACCTGTTTTAGGACTATTCTTAGCTATTAGTTGCATTTGTGTTTTGTTTTGCATGCTTGTAGTGTAATTGTCCTCATAAGCTTGGTGTTTTAGGTCTTAGACACCATTTATTTGAGTTGATAGCATTTGTTTTATGCTTTTATCACTTATTTCCAGCACTATAATCTCTACAACCTCCCTCATTTCTTTACTCTTTATTTGCTTTGAGGGTTGTTTCAACCTTAGGATAGTTTAAGCTTGAGATTGAGGTTCATTGCTTAATGGTTTAATCCTCTTTTGGGGATTCATTACCAATGACATTACATCTCTCTTTTGCCTTAAACTACCCCTTGTTTGACACTTCTTTCCCTTTAGAGGACTTGTTACCAATGGACTTAATTGGTTAAAGAATGGAAAGGTAATTAAAATGGGTAAACAAGTTCAAACTAAAAGTGTGCAAGATAAGAAATTAGTTTTGTCTTGATGTGTCCAATCTGAAGAAACTAAGAACTTCTTTATTATTCAATTTTCAGAGATACAGAGAATGATTTACAATGCTGTATTTATAAACGTGTATATAAGCACTAGTTTGTTACAACTGAGTGATAGTTACAACTATATGGCTGAGGTGGAAGTAACTTTGAGAAGCTTCTTTTTATAGCTGGAATAACAGTATTAGTTAAAGCAGTTTTGCTTGTAGCAGCAGCAGTTGTAACAGAATCAGTTGAAGCATCAGTGGAACTACTATGTAGCTTAGTATCTTCAATAGTCCCCTGCAAGCTGATGGGGCAATCAAGAACCATGAGCTTGGACTTGAGATATTGAAACCGAGATACACTTATAAGTTTAGTAAACAGATCAGCAAGCTGATCCATAGTTGGAATGTATTGCAACTGAAATTGCTTAGCTAAAACCTTATCTCAGACAAAATGACAATTGATTTCGATATGCTTGGAACGTGAGTGGAATACGGGATTGGAAGCTAGAGCTATTGCAGAGAGGTTATCACACCAGAGTATGGGTGTAGTAGGAGAAGAAATACCCATTTCAGTGAGCAGCATGGAAATCCAACTTAACTCAGCAGCGGTATTAGCTAAAGCTCTATATTCAGCTTCAGTGGAGGAGCAAGACACTGTGGCCTGCTTTTTGGCAAACCAAGAGACCAAATTGGACCCCAAGAAAACACAGTAACCAGACGTTGATTTTCTGTCAAGAACATCTCCTGCCCAATTGGAATCGGAATACCCATGCACATCAAAAGTACTGGAGGAAAATGACAAGCCATGAGTGATGGTGCCTTGAACAAATCTAAGAATTCTTTTCACGGCAACAAAATGTCCAATGGTAGGGGCATGCATATGTTGAAAAGCCTGGTTAATAGAGAGAGACATATCTGGTCTGGTAATGGTAAGATATTTTAAGGCACCAACAATACTTCTATAAAGAGCTGGATCAGAAAATGGTAAAGCAGCATTTGGAGGAATACTAGGCTTGACGGAGATGGGTGAAGGGCAAGGCTTACAAGATGACAAGCCAACTTTAAGAAGAATATCTGTGGCATATTTAGACTGAGATAAAAGATATCCTGAGCTGGTAGGCTGGACTGAAATACCAAGAAAATAAGCAATGTCACCCAATTCCTTCATGGAGAACACACTGTGTATCTTTGTAATGAGAGATTGAATGTGAGAAGAACTATCACCAGTGATCAAGATTTCATCTACATAAACCAACAGATAAGTGATTGAAGTGATACCATGAAGAAACTAAAAACTTCTTTATTATTCAATTTTCAGAGATACAGAGAATGATTTACAATGCTGTATTTATAAACGTGTATATAAGCACTAGTTTGTTACAACTGAGCGATAGTTACAACTATATGGCTGAGGTGGAAGTAACTTTGAGAAGCTTCTTTTTACAGCTGGAATAATAGAATTAGTTAAAACAGTTTTGCTTGCAGTAGCAACAGTTGTAGCAGAATCAGTTAAAGCATCAGTAGAACTGATATCAGTTGAAGCATCAGTGGAACTGCTATGTAGCTTAGTATCTTCAATACAATCGGACGTTAATTGAACACAAGAAAAATTGGGGCATTTCATACTCAAAGTAATGAAATGTGTCAAGTTTCCAAGGTCACCATTACCCTTGATCATGCATAATAGGGTGATGGTCTTTTTTATCTTATTTGTGCATTTATTAACTTGTACATCTTGGTTCCTTAGCCATCATGCAATGAAATTGCTTGATTGATGGTTTGAGGACCAAGTGTATCACTCCTTTGAGATGTGTTGATGATAAAGAGGGATACAAAGTACAAATAACCTGTGAGAATACCCTTTCTTTGCCCTATTTTCGCTCTGTTGCAGCAAGAAAATGTGTGTCATCAGTGGCCAGCTGGCCAATGCTACTGGTCAGCAGACCATCAGTGTTAGACGACAATCCCTCACTGGTGGCCGGTCGGCCACCATTTCTGGCCTGTTGGCCACCAATGAATTTTGAGCAGTATGCTTGTGAGGCATAGCAAAGTTGATTTGGAGAAGGAAACCGTGCAAAGGTTGTGCAAACAAAGGCTTTTAAGGGCAGACAACGGACGTTCTTCGAGTAAAAACCAAATATGCATGGGCCTCCCTCACTTCCCGAGACGAGTTATCTAGTTAATTAGCTTAATTTAATTAGCCTATGATTAGCCTATTTTGTAATTTAATTAGTTTGTGTTGTACTATTTAATTGGTTAGTTGTAGCTAATTAATTTGTGTTATAATTATTCAATTAGTTAGTTAATTAATTAGTTCAAGTGTTGTAATAATTAGTTAAATTAGTTTAGCTATTTATTCAGTTTTGTTATAATTAGCTTAATTAGCTTAGTTTAGCGAGCTAGCTAGCTTTTATTCATTCGGACTCTCCTTTGTGAGAGCATAATGTAATAATGTGTATATCTTCCAACCCTACGTCTTTCTCCCTTTTATTTATCCGCTTTTGATGGTTAGATTAGGGTCATGTTTCAATTAGCATACTCCATGTTTACATACATCATCTTGTCTTGTATGCACCGAGACTCGGCGCATCATTCAAATTGCATTGTCATTTCAATACTTTCTTAAATACGTGCCTAGACCTCATGTTATCGAATTGCTTCATATGCCATATTAGTAGCTGAGCCTAGTAATTGCATTCTTCGCATGTGTTGCATTAGACATCTTGTATAGTTAGGAATTATGTATGTTTTTCTAATTCATATCTTCTTAGCTTGGAGTACTAGGTGAGTTTTTAGTGCTTTAGCATACTTGCATGAGTGTGAGTGATTGCCATGACTAGCATGATTGCCACAAGGCTAAATGCTTATTTGATAAACTACTTGAATACTTGTGGATGAAGGTATGTTGCTTGAATTAGAACGATTCAACGAATGTATGTTTTAAGCCCACTTTGTCTAGTGGTAAATTCATAGTTTTAAGCCCACTATGTTTTGTGGCAAAATTTGCAAACTTTAAGCCCACTTGAGGTGGCAAATTCAAACCCTTTTCACAAAGCAAATATAAAATTGAATTGTTCCAACTTGAGCAAACTAGTCTATACTTGTTTGTGCACATCACATAGTAAAGCTAGCTTAATAACCGGAACAAGAGCACATAATATATATACAAATCATATCATAATTAATAGAGTCCAATCTTTGATCGAGTGAGTGGGGGTACTCAATTCATGACCTTTCCCTCTCGTACCCAAGTTCCCGAGCCGAGGTAACTTTGGTGATAACGGACACGTGGCCTTTGGCACGAGTCATGCGTTTTTTAAATTTTCCCAAAAAATGAAATATTTAGGTGGCGACTCTATATCTGACAAAATAGTCCAATTTTGGTAATTTGATTCAAAATCTATTTTCCAAAAGATTTGTCGAATTTAGACTCTTTGGTGTTTATCAATTTCACATTGCACTTACAAGATTAGATTTAGAACTGCAGGAGTCCGAACTGTAGGGCTTTCTTTCAAACCTTCCGAAAGGGGGGGTGAAAAAGCTATGCTACAGATGCTATCTCCCCAAAGAATGATGGAATATTTTGCATAGCAGCTGCTCATTCTCGCTCCAAAAAACCATTAAATTCAAATACAAAGCAACATAAAAGTTTGGATCTGACTTACCGTCGTAGATTTGAAACCTTAGCATGTTGAATCTCTTCGGGGCCATAAATGTATCCAACTCCACTGAGAACGGCCTTCTCGGCCAAACATTGGACATGATCTTGGCGTTGAGTCTCTTTCTCTGGAAGTGATCCCTCATATCTTCTTTTTTTTTTATCGAGAGCTCGGCTATTAATAGACTTCGGTCTCTTCGGCGTGCTACTCTTGTGAAATTGTGCGTCCTCTTGGATTTCCCTTTGTCTACTGCATCAAAACAAATGCCTTGCCCTTGGATCTACCGAGATCCCTTGACATAGTTTCTCTTAGTTTACGATTTCCTTTGCGACTTGCTTCATACTGACTCTGTACGCCTGACATCCTTTGATAGCCGATGTGAGTTTCTTTGTCTCTTGCCATGCTTTGAGATAACTAGGACTGCATTCTATCTTCCTTTCAAGGCATCAGTCTTGGCTACTAGAGCTGGTGTCCTCTATAACGGAAACGATAGTTGCATCACGTTGTTCTGCATCATGAAGTTGACCACAATCTATAGGTCCGTCAACTTGTTTGCTATTTCTTTTATCTCTTTATCTCTCCTCAGGCATCTATCCTTCCATACTTAGAGATCACCTTCAATGTAATACTCATCTCGGCCTCCCATTTTCGAGCCATTGCGCCCTTGCCGGCATCATTCGTCCCAGGATTCGGTTCTTGTACTCTTTCATTATGGTTTTCTTTTCTGACATTAGGATCTACATGTTCTTTTTCCTCACTGTGGATGTCATCCCCAATTCTTTCTTCTTGCCCGTTGTTGGCCATCTATTCTCTTTAAGTTTCCACAGATGATGCTAAATTGCGAGTGTTGATTTCCGACCACACAACCAAAAGAGGAACTCAGCTGGAGAGCACCGGAAGAATAGATTGAGCTACCACCTATTCAACCAAATTGTGGGTGTTGACTTCCGACCACACAATCATTTTCTAACTTGAACCTGAATATGACACGACTTGAAAATATAAATATTAAATGGATCGTGTTTGGGTTGAACACGTGAAACCTGAAATGGATACGTTTGACCCATATAAAAATTTCTATCGACACGTTGACACGAACATACTATTGACTCGTATGTAACCCAAATACAATATGAATTTAGTAACAATAAGATCTTGAGTAATTCAATCTCATCCGTTGGATTAAAATTTAAATCTCTATATAATATATATACCTAACGAAGTGCAACCTTAAATTAATGATAAATCAATGTAAAAGAGTCACAACAATGTTGCTTTGGATATGGTATAGCTGCAAGATGATGATTATTATTATTATTATTATTATTAATTTGGTATTGGATAAAAACTTGTTTTGCTTTTAAAATTTTATTGAATAATTAAATATTAATGAGTGACAATAGTTTAAATTGGATGGGTAACGCGTAATGGATTAGTAATGAATATTTTTCATTATTTTCATAGAAATTGGCATATATATTATCATTGTGTGTCAATGTTTAAACAAGTTATTCTTATGTATGTGATATGAAACAAGTTTTATTTTTAAAATAAGTGGTAAACATAAACTTTTACTAATTATATTAAGCGTGTCGTGTTAGGATTAACACGATTATAAGTAGGTCAGCTTAGTGTTGAGGTAATTGAGACATTTAATTAATTGAGCCGTGTTAGTGTTAGATTATTTTGAACATGAACCCGATATATAATACGATATGAAAACGACACGAAACGGCATGATTCCCACCCTAGATAGATACCATGCTAATGTCTCATTTCTACAAAAACAAACAATAAGATAAAATGTACACAACAAAAAGCATTTTGTCAGCTCGATTATATGTGATTTTGGTTAGAACTCCTGCAATACAATTCACAATCTGTGAGCGACTAAGAAAGGTGTAGTCACCATCTTAAGACTATTGTTTCTTTTCACATGAAGGCACAGACAGGAATCAAGTTTCCACACAAGTGATAACGTTCATCAAGAGAATATGAATAAGTCAGGAATCCAGTTTCCACATAATCAAGAAGTTATATGCAAACATAGAAGGAACTATTTTTTATTTATTTATTTATTTATTTATCTCATATCACTTTCTCTCTCTTCCCTTCTTTGCAACATTTTTGTGAAAGATAGGTTTATATAGAAAATTTTGTAATCAATGACACTAATCCCAATAATTAACAAAACGGTCATATATTTATTTAGTAATTAAATTTGTATGATGGTTGATAATAAAACAAAATTTAATTGTGTAACTAAAATGTTTAAAACTAATTAATTTTGAAACCACAAATAATTAAATCATATTTTAATTTAATTAAAAATTCACCAACAATTTGATCCTTTATATTTTCAAAATTTTGGAAACCATTTTATTCTAGTAGGGGTGAACTAAAATGGCATAATCAATTGGGTTTTCAGTTAACTTAAAATTATATTTAAATTATGGATTTAGGTAGGCATTTATTTAGGAATAAGAAATGAAGAAGAAAATATAAATATATATATATTTATATATATATTCGCATTGTCCTTATCTTTCCTTCTCTTCATAAATAAATACTTAAATCCATGATTGCCCACAACCTAAGAGTTCAATAATTCAAATTTTGTAACAAGATTTCACTTTTCTTGAGATATGATTACGGAAAAGTGTTGCTATATTAATTGTATCTCCAAATTTTTAGAGAAAAGTTTAGTGTTTGTGAATCGTGCTTATGAAGAAATGTTGAATAGTTGTTCTAACCTCATTTTCTAACTCGCTAACATCTTACTGTATGCAAAAGAATAATAATGAAAAAAAAAAAACTTTATGATATAGGTACCAAAAAGATTACAAAAATAAATTGATAATATAAAAGTGCCCCGAAAATATTGAGAATTCTTATGGTTTCAACCCTTCATATCTAGATGCCTAGCTAGCTAGTTATCTCTCTCTCTCTCTCTCTCTCTCTCTCTCTCTCTCTCAATTTAGTTGTAAATTTTTTATTGAGCCATATCTCTCAATTTAGTCGTAAATTTTTTATTGACCCATCCCTTGACAAAGCATATGCCCAATTACGATACCAAATTCCTCCTTAGCATATCAAACAAAAAAAATATGCCCAAATAAATAAACAAGGCTAACAAAGCTTCAACTTATTTACCCAAAGAAGAAAAAATGCAAGAGGAAAAAGAGTGGTCTATACTTCTAACTTGGGATTAACGAGTGATTTTGTTGGCCACTAACTAGGAAATAATTTATAAATATTATATAGAAATGATTTTGTTTTTTATAAAAGTAAGTGTACTAAAAACTATACAATTTTTTAAAATTTGTTTAATATATATTTAAGAGTACACATTAATAAGATCTTTACAAAAATTATATTAAATTCAAATTCAATTACGTAAAATCGTCTAACAACATAACCACAAACATATAATAAATTCAACAATTACATATAAATGATTTTGTTAATGTGGACAAAGTAATTGGCCCAGTGGTTCATGCAACTATTCCTTAAAATATTGATAAGGCCAAAAGTTTAGAGCTTGAATTAATGGAGTGACTGCGTCATTTCGTTGTAATCTAACTAATCCTCTAATATTCTATCATTTGCCAAAAATAAAATAATAGAATTTTTAAGAATATTGGTTAACAAACTAAAAATAATTATACATTTTTTATGATACACATCCTCCTAAGTATTGAACAATTATTTCAAACTACTGGTAAGTAAAAAAAAAAAAAATTAAATCAATTTAATTTGATTTTTTCAAAGCATGATTTGATTTTGATTTTTAAAATTGGCAAATTGTACATGACTATTTGGTCTATAATGTTATAGTTACAATTGCAGTTTAGAATTGAATGCGACCCTTTATATATATTTATGTATATAATTTGTTATTTTTTATTTTTTATTTTTTTTGATCGGCAAAGAAAAATTTCATTAACGGCATGAAATTAAAAGTGCAGGGAGATGAGATGCATCGAGAGAGATTCGGAAGTATAAAAATACCTCTACTACTGCTACTCGCATCCATACAACCAACCCCTAAGCCTCTCGATTTTTTTTTTTTTTTTTTTAAAAAAAAAAAAAAAAAAGTTAAGAAGAACTTAACTAAAAAATTACAAAACACGTGAATCCCCACAAAAACCCACAAGGACACCCAAAACAAACTAAAAATAGAAACTCAACAACACCCAAGTCACACTGCTGCTCCAACTCCCCAAGCCTCACACCTGCACCTGATAACACCCCACAAGACCCGCTCCTCTTTTCTTTTCTTTTTTTTGAATTTTGAACACGCCAAGTCACACTGAAGACACCCCAAATCGCCTCGCTTGCTCCAACTCCCTGCACCCGCCTCCTGCTACCACCCTATGCACACGCCACTCAGAGCAAATTTACGCTACCTACACACCTCTGCTGCCCCCATGACGCCATGCCGAGAAAAAACTCTCCGGCCGAGTGGCCTCCAAACCAACACCGGACAGCCGCACCTAGAACCCCTGCTGTAACCAACACCGGCCGAGTGAAACTCCAAGCTTCCACCTACGCCTCTACTGCTTCTTACACACCCCCAAATTCTTCTTTCGAACACCCGCTGCTGCTCCAAGATCCACTGCAGATCCAAGACCCAAATTCTTCTTCATACACACCAAGACCCAAGATCACACCCTCAGATCTCTGCTGCATCAGGTCTTCCTTCGTACTTGTACGGGGGCGAAATATCCTTAGCTCTCCGTACGCCTTGAACGTCAAGCTTCCGGTAACGGCGTCTATCTCTGCAACACAAGAATAGTGAGCTGCCCGGCGGTGGTGTGCCGGAAAAACCCTCCGACGCTCAAGTCAGTTCACTGGGGAAGAAGATAGTGAGAAGATAGTGAGAAGAGAGAGAGAATGCTTGTGAGTGAATTTTCATACCTCCATTGTTCATCTCTTCCTCCATTTCTAGGCTGGCCATGCAGCCCAAGATCGTGCGCGCACTACCTCTGTTGTCCTTTCCTGGACAGGTGGTAGTGTGCGCCTCTCACCACCTTACGCGTGTAAAGGTTTTGTCCTCCCACCAGTACACACAGAACTGCCTAACGGTATTGAGGCGTTCGTGGAGCAGATGTCCTTTCCTCCACGCCATTGGCCCAGGTGGCACTCTTGACCGAGGTACCACGACCGGCCTAACACCTGGTGGAAAATTGCCATCACATTCACTTAACCGTGCTATGTGCCACCGACCTGTGACTTGGGATTAGGTGAAAGCTTGAGCACCGGGACCGAACAATTATTGGTCGGTTCTGACAACCAACCGGTTGGGGACATGCCGGCCTCCAACCGTTCTTCTTCCGATCTCGGTCTGATGAAGCTGCCCTCATTGAATGATCCGTCCAGGGTGTAACAGCCCCGATCGCAATCACGTTATAGCTCGGGCTAACATTTAGTTCGGTCATCTCGCCGACCTGAGCTTCTCTCGCAGAGTACAAGTCTTAGCTCAACTGACCAGCAGACGCCTGTCCGGTCGATTCTTCCGACCGCGCAAGTCATTCTGCCGACCATGTCACTACCAGATTACAACAATACAGGTAATCCGTCAACTTTGTTTCGCCATACTACTCGGCGTAATTTCTCTCAAGATTTCACACCCAAAACCCTCTGCCAAGCTCCCAATCTCACTACAAGCTACTACTACTCCTCTCCCTGAAACAATTCCTAACGGCTGAGGATTTGAAAAGCCCCACACCACCCAAAGCACCAACACGTCTTCAAACAAGTCACCAACGACAATACCCTCTGCCAAACTCCATAACCAACACGGCTTCAATCTCACGCCGCGGATCCGCACACCCACCGAACATCGACCACCTGCAGGGACAAAAAGTAGAACTTCACCCCTCAAACTCTTCACTCGAGGAGGAGCGCTCGAGTGACAACCGGACAGGACTGGATCACCTTCGAAACCCTTGTTACCGCCCAAAAAACGCACCCCTCAAACCCCTCCTCGCCATAGAGCGCTCGAGTGAAATACCAGGACGCCGAACTCACTCCCGCAGCAACGAAACACTCCAAAGTGGGTAGAAACGGGGGACTCAAGTTTATTGAAAGGGAAAAAAACTAACAAGACAAAGGAGAGCTAGGCCAGCCGACCGCCATAGCCAAGGCGGCGGCCAGCCGGCCCAAAAACGAGGCCGGAGAAGGAGGTTTGAAGAGAAGGAAAAGGAGGTTTTCAGAACTCTGGATATATATAATTTGTTACTTACCATGAACACTCAAGTATTTCATTAATACTTCATATATAACTGCAAATTTTACTTTTCAAACAACGGCTTACTTTGTTTAATTCCAAATTTCATATAAATGTAAGTTGTGATTTCATCTTTGAAGTTTTTTTTTTTTCTTTGTAAATCGAACCAAATTGAATGATACGCTTCCTACGCACCCTCATAACCCAAGTTTACAAATTTCACAAGTAAAATACAACCTTATCCTTGGAAAAATTAAACAGAAAAACTCATAACCTGGACAGTAGTAATACAATTAATTAAGTGACTCTTCGTATGCTTATAGTGACAGATGAATATGTTTTTCTTGGAAAAAACTAATTAAAAATCGATTGATATTAGGGATCTCAAATAATCTACCAAACCTTTCATATACACACATGTGGGTTTGTGTGGGTCTCATACTGAAAAGTTTGGTAAAAAATTTAATAGATTATTTGTTGTTTGGAAAATTATCCAATATTCTTAGAGTACCACCTGTTTGTACTCCCTAACAACCATCATTCAAAATGTCTCCTCATGTTTTTTAATTACCCAACACAATTATCTATCTACCCACCTTCTTCACCAATCATAATTTTGTGAAATATTACGTGTCCATGTTCTAGAATTACTGAATAATTTCCTTCAAAACCGGCATCGTTTTCACTCAAGTTTTATTAAAGTAATGGAGTTAGTTATATTCGCAGGCATAAACCCCGAAGGAGGTCTGAAATACTTACTTACCGGGCTGGGCCTTGGGTGCTCCGATTTTCGGCGCACATTAGTTTTGTCTTCTTCATGCATTGTTCTGTCCGTTAACTAAACACCGCCGGTGGTTTTCACATTATAAACCTCCTCTCTCTCTCTCTCTCAATGTTTCTTCCTACACATTCAACAACACATCACTCGTCCACTAATCAAAGGTGAGTCGTTTTCTATCTTTGTTCCTGTGATTTTACTTATTTACTTGTCGCATTGTTGTTCAAGCAATGATTCATATAGAATTTTGGCAATTGTGCTCCGCTTTGGTTGCTCGGAAAATGTAATGAAAAATTTGAAGGAAAAGTGGGGAAAATACACTTGACATATATATTTGAATATTTGATATCAGAAATTTTTTGGTGGAAATTTTAACAATTACATTGTGTTTGGTTGCTGAGAAAATGTAATGAATGAAAGCAAAAGATAAGAAGTTGAAAATTTGAGTATTCCTTATGCTTCATCATTTTGTTAACTCGTGGTAAAACAACTTAGGGAAAATTACAGTCCAATATGGTGTGAGAAAAAATAATTACAGAATCATTGAAAACTTATAACTTTAATTATTAATGTTGATAAAGTTTTCCAGTAATTTGTAATTATTTTTCTAACACTACACTGATAGGTAATATCCCCAACAACTTAATTGGGCATAATTTGACAACTTTGCTTCGCCTAGCTTAATCTTTCTTACATTTTCTCGGTAACCAAAGGTTTAGGGCTTAGGTTTCTATTTTTCTTGGTGGTTTATGTTTTAGTCTTGCTAGGGGCATAGTCAGAGGTGGCTTGAGATCATTAGACCACTTAGGCTGTCATCTAAAGCCCACAAGAAATTTTTTGAAACTTCTTATTGTCGAATGTCCCAAATTTTCAAAGGCTTAGTTAGAAAAGGCCTTATTTTGATACTTGAGGTCTCTAAAAATTTCAAATTCTTTGGGACAGCTTTTGTCATTTTTGCTTGTAGTTCACGTGCTGTATTCTTCTTCTAAATTATTTGAAAATTCATTTCTCTCTCACAATGTGTATATACATTTTTAGGTAATTATGTTTGTCTATATATATAAAGATATATTGGGAGAGGGGTGTTAGGATTAGACACACTCAAAAATCAATCTCACACTGAAAAGAGATAAGATATTTACGTGGTTCGGCAATAGCTTACGTCCACAGGAGAGATATCTACTATAGAATTTTCACGGAGGGAGTTTACAACACTTACACCTCACTCTCTCTCTATAGCACTCTCACTCACAGATTACACTCTCTGCTCTATCTTTCTCTTTCTGATGATCTAACTCAGCTCACCTCATTTCCATTTTATACACAAACAGGAGGGAACAAAGTCAAGGAAGATGAGTAATTGGGAGGGCTGCCACCTGCCATCTCCCTTCCTACTTCTTGACTTGGAGAGCCAACCAACCAACCTCCAACTACTCATCCATGTGGGCTGGAGTTAACAATTCTTCCCTTCCACGCCTATATGGATAACTGACTTCTTACTTGAAGTCCATCCCGGTCAAATTCTTGCAAACTTCCAGTTTGTTTCTAGTGACAACCTTGGTCATCATGTCAGAAGGATTCTTGTCCGTGTGAATCTTCACCAGCTTCATCAGCTGCTTTTTCATCACTTCTCGTATCCAACGATACCGGACATCAACGTGCTTTGTACGTGAATGGTACATAGAATTCTTACTCAGATCAATTGCACTTTGACTATCACAATGTACCTTGTACTCTTCTTGCTGCAGACCCAATTCTTGGAGAAACCACTTTAACCACAACATTTCCTTTCCAGCATCTGCGACAGCAATGTACTCTACCTTTGTTGTAAATAAAGCAACACACTTTTGTAGTTTGGACTGCCATAAAACAGCTCTCCCTGCAAAGGTGAATAAAAATCCTAACATAGACTTTCTACCATCAAGATCACCTACCATATTGGCATCTGTAAAACCCTCCAAAATTGGTTCAACTCCCCCATAACACCTCTAAAAATTAGCATCTGATATAACCAAATTAACTCAAAGACATAATCTAAATCTCATTACTTCTCATTATTACATACAAGAACATTGAATAAAATAGAACTTTAAATAGTCAATATTCATACTAAATCTCCATTTTTTCATTAAAAATGTCCAATACGAGATTTCACAAAAGAGAGACCACATGCATTAATATCCATCATCTCTAAGATATAAATCTATAGCTTGTGATAATAAGAAGTTAAAGCAACAAAATACAAATTAATGCCTTAATGGCTACAAGTTCCAAGGCTTTGCCTGGTTATAACAAAGTGGTTTTCAAACCCATACATAAATAGCCCTTGGCTTACAAAACAAAACAAAACAAATAAATGAGCCTCGTGCTCAAAAAGATCCTCCACGCCTTCACTTTAGCGATGGCACACCATAATCACCTGAAAAATAATTTCCACTAAGGAATGATCATAAAGCCCAATACAGATAATCTAAATAAAGTGTACGCAAATTAACAATATCATGAGGTGCAATGCATATGAGATGCCAATGCCAAAATCATTGATTTTCTCATTTTGAAATTCTCATGCCATGCACTTGGTCAAAAACATAACCAATTCAATCATTCGCTTGATAGAACAAGAGGCGGTAAATACGACACTAGTAATCCCTAAGCTAGTGTCTGCAAGTAAGCATAACTACCACTACCAATCTACACTTTACTGGCTCCTAATCGAAAGGCACGAGGTACCTACTCTGTGCGTGTTTTCGGTCTTTCACCTTGGACACTCAGACCAACTTAAACAATACCAATCTACACCTCCTATCTGGACTTACCAAACGTATTTATTCCATAACTCAACACATTTCAAATATTCTTAATGAATCAATTTGAAAATAAATTTCTCAAATCCAATGCGAGGATTAAATCATGAGATTATGCAATGTTCAATACCATGTATGAATTTACAAATATTTCAGCCTACTTATTTCAAATGCAATTTCTACAATAATCAATACAACCCTCCATAGTTGCCCAAACAATTATCTCTATACTAAATATAAATTTCAAGAGACAAATATGACTCATAATCTCATATTTTCAATCATTTCAATATAAGAGTAACAATCACATGTTGAATTTCCTCTTTTCTAACTCAATCAAGAATCATAATATTCCTTCAAAAATTTCATTAATTTTCCCTTTTATTCAAACTCAAGAATTCACCAAGAATTTTCATAACTCAAAAAAAAAAAAAAAATAACATAAGTTTCTTTCAACATTTCTCAATACCATAACATGATAAATATTTTTCATCTTTCTCAAGAGTTCAATATTTTTAAATTAAACAATTTCTAAAAAGAATCTCAATAGTTTCCAATATTCTCAACAACATTCTCATCAATCTCACTTCCTTTGAACATCCACTTTCACATTCTCATTTGTTCAATAAATACATACTTTCAACACTTATAAATTTCTCATAAGTTTAGCCAAACATCTAAATTTTTAACATTTCAAGTTCCTAGGGTTTTATCAAATTTTGGGGATTTCTCATTTTAATAATAAATTTCTCAAATTCTTGGATCCCACAACAACCACATTTAACAAGTTGAAAACTTTAAAAATATATATATATATATATATTTGAGAATCTTCCCCTTTTTGTACATTAAATATATTTTTAATAAAAACCCTAATCTCTTATCAAAATAACACATAATAAAGCTAAAACACATACACAATGTTTAGAAAATCCGTACCTCAAAGCTTAGGAGAGAAAATGAATGAAAACCCCAAAATTCGACGTTGTCGGATTACAATCTCCACCGGTCAAAACGTTGCTCTCACCAAGCTCTTCACTTTGGCCTCAAGAACTAGGATCTAAAACCTAATAGATTTTTGTGGATCAAAAGTTTTACATAATGAATGTCAAAGAAAAAAAAATTGTGAGGGAGAGAGAACTGAGCCGAGAGAAAGAGAGGACCGAGAGTGGGAGAGAGAGCTAGGCAGCTCTCCGGAAAATGCAAAGAAACGAATGGCAAAAGGATGGACAACCCTACGTGGGGGTTTGTCCTTTTTTTTATTTTTTATTTTCAAATCAATACAAATATCTATCTCTACATATACATTTATATATCAATTAAAAATATGTTTCAATATCATTATAAATTTAGTAACATAAACGACAAAAATGATATAATCTTTTCACACCATAAAATATATTTCGTTTAATAGTGCACACCATAAATATTCGTAACTCTCATGATAATAATAAAAAATAATAATAATAGATTGTTACAAACAAGTCGTGATTCAATTAAATGAGTCCAAAATGACTGCAATTTAATAATTTAGAATAAATATCCAACTGAGATTGAAGAATAAAATAATTTAAATAGACTCAAGGTGATCCCCACCATTCACATAATTAAATATGAACAAAAATGATTAAGTATGGGTTAATCAAATAAGTCTCAAAAATTAAACTTATATCTCATTTAATACTCAAGACCCAAGAATAAAAACTCAAAAAAAAAAATGCCAAATAAGCCTTACGAAGTCGAAATCAACAAGCAATATAATTTGTTTTCATCAATTTAAATAGAATAATCCACAATACCACAACAATAATAATAAGGGGAAAAAATTCAATTTGATTCAACTCGTTACAATCTTCCCTCCTTAAGGAATTTCGTCCTCGAAATTTGCCTGGATGAAAGAATAATGAGATTTGCTCTTAACATAACCACTTGAGTCTTAAACTTTCAATAACAGTTTTCTCATTGAGACGTTCCTTCAATACCCCAAACACTTGCCAAGCTCACTCTTAAGAATTCAACGTTGTCTTGCCTCCTATTATAAAAGACACTGCAACCAAAATCGAAAACACTTTAAACGTGTAAGTGTAGATACAACAATAATTTCTCATGGATGGTACTACTACTTATAACTTAAATCAAATAAGAATGGCAAACAGTCTAATCCAGTAGGCTCTACAATCGAGATAACATCTGGTTCTATTTACATTCGCAAAATTATTTTACCAATATGAACTAACAAATTTTTTTTTTCTTTTTTTTATTTTTTTTTTCAAAAGACTCAAAATTAAATTTCTACAATCCAAGACTATCCATAATATTAAGATACACAGTTCTATAGAAACCGCCCCTCAACTTAGAATAACTCGTACTAGAATTTCAACCAACAATTCATAATAGGACGTAAAAAAAATATAGACGACCTTTGCAACATATAAAGGGTTGATTAAAATATGACAAACTCGCAATTGAAATACAACCGTACTCACAATCTCACTTGAACACGTTCAAACACACTCACAAAATTTGCTCACTGCAACCAACTAACTTGACAGGTCACAACAACAGAAGAATCCAACTATTTTAAAGAGCACTTAGAAAAGTATTCAGACATTACACACTATTAAAGATGACTCACCACAAACAATCTTTTCCATAATCTAGTGCAACAATTTATTTGAAACCAATCCAAAGTGATTATCTCAGGACTCTTAACCAATGAGAACACCCTCTCTTTAAAGATACAATTCAATAATATATTTTGTAATCGCAGCAGTCACACAACAACTAATGCATCCCAATATTAAAACGAATGCGCATTAGGTTAGCCCAATTTGAACAAAACTAACACAAACAATGACTTAAAATATTTTATCCCATTGGAATCTCCATTCATCCCCTAGTACAATCATATTCTTCCCTGAATTATTCCACGCAGAGAGAAATTCACAAATCACCTTAGCCCCAACTGCTTCGCCTAGAACGACAAGAAGCACCGACCTTCATGAAACATGATGCAATCAAGCCAAACACACTACTCGAAAATTCTAAGCCACAATTTTAGTTACCCAACCAAGCAACTTCTACATTATTTTCGTTTACCTATCCACTCTATTTCTTTCACTCGACGAACCGACTAACATTTTATGCAAACTTGTCTATATCCCACCCACACAATTTCACTCCAACATAAAATTTATCCAAACACTCACACAATGCACTTCGAGTCCACATAGAATTCATCGAGATTAGATATACATTCTAACAACAATGCTAAGGTACTCCCAACAAAAGTTAACTCAAAGCCACTTTCATTCTTTAAAACCCAAGCCATGACACTAACTCCAAAGTTACAACACGATTCTACACTAATATTACGATAACCCATGAGATCAAACTCACATTGAACAACTCTTACTATACTAACTCACTTATTGACAAGTATTAATACTACTCTTGAGGCCAGTTAACTGAATAGTCTACCTCTCACCCTAAAAGTATACAAAACCAATCACAATGAGACACTTACAAAGATTAACACTGAAACGACTCTAAAATTGCCAAATCGTTAATAAATTGATTAACCTCACATTACAATAAAATCTCTCCAAGTGAAATTCAATGCACATCCCTCGCCAAAAGAAATAATTATACACTTTTGATTCAGAATTCTAACTAAAATAATCTTTTCAGTACTTCAATCCAATCACTACGAAATCTGCTCCACACCTGAAAAATAACAATTTAACTCGAGAAGTAATCCACCACAACTTACTAAAGTATAAAGAAAATAAAATTGAAACCTCATAACTGCTCATGTCACAAATAATAACACCAATTACCATATCAAACCCACCACGAAAGCCTACACAACTCAAGACGAAAGATTACACCAAAAAATATTCAGTCTTGTGGTTACTTCAAAATCTCATCCAATACCTCTAATCAAACTCACCCTTGCACAACTCTAAAAATGTACTACCACTTGCTACAATGCCACATGTTCACTCTAGGAATTTTTTAAGTCAACAATAATCATTCCATAACAATTTGCAAGACTAACCAAAATAGCAAAAGTAATTCATACCAATTTATTCTCCAACAAGGGTCCGCCAAATAACCTCTTATAAAATAATACAATCACAAAACACAATGGAATAAAATTAAAATAAGGAATCGCCCTCTATTAGGCAAAACTAAATATCTTTTAATTTAGGAAAACCACTTACCACTCAAAGTCAAATACACTCAAATTACACCCAATAATAATATTACATCAGCATACCAGTAGCACAAATTCTCACCACACTTATAGCAAAACGAAGGATCAATATAAGGGGTTCACAACTCTTACACGGAGGATACAAAATAATCTTATAACTAAAGGACAAGAGATACAAAATAACCTCCATTTCAATTGCATGAAAATCACTGTCACTATACACGCCAAACTTAACCCAAAATGCTCACATATACTTCTCATATTCACGATTTCTAATCCATAAGTAAGAGTAACTATAAAAATTAACATCAATCACTCGCGATGGATCAAGCACTAATTTTTATGAAAATACTCAAATCATAGTCACATCAACCATCTCAAGGCACCTAATCATAATCTCCATAGAATCACAACATCCTCACATGATCATTTCAAAAATTTCTTTAAAGACATTGGTTTGCTAACACAACTCCTGAGACATCTATTATATCATATCCCTAAACACTTATTGCACTTGGGTACATCAACAATCAACTCTAAGACAATTAACCCCATCAAACTCAAAAGCATTCAAACTTGGCTACATATCCCAAAATGTCATCTCACAAGTCACTACAAATATATTTTACTATTAAAAATTCAATCAAAAAGCGCAACTCCAATCAAATTTAAACTCATTACAATCTATCTCAAAATTATTTATCTCGTTTGCCCTCTTAGGCTTTGTAACAAAATTATGAATAAACAAACTTTAAGAAATACATCTCTTACTACATTCTATAATTTGTCTCATGCTAAGATCACGTTTATTCCCAAGGAATTTTAGAACTAGCTTTACGTATTTCAATCTACACTCTAAAATATTTTATCTTAGGTTACTTTAATTATCGTTGAAGTTGCAACCAAACTGTACTACTACAGCAAGTTTAATCTCTAACTCACTCTACTTTCAAGATTTTTCATCTAACCTGCTTCCACAAACTTGATATAAAGTCGAAAAATAATTAACTCCTCATAACAACAAACCATTCACTATGCAACACAATCTCTACCATTTTGAGTTCACACTCACGCCCACAATCATACCAATCGGTTAACCCACGTTTGAATACTGATTCCACAACATCTTGATCCATCATCCAAGCCATATGAGTCTAACTTACCCTTTCTTCATGGAAAAAGGCATCCTTCTGAATGGAAACACCCCGGGCACCCCGATGGCCTCTCCCACTTTATGACATCTTATATAAGAGACAGAATTTAGCTCAGAAATATGTACTCCACACTAGTTCTCACACGTCGCATATGAATTAAACATAAACCTACATATGTATCTACATCACATAAAGTAAACCACAAAAGCGCATAATCACATAGAGCACATACGAGTTACCACTCCAAGATATTGGTTCGTCCCACAAACATTCAAAGATTTCCAAATAGAAATAGTATTGATCAGGTGCTTTTCTAAAAGTACTTCTAAGAATTTCATGGATGCAAATCAAATCTCAAAAGTTTAACCCCATACACACATAGTCACATAAACATGTTATCGCATAGCACATAAGATGTACAACATTTCTGACAAGCGAAATGAACCCACTATGGTAAAAACCACTTCTCATAAGCCCCAAGTATTCAAACCTGATAGTTCTAATACTAAGTTGTAACACCCCCAAAAATTAGCATCTAATATAACCAAATTAACTTAAAGACATAATCCAAATCCCATTACTTCTCATTATTACGTACAAGAACATTGAATAATATAGACATTTCAATAGTCAATATTCATACTAAATCTCCATTTTTTCATTAAAAATATCCAATATGAGGTTTCACAAAAGAGAGACCACATGCATTAATATACATCATCCCTAAGATATAAATCTATAGCATGTGATAATAAGAAGTTAAAGCAACAAAATATAAATTGATGCCTTAATGGCTACAAGTTCCAAGGCTTTACTTGGTTACAACAAAGTGGTTTTCAAACCCATACATAGATAGCCCTTGGCTTACAAAACAAAACAAAACAAGTAAATAACTGAGCCTCGTGCTCAAAAAGATCCTCCACACCTTCACTTTGGCGATGGCACACCACAATCACCTGAAAAATGATTTCCACTAAGGGATGAGCATAAAGCCCAATAGAGATAATCTAAATAAAGTGCACGTAGTTTAACAATATCATGAAGTGCAATGCATATGAGATGCCAATGCCAAAATCACAGGTTTTCTCATTTTAAAATTCTCATGCCATGCACTTGTTCAAAAACATAACCAATTCAATCATTTGTTTAATAGAACAAGAGGTGGTAAATACAACACTGGTAATCCCTAGGCCAGTATCTGCAAGTAGACATAACTACCACTACCAATCTCCACTTTACTAGCTCCTAACCAAAAGGCACGTGGTATCTACTCTGCGCGTGTATTCGGTCTTTCACCCTAGCACTCAGGCTAACTTAAACAATACCAATCTACACCCCCTATCTAGACTTACCAAACGTATTTATTCCATTACTCAATACATTTCAAATATTCTTAATGAATCAATTTGAAGATAAATTTCTCAAATCCAACACGAGGATTAAATCATGAGATTATGCAATGTTCAATGCCATGGATGAATTTGGAAATATTTCAGCTTACCTATTTCAAATGCAATTTCTACAATAATCAATACAACCCTCCACGGTTGCCTAAACAATTATCTCTATACTAAATATAAATTTCAAGAGACAAATATGACTCATAATCTCATATTTTCAATCATTTCAATATAAGAGTAACAATCACATGTTCAATCTCCTCTTTTCCAACTCAATCAAGAATTGTAATATTTTTCTAACAATTTCATCAATTTTCCCTTTTATTCAAACTCAAGAATTCACCAAGAATTTTCATAACGCAAAAAAAATAACATAAGTTTCTTTTTTCTCAATACCATAACATGATAAATATTTTTCATCTTTCTCAAGAGTTCAATATTTTTAAATTAAGCAATTTCTAAAAAGACTCTCAATAGTTTCCAATATTCTTAACAACATTCTCATCAATCTCATTTCCTTTGAACATCCACTTTCACATTTTCATTTGTTCAATAAACACATACTTTCAACACTTATAAATTTCTCATAAGTTTAGCCCAACATCTAAATTTTTAACATTTCAAGTTCCTAGGGTTTTATCAAAATTTGGGGATTTCTGATTTTAAAAATAAATTTCTCAAATTCTTGGATCCCACAACAACCACATTTAACAAGTTGAAAACTTTAAAAAAAAAAAATATTTGAGAATCTTTCTCTTTTTGTACATTAAATATATTTTTAATAAAAATCCTAATCACTTATCAAAATAATACATAATAAAGCTAAAACACATACACAAATGTTTAGAAAATCCCTACCTCAAAACTTAGGAGAGAAAATGAATGAAAACCCCAAAATTTGATGTTGTCGGATTACAATCTCCACCAGTCAAAACGTTGCTCTCACCAAGCTCTTCACTTTGGCTTCAAGAACTAGGGTCTAAAACCTAATAGATTTTGGTGGATCAAAAGTTTTACATGATGAATGTCAAAGAAAAAAAATTTGTGAGGGAGAGAGAACTGAGCTGAGAAAGAGAGAGGACCGAGAGTGGGAGAGAGAGCTAGGCAGCTTTTGGAAAATGCAAAGAAAAGAATGGCAAAGGGGTGGAGAACCCCACGTGGGGGTTTGTCCTTTTTTTGTAATTTGTTTTTTCAAATCAATACAAATATCTATCTCTACATATAAATATATATATATATATATATATCAATTAAAAGTATGTTTCAATATCATTATAAATTTAGTAACATAAACGACAAAAATGATATAATCTTTTCACACCATAAAATATATTTTGTTTAATAGTGCACACCATAAATATTCGTAACTCTTATGATAATAAAATAAATAATAATAATAATAATAATAATAATAATAGATTGTTACAAACAAGTTGTGATTGAATCAAATGAGTCCAAAATGACTTCAATTTAATAATTTAGAATAAATCTCTAACTGAGATTAAAGAATAAAATAATTTAAATAGTCTCAAGGTAATCCCCACCATTCACATAATTAAATATGAACCAAAATGATTAAGTATGGGTTAATCAAATAAGTCTCAAAAATTAAATTTATATCTCATTTAATACTCAAGACCCAAGAATAAAAACTCAAAAAAAAAAAAAAAATTGCCAAATAGGCCTTACGAAGTCAAAATCAACAAGTTATATAATTTGTTTTCATCAATTTAAATAGAATGATCCACGATACCACAACAATAATAATAAGGGAAAAAATTCAATTTGATTTGACTCGTTACAGTAGACACATCTTTGGAGTTCCCTGCAAGTACCGAAGAATCCATTTGACTGCCTCCCAATGCTCCTTTCCGAGATTGGCGAGGAATCTACTCACAACGCCAATTGCGTGAGCTATATCTGGCCGGGTACACACCATTGGATACATCAAACTTCCTACTATGGAAAAATAAGGTATTGCCTCTATTTTTTTTCTTTCAAAGCTGATCGTGGGACACGAACGCTTTGTCACTTTGAAATGGTTGGCTAGTGGTGTGCTAACTGGCTTGGCATCTTTCCTGTTGAACCTTTCAATCACCCGTTCAATATATTTCTCCTATGACAGCCATATCTTCTTGGCTTTCCTATCACGAACAGTCTTCATGCCCAAAATCTGTTGTGCTGGGTCTAAATTCTTCATGTCAAAATACTACGACAAGTCCTTTTCAAACTTGTTGATCATAGCAATATCTTGTCCGATGATCAGCATATCATCGACATACAACAGTAGGATAATGAAGTTTCCATCTAAAAACCTTCGAAAGTATACACACTGGTCCGCTAACTGTTCTTTTGTGCTTGTGATCCACCATGAATGAATCAAACTTCTTATACCATTGTCTTGGCGCTTGCTTTAGGCCGTAGAGACTCTTCTTTAGTTTGTAGACTAGATTATGTTTCCTTTTGACTTCAAATCCTCATGGTTGCTCCGTATAGATCTTTTCATCCAAATCACCATAGAGAAAGGCAGTCTTGACATCTATATGTTCTACCTCCAGATTCAAGAGAGCTGCTAATCCTAAAGCTACTCGAATGGGAGTCATCTTTACAATTGGGGAGAATATCTCATCAAAGTCAATTCTCTTCTTCTGCCCAAAACCTTTGACCACCAAGCGAGCTTTATACTGCAATAGTTTACCATTGCCATCTTTCTTCAACTTATACACCCATTTGTTCTTTAAGGCTCTCATGCCTCTTGGAAGTGGAACAAGCTCATAAGTGTGGTTCTTCTATAAAGAACTCATCTTCTTCTTCATAGCTTGTATCCAACAGTCTTTCTTTATATGACTCTTTGCTTCCAAAAAACTCTCGAGCTCCCCTTCATCAATAATCAGAATATATTGAGAAGTGAGATATTTGGTTAATGGTACTACAACTCTTCCAAATCCCCGTAACTGAGACCCAGTTGCCTCTAGTTGATGGGGTTGCTCCCACTATTCAACACCCTCTTCATCTGGGTCTTCATCTCTTTCCTCCTAATCCTCAATTTCTGGCATAGGATCCTACAACTCTAGCACTTCTTGTTGCACATCATCACATCTAGCATTTTGTAATAGCTCGGGAGATGGGAATAAGTCTAGAGTGATGACATCTCTAGACTTTACAAACTTCTCAAAATCTACTACTGTCTAGTCTTCCTAGAACACAACATCTCTACTCTTGAACATCTACTTGTTCACTAGGTCCCACAACTTGTACCCAAATGTTGCATCTGAATAGCCCACAAATATGCATAGAATGGACTTGTCATCAAGTTTCTGTCTGTTTTCCTTGGAGATGTGTGCGAATGCCTTACACCCATAGACTCTCAAGTGAGAATATGATATCTTTCTTTTGGACCAGACTGCCGTAGGTATCGCAAAATTGAACAGGACTGAAGGCGACTTGTTGATCAGATAACAGGCTGTACGGGCGACTTCAACCCAGAATGACTTTGGCAACTTTGTCATTCTAAGCATGCATCTTACTCTTTCAACAATAGTGCGGTTCATCCTTTCTGCAACACCATTGTGTTGTGGGGTACCGTGAACTGTTGTCTCGTGCCGGATACCTCTGCTAGCATAATATGCTTCAAAAGCATTGGAAGTGTACTCGTCACCATTGTCTGTGCGAAGATACTTCAACCTTTTTCCGGTCTCTCTTTCCACCATTACATCGAACTCTTAAAAGTGCTGGAATACCTCATCCTTCGTCTTCAGGAAATACACCCACAACTTCCTTGATGCATCATCAATGAAAGTTAGAAAATACTTGCGGCCGCCAAGTGATTCCACTTCGATTGGGCCACAAACATTTGAGTATACTATACTGAGCACTTCTGTTTTCCTCTTGCTCGTTGAACTAAATGATACTCGATGCTGCTTGTCATAAAGACAATGATCACACGGCTTTAGGGCACTCCATTTGGATAAGAGTATCTTGGATTGCTTTGCCAATAGATGCAATCCCTTCTCGCTCATGTGAGCTAGTCTTTTGTGCCATAAGTCTAGTGACTCATTGTCTTCTGCTGCATTAAGACTTTCCAAACAGATCTTTGTTTGAGTCTTGTACAATGTTGAAGACATCTCTCCTCTGGTGATTGTCAAAGCTCTTCCTGTCAGCTTCCAAAGGCTATTTCCGAATGTACTTGTATAGCCCTGTCGGTCTAGGGCGCTTCCGGAGATAAGATTGAATCGCAAATCTAGAACATGTCTCACATCTTTGAGAACCAGCTTGTGCCCGACATTAGTCTGAATACTAATGTCTCCAATGCCCACAATATTTGAATAGCTAGAATTTTTCATTCGAACAGTGCCAAAATCTCCAACGTTGTATAAGCTGAAGAGTTCTCTGTGGAAAGTGGCGTGATAGGATGCAGCTGTGTCTATCACCCACTCTATACAGCTATGGTCAGCCACGTGAAGGCAATCCTCCTCTTTACCAACTGCAAGAAGTATTTCATCAGTTATTGTGGCTGTCGTGTTTTCATCTCCCTTTAACTTTCTGCTTTGGCCTTTATCTTTCCGGCTTGGGCAGTTCCTCTTTATGTGACCCTCCTGGCCACAGTAAAAGCAAGTGAAGCTAGAGTTACCTTGACTTTTACTGTCTCTGGATTTACTCTTGTTGTTCCATCTGCCTCTATTCTTGCTTCTTCCTCTGCCTCTGTCTCTTCTTCTACATCTGTCTCTGCCTCTGCCTCTATCTTCTATGACAAGAGCATGTGACTGATTACCTCCCATGTCTTTCCTCTTTGTCTCTTCATTGTACATGGTATCTGTGACCATGCTCATGGTCAGCTTCCCCTTTGGTGCAGAGTTGTTGAGAGAAACCACCAACGTCTCCCAGCTATCCGGTAAAGAACTAAGTAGTAGTACGACTTGCATTTCATCATCCAAGGGCATCTTGACAGTTGGAAGTTGATTCACCAAATTCTTGAATTCACTAGTGTACTCGGCGACAGACACACCATTCTTCAACTTTAAATTTACAAACCTTCTTATCACCAAGGCTTTGTTTCGGGCGGTCTTTGACTAGTCCATTCCTTTTAATATTGTCCAGAGGACATATGCATTTGTCTCCTAAGCGACATGGTAAAACACACTGTGGTCTATCCATTGTCTGATACAACTGATAATCTTCCGGTTCATCTTTATCCAATCTTCATCCTTCACTTCTTCCGGTTTAACCCCTTTTAGAGTAATAGGGTAAAACATGTCTTTATAATATAGGATGTCTTCCATCTGCAACTTCCAAATTGCATAATTGGAAGGATTCAACTTGATCATCGATCCTAAAGTTGATATAAATTCATCCATGGTCTTCTTACTTTCTACAGAAACTCTGATTCAAAAATTTGACCATATGGATCGCTCCAAAATACTCCAAATAGTTGGAAACAACTATTGGATCGTCAAAAACGGACATCAAATGAATCAGATCTAGCGAAAATAAGTTCGATGGTTTAGATCTGCATATATACCTTAGCAGGGTAGCACTAGATAGCCCTCTACCTCTGGGTCGGGTCAACTAAGTCAAGCTGCGTGATGACATGGCAAACACGTGACGTTTACATGGATATGACGTGTCGATGACGTGGCTACCAATTGTCGATGACGTGGCAGTAACGTGGCTGCCAAATTCTGATGACGTGGCTACTAGATGCCGTTGACGTGGCAATGACGTGTCTAATGACCTGGCAATGAGTTGACACTGCTATACCTAAAAAAATAAATTTCTCTAAATGCCATGTGTGGGACTCAAACTCTAGACCAAGGGGCTTAGGGCCTTAAGCTTTAACCACTGAGCCAAGTGAACCCTTGTGATGTTATGTCCCCGGAAAAATATTTAAAGTATTTGGATTGGCTACAAATTGGTTATCTTCAACCCCTGGCCGCGCGTGGGTTTTTGGTTGAAAGTTGTCTTTACACACCTCACTTTGACTAGCGCATATGGGCCACCCCGACCTCCATTTTGCCTCTGCTTTCTGGGTCTGGACTCCTCTCGTGGAGAGCTTCCTCCTGATATGCTCAAAAGTGAATTTTGAGCAGCTTGATTTCTAGGCAATTCTGAAAAAACACATCCTGTTTTTTCAAAAAATCAACCAATGAGGCTTTGATACCACTTGTTAGGATTAGACACATTCAGAAATCAATCATACACAGAAAAGAGATAAGATATTTACGTGGTTCCGCAATAGCCTACGTCCACGGGAGAGATATCCACTATAGAATTTTCACGAAGGGAGTTTACAACACTAACACCTCACTCTCTCTATAGCACTCTCACTCATAGATTACACTCTCTGCTCTGTCTTTCTCTTTCTGATGATCTAATTCAGCTCACCTCATTCCCATTTTATACACAAATGGGAGGGAACAAAGTCAAGGAAGAGGAGTAATTAGGATAGCTGCCACCTGCCATCTCCCATCCTACTTCTTGACTTGGAGAGCCAACCAGCGAACCTCCAACTACTCCTCCATGTGGGCTAGAGTTAAAGAGAAGGGCGGAGGGGAGGGGGTTGACTTAAAATCATTCTAAAATTAATAACTTCATGAAAGTCTAATTGTGATTTGGGTTTGTCTAATTGTTGTTATATTATTTTGGATTCAGGAACTGGAATATCTGTAAGAGATTTTGAATTTTGTTAAATAGTAATTTCCACACAATGGAGGGCAATACAGTGACAGAATCATGGTTTAGTAACTTGTGGAGAACTTTGCCTAAGAGCATAGTTTCAGAAACTAAAAACTCTATGATTGGAATTTTGGCATTTGAAGTTGCAAGTTTGATGTCGAAGCTGGTTAATTTGTGGCAGTTTCTAAGTGATAAGCAGATTGTTAGGTTGAAGAAAGAGATAGTTAACTCGCTTGGCATTAAAAAGCTTATATCAGATGATGCCAATTATCTAATGGATCTTGCCCTTGCAGAGATAATTCAGAATTTGGGATATGTGGCAAAAGCGGTTGCAAGGCTTGGGAAGAGGTGCAAAGCCCCTGTATATCACCGTCTTGGACATATTTTTGATGTCCCAATGACCAATAATCTTAAATGGTGTCAGTGGGAATACAATTTGAAGAAGTTTGAGAGGAAAGTTAAGAAAATGAGAAGATTTGTTTCAGTTACGGCACAGTTGTATCAAGAGGTGGAATTGTTGGCTGAGCTTGAAAAGTATCTCAGGAGAATATGAGTACAAAGTAGCGTTGATTCAAGTGGGGTGAAATTGTTTAAGTTTCAACAGAAGATTACGAGGCAGCGAAAGGAATTGAAAAGATTGCGTGAGATGTCTCCGTGGGTTAGGACATATGATTACACTGTCCGACTTTTATTAAGATCTGTTTTCACTATAGTCGGGAGGATCAATCATGTGTTTGGGGTTAAACGATTGGCATCTGTCGAAGCATACAGTAATTCCGCACATATCAATTGAATGTTTACTTCAGCCTATTCTTTACGCTTGTATGCATACTATAGTTCATCCATTTGAAAATATGCCGCCGAGGTTCTGACGTGGTTAGGCCTAGAAAGGCCATAACCAACTATGAACAACCCAAGCCTACCACTTGGAGCCCAAGACATAACCCAACTGATAAGGCCCAGCATAGCCGAAAATCGACATGGCATAAAGGACCAATGATATTCAGACACGTGGCACGTAAAGGGCAAGCCACATCAGCAGACAAAGATCTGCAAAGTTATTGCCACTGCACGTCGTCATTAATGTAGCCTCTCACAGCATTTATTACGACAACACCTCTCCGTCGAGACAGCATGCCCTCACCTTGAACAAGGTAAGCTACAGCATAGACCTGGGGCCAAGGTGACAGATAGGACGGGACAACGAAATGATTACCAAAGGATGTAAGCAGATGTTGGAGACAAGAAAAAGGGTAAGCTTTCTATCTCCAATCTCTCTCTACACTCTATTTCTCTTTCTAACTTGCTCGTCGGAGGGCTCGCTGGGGGACTCCCCGTTCCCTGTTGAACTTGTGTGCAGGTTCTCTGGTGGGCTTGAACACTCAGTTACCGATTGGAGAAGCGTGGATTAGTCCGACCCATCCCACCTGGGACCCGTGATACCATAACTATATCATCAGTTGGCGCCGTCTGTGGGAAAGGCTTACTCCGCGCGCCAGTTGTGCTCACTGTCGCCAGAGACCCTGTTCCAATAACCCTTTCCTGCTACCCATCAAAGTGTATGGTCACGACTAGATCCATGGCTTCTCACCAAAATGCTGCGGACCACCAGGTCGACCCCCCCAATCCAAACAACCCACCACAGTATTTCATCAAGCTTACCAACAGCATTAACCGTATGGCCGAGCAAAACCAAGCCCTGATAAATGCTCTACTCCAAAGAAACCTCCCTATGCCTCCTCCCCCACCTTCAGATATTCCGCCCAAACAAGGACGAGCCCCAAGCCACACTATCCAGCAGCTCTATCCGCACAACTTCAAAGGCGTGCAACCTCCTCCTCCAAATATAAATCCACCACCACCCCTGCACCCATCGATCCTGGCACCAACCCCTGAAGGGGAGGCCAGTAGCGTCCAGCCCCCACTGCCTTCCGGTGGTGACCACATTCCTGCCTGGGATGCAAAGCTCCGAGCCATGAAGATCCAACTCCAAGGGGTCATGTAGAACATCCAGCATAAACCCTCTACCACAGCCAACTCACCATTTGTTGCCTCTATCCGGGACAAACCTCTACCTCTCAAGTTCAAAATGCCCACCATCGACTCTTTTGACGGTATGACGGACCCGGTCGACCATCTGGAGACCTACAGAACCCTCATGATCCTCCATGCATTCCCTGATGAGATCATGTGTCGAGCTTTCCCTGTGACACTGAAGGGGTCAGCTCGACTGTAGTTTAGCCAGTTACCAGCAGACTCCGTCTCCACTTTTCAACACCTCAGTGACTCCTTCCTCAGCCATTTTATTGAAGCCCAGCGCCAGCAATGCCCGGCAACCCAACTCCTCAACATTTAACAAACCGAGGGGGAGTCGCTGCGCAGTTTCGTTACCCGCTTCAACACCGAAGCCCTGCAAGTAGCAGAAAATGATGACAATGTCATCCTTACTACTTTCATTGCCGGTCTGCAGTCGTCCGACTTCCTGTTCTCCCTCTCTAAAAACCCCCCAAACTCCATGGCCGCCCTACTCTCTAAAGCCCAAAAGTACATGAATGCCAAGGATTCCCTAGCCGCTCGGCAAGATCCAATTCCCAAAAACCCGACCCCTAGAGAAAAGAAAAAAGACCCAGAACCCAAAAGCACCCAGTATAATAGCCAAACATCGAACTATACCGACCAACCCCCTCGAGCTAACCGGTCGGCACCAGCCTGACCGCCCGGTCGGTTCGAGCGGTACACACCCCTTAATTCCCCCATGGAGCAAGTTCTCAACCAGATCAAGCGGGACTACCCCCTTAAATGGCCCCAACCTTCACGAACCCCTTCCAATCGGAAAGACCAGTCCAAATATTGCCGTTTTCACCAAGACCATGGCCATAACACCGATGAGTGCGTTAACCTCAAAGATCAAGTCGAGACCCTAATACGTCAGGAACGTCTTAGCCGGTTCACAGACACCCGCCCTTAGCAGAGGCAAAGAACTGAGCCCCTCAGAAACAACCCCCGGCGCACCCCCCCGGCAGCCAGCCCAGCCTAACCAAGGCCATGATCGTCCTCCACAGCAACCTCGGCCGCCAGGTAATCCCCCTCCACCTGTTGGAGAAATCAGAGTCATTTCAGGCAGCCTTGCTTGTGAGGGACCATCTCGTTCGGCTCAGAGGGCAGAACTCAGAAAGATAAGGCAGGGATCAGACAAAGCAATTGACACGGTCGACCGACCCTCCAAACAGCCCAAGCAGTGGACCGAGCCTATCACTTTCACGGACACCGATTGTACAGGCATCCGTTACCCTCATGATGACACTCTCGTCATTTCTGCCCTCCTCTCCAACTACAAGGTCAGACGAGTTCTTATCGACAACGGTAGTTCTTCAGACATCATCTTCCTCAACTACTTTCGCCAGCTCAAAATTGGAAAGGAAATTCTGTCTCCTCTCCAAACCCCTTTGGTCGGTTTCACTAGCGATCGGGTGACCTCCATCGGCTCCATCGATCTTCCCATCACAATCGGTGAGTACCCACGGCAGACTACAAAGTTGCTAACTTTTCTTGTTGTCGATTGCCCATCCGCCTACAACATCATCCTTGGCCGCACCGCCCTAAATGCCTTTCAAGCTATTACATCACCCTATCACCTTGCCATTAAGTTTCCCACCGAACTGGGGGTCAGGACAGTAAGGGAAGAGCAGACTGTGGCCAGGGAATGTTATGTCACCTTGCTCAAAGAAGTCAAGCTGAAGGAGGCCATGATCATTGAAGGACTTGACGTCTGAGATGAGGACGAGCTGGTCAGAGGAGAACCTGTGGAGGAGCTCGTTGAGGTTCCCATCGACCCCACCAACCCGACAAAAACTGCCAAAATCGACAGCAAACTGTCCCCCCAAGCAAAGGCCGACCTTACCGCCCACCTGATCAAGCACAACAATGTATTCGTCTGGACCCACTCAGACATGTCGGGTATTGACCCCTCATTCATAACCCATCGCCTCAGCATTGAACCCCATTTTCGACCTTACCGCCAGAAACAGCGCATTTTCCATCCGGAGCGCAATACTCTCATTGCCGCAAAGGTCGACAAGCTCCTTGAGGCACAATTCATCAAGAACGTGGACTACCCTAGATGGTTGTCAAATGTGGTCCTGGTCCGCAAGAACAATGGTAAATGGCGACTCTGTGCCGACTACTCTGACCTCAACCGAGCTTGCCCCAAAAACAGTTATTCTCTTCCCCGCATAAACCTGCTGGTCGACGCCACGGCCGGTCACCAAATGCTTAGCTTCATGGGTGCCTTCTGTGGGTACAACCAAATTCTAATGCACCCATCTGATCGGGAACACACCTCCTTCATTACCGACTGAGGCACCTACCATTACCGTGTGATGCCGTTTGGACTGAAAAATGCTGGGGCCACCTACCAACGGTTGGTCAATGCCGTTTTCCATCATCAGATCGGTCAAAATATGGAAGTATATGTCGACGACATGCTAGTCAAGAGCAAACTCTCTGCTGATCATCTGACCGACCTACGAGAGACCTTCGCCACCCTACGTAAGTACCAAATGAAGCTTAACCCGGAGAAGTGCGCCTTCGGCGTAGAATCTGGGAAGTTTTTGGGTTTCATGGTCAGTCAGCGGGGCATTGAAGCTAACCCTGAAAAGATCAAGGCCTTGATTGAGTTGCAGTCATCCAGAACGGTCAAAGAGGTTCAGAGACTCACTGGTCGAGTTGCTGCCCTCAACCGCTTTATTTCCCGCGTAACGGACAAGTGTCTCCCTTTCTTCAAAGTTCTTCGGCAAACTTTTGAATGGACAACCGAATCCGAAGAGGCTTTTAAGCAATTGAAGCAGTGCATGGCCAACCCCTCATCCTTTCACAGGCAATCACGAGCGAGCCCCTCTTTCTATATTTAGTCGTGTCAAACACGGCAGTCAGTGCAGCTCTTATCAGGGAAGACAGCTCTGTCCAACGACCGGTCTACTACATTAGTCGGGCTCTCAGGGGAGCGGAGCAGAATTACCGACTGTTAGAAAAATTGTCTTTGGCCTTAGTCACTGCCTCCAGACGACTCCGTCCTTACTTCCAAGCCCATTCCATAGTGGTCCTCACCGACCAACCTTTGAAGAATGTCATGCAGCAACCAGAACTTTCCGGCAGACTCATGCAGTGGTCAATGGAACTCAGCTTGTTTGACATCTCCTACCGACCTCGAACAGCAATAAAGGGGCAGGCTGTCGCTGATTTCATTCTGCAATTCACTAATCCTACCCCAACCACAGCCCCTCCACCCCCACCAACCCGTACCGAGCCAGAAGACCCTCATTCTTGGACTCTCAATGTCGACGGATCATCCCGCAGGGAAGGCAACGGGGCCGGTCTCATCCTCACCACCCCTGAGGGTGGCTATTTCAAATGTGCTCTCCGTTTCCTGTTTGAGGCCAGTAACAATGAGGCCGAATACGAGGCATTGATAGTAGGTCTCCGCTTAGCCAGGGACATCGATGTCAGCCATATCCGGGTGTTCAGGGACTCCCAACTCATTGTCGAACAAATTACGGGGGAATTCGATGCCAAGGAGGATACAATATGGGCTTCTAGGGATATTACACTCCCCCTTGTTCGCCTCTTCAATAACTTCCATATCAAGCACATCCCTCGGACAGAAAACTCTAAGGCAGATGAGATGGCTCAGCTAGCTTCTACAGACCAATTCAACCTCAGCCACGGTGTCCACCTCGAATACCTAGCCCACCCTGCCATCTCTCCCGACCAGCAAAAAGTGCAGTTCCTCCAAAATGAACCCATTCCTTGGGCGTCCGACATCTTTCTATTTTTGACAACGGGGGCACTTCCAGATGACCAACAGCAGGCCACCAAAGCCAGGGCCTGGTCGTCCAATTACATCCTCGTCAGTGGCGTCTTGTACAAACGTGGTTTTTCACACCCGTATCTACGATGCCTCAATCCAGCTCAAGCAACCTATGTGATGCGGGAAATCTATGAAGGTATTTGTGGTAATCATTCGGGCGTCAGGTCTCAAGCCCACAAAATACTTCGCACTGGTTATTTCTGGCCCATTCTTAATCAAGATGCGACTGACTTCATGCTCAAATGTGATAAGTGTCAGCGTTTTGCCAACATCCCCCATGCTTTTCCTACAGAGTTGATCACACTTTGCAATCCTTATCCGTTCACCAAATGGGGGATCAACTTAGTTGGTCCACTTCCCACCGGCCGACGCCAAACCAATTTCGCGATAGTCGCCATTGATTACTTCACCAAGTGGGTAGAGGCAGAACCCCTTGCCACCATCACCGAGCGGAACACAACCAAATTCATCTGGCAGTCGATCGTATGCAGGTTTGGCATCCTTCAAGCCATCGTCTCCTACAACGGCAAACAATTCGACAACACCAAGTACAGGAAGTTCTGTGCAGACCTCCAGATCCAACCTTGTTTCTCCTCCCCAGGTCATCTCCAAGCCAATGGCCAAGTCGAGGTTACCAACCGCTCTCTTCTGAAGATCATCAAAACTAAGCTAGAAGCTGCTAAGGGACTCTGGGTTGAGGAATTACCGAATGTACTCTGGGCTTACCGTACTACCGCTCGGACTCCCACTGGGGAGACCCCCTTTCGCTTAACCTACAGCACTGAGGCGGTCATCCAAGTGGAAGTCGGTCTGCCTACCCCAAGGGTTTTGCATCCGAATCCAGAAGTAACCGAAGAGCTCCGTCGGGCAGACCTTGACCTAATCGAAGAGCTCAGAGAAACCACTGCTGTCAGACTGGCCTCATACCAACAAAAACTGAGAACACACTACAACCGCAAAGTTCGTCCAAGGGAGTTCACCGTGGGGGACCTTGTCTTGCGCGAAGTAACTCTTGCCACCAAAAACCCGACTGAAGGCAAACTTGCAGCCAAGTGGGAGGGACCTTACGTTGTGAAAGCCCAACCACGTCTGGGCATTTACCAACTTCAGGACATGGAAGGTCAAGACCTCCCCCACCCACGGAATGCCGAACACCTGAAGCATTACTTTCAATAAATTCTTACTTTTGTATTGCTCAGCTGTTGTATTTTCTTTTTGGCAAATTTACACGCTTGAACATTCTTGTTTCTCCCCTCACATAATGTAACTTTTTGATCAACTGGGCTACGCTTTCCATGACAATAATTTTATATCTCAGTTATCTATATGGCATCTCCATAACATTTTGATTGCAACACTCATAAAAAGCCTCAGCCAGACTGAGCACCAAACGCCTCGTCCAGACCGAGCAACAAAAAGCCTCAGCCAGACTGAGCATGAAGAACTCGGCCAGACTGAGTCGTTAAAAGCCTCAGCCACACTGAGCACAAAAAGCCTCAGCCACACTAAGCAACAAAAGCCTCGGCAAGACCGAGTCGTTAAAAGCCTTAGCTAGACTGAGCACAAAAAGCCTCAGCCAGACTGAGCACCAAACACCTCCTCCAGACCGAGCGACAAAAAGCCTCAGCCAGACTGAGCATGAAAAACTCGGCCAAACTGAGTCGTTAAAAGCCTCAACCAGATTGAGCACAAAAAGCCTCAGCCAGACTGAGCACCAAACACCTCCTCCAGACCGAGCGACAAAAAGCCTCAGCCAAACTGAGCATGAAGAACTTGGCCAGACCGAGTTGTTAAAAGCCTCAGCCAGACTGAGCACAAAAAGCCTCAGCCAAACTGAGCACCAAAAGCCTCGGCCAGACCGAGTCGTTAAAAGCCTCAGCCAGACTGAGCACCAAAAGCCTCAGCCAGCCTGAGCACCAAATCCCTCAACCAGAGTGAGCGCCAAAAGCCTCGGCCAGCCTGAGCATGACATGCCTCGGCCCGGTGGCGTGTAGCTTGGTCGGTAACACCAGTTACTTCAAGCCACTGAATTATTTGCAAAGTCAGTGAATCATAGCATACCCCCAACTGGGCACGCATACAAAGCTCGATCAAGGCCATTCAAGCCAACCTCATGCTTGTGGCATTCGTAGACACACTTAGTCAAAATTCCAGGTCCATGTTTTTACACCACTCTTTGCTTAGTCAAATTCCAAACTAATCTTTTATTTACCAACACTCTTGCAACATGATTTACAACTCCATTTTTGGGCATAATTTGAAACTTCACATCTCTGACGTTCTTACATGTTTCCTTTACAAGTCAGACTATTTCCTTATTTATCAACAGTTGCAAGTCAGCCTTTTTCTTTACAAGTCAAGCCTAACTTTAATAAACCACTCTCATTCACTTCAACAGTGTGGCAGACACACACTTGTAATTTTATTACATCTTAACCTTCACTCTATATTGAGTTTTTAATAAAAGTTCGACTCCAATTTACATTGAGATTTTCACAACGATTTGTACACAAGCTTCACACACAAGCCACCATTCTCATTCATTTCAGATGCACAAGCAAGAACAATTGAATGAAAACACAACTAAAATTTTATTTATTCACAAACTTGTACATAAGTTCATTACAGTATTTCAAAAAAAAAAAAACAAAAACAAAAACAAACACACAAAAACAACTCTAAGTACAAATTTTGTTCACTTCAATTATTCCTCCTCACTGGAAACGAGGTCTTCTTCTTCAATACCTTCATCCAGGGGGGTCTGGGCCACATCGTCTTCGTCACTTTTTACACTACTGAGGTCTAAGTCTGCAAACAGCTCTTCAACTTTACGCTTGAACATCTTCCAGCCACTGTCCCATAACTCAACCATTTCGTGCTTATAGAAGTCTGACCACTGGAAGCTCTCAATAACTTCTACCTCAGTCCTGCCCCAGTGGTCGTTCCCGACGAGCCCGCCCCCCCCAGACACTTCCCTCGCCAAACTGCTGGTGACCACGGCATCGATCGCCATCTGAAATTCATGAGACCCTTAAAATTGCTCAAGCTAACTGCTGCGACGATAGGTGCAGGTATGCCGCTTTCGAGAAAGCGCCTTGGTCTTCTCTTCTTCCAACTCTTTCTCCAACCTCGCCCTCTCCTCCAGCAACTTGGCACGCTCATCTTCCAACTCCTTCTGCAGCCTAGCAATCTTCAGGTCTAGGTCTTCTTTTTCCTTAATCTGCTGGGCACGTAGATCTTCATTGCTGGTCATAGCCTCTTCAAATCGTTCGACGGCGACCGCTCAGCCCTTTTCAGCATCCCCCAGCTTCTTCTGCTCACCAGCAAGCTGGAACTCGAGCGACACTACTTCGTGGCTTTCGTCTCAACTCAACTCGTCAGCGCGTACCAACAGGCACGATCGGCAACATTCTTCTGTACCACCGCCAACACTTCTAACTTTTTCGCTTTCCCAGCCTCCTCCCAACTCCTAGCACACGCGCCTCGCGCAGCCTTCTTCTAGCTTGCACTCTTCCTCCTGAAACTTGCAAGTTGGGCTTTCACCTCCTCCAACTTGGCTTTCGCCGCCGCCGCCTTTCTCAGCAGAGCCCCTCCTAAGGTGGTTACCTCCATTTGGGCAGAGCATAACCCCCTTAGCAACTCAGCCTCATTGAACACAGCCTGCGGCCAGTGCATCATCCACTATCCCCACAAGGCGATCTGCAGCTATCCTGGCTGGGCCTTCTTCTCCCTCCAATCGCCCAGACACCGCGCGGGCGTGGTAGATAGCAGTCGTCAGCCTGACCCCCCCTCCTTGGGGCGCAAGACCCCCATGGGACTGTTCCTCTCCCCTTGGCTCAGGGCCAGTTGCCCCTCCCTCTACTTGAACTTCTTGGGCGATCTCCACCACTACTGGGACGACCTCTACGACCTCTGAGGCGACCTCCACCATTTCTGAGGCAACCACCCTTCCTGGGACCTCTCTCACTCCCTCCTCCTCTGCTTCCTTGGCCATGGGGGTCTCCTCTGCCGTCACTTCCCTCCTCCTCTTCAAGGCAGGCTCCCCCTCACTCCTCTTCAGCTTTCTTTTCTTCTTCCCCACACCGCCCATCTCCTGCTTGGCCCTCTCTTTCAAAGGATCAATCGAGGGCGGTCGTGGCTCAGATTTACCCAAGTCTTTTTCCCCCAATGATTTGGGGCGCGGTCGGATCCTCTCCCGCGCGATCGGCTTATGCGGTCGGTCTTTCTGCGCCTCCTTGAACTTACTGGCTTAGGTGAGGATGGTCCTATCCTCCACCTCTTGTGCCTTCCTTCTCGTCTCTAATTCCGCCTGGTCGAGGTCTCCACTGTTCAGTTGAGGACCCAACCCTGCCGCAAACAAGGCTGACGGCTGAACAAGCTCGTCCCACTTGGCCCCCTCCTTCTTCCGTCATTCCTTCACTTTCTTCACCCTCTCCTCCGCTGCTGCCCCCAGTCCTGGCTCCATCGATTTGGTGGGCACTTTCCAAACTGTACGCACCCCAACCCCTCCATTGGCGGACACATAGAACCACCGTAGCCTCCACTCCTTGATCGATAACGGCAGCCCCGCCACCAACCCCTTCCCTGCTGCTGCCTGCAGGGTAACCCAAGTCTCCTGCTGCCCTGACGCCTTGTAGCACGCAAAAAACTCGTCCACTATCATTTCAGCCCCCCTATTCGCCTTCGGCCACGCACTCGCACACGCCAGCAAGATCTTCCACGCGTTGGGCATTAGCTGGCCTGGGGCTACCTCCAACCGGTTCAGTACATCCACCACTATCCGGGGGATGGGCAACCTTAACCCTCCCTTCAGCGCCTCCTCATACAGGGCGAACTCCTTCGGTCGAGCATCAGACGCCCTTTCCTTTGATTCCGGCAGTTTCAACTCTATCTCTGCGGGGATCTGGTACTTCTCCCGCATCCCTTCTAACTTCTTCACGGTAATGACCGACTTATCAGCCTTTGTATGCCAATGATCTGGCTCCACCTGGCTTATCGACGTTGGGGCCGCCATCATGGTGGAAGAATGAGATCGTACCACCGGCTCCCCTACCCTCTCCATTTGCCTCTCCACCCTATACTGCTCCACTAACTCCACCGCATCGTCATCCCCAAGTGGATCAACCCTGGCGATTCCAGCTTCTTCTTGGCCTATTTATGTGGTGTGTCTACGAATAGCTTCGGATGCGGGCGCATGGAAATTCAAAAAATGTCGTAGAGGTGTATCGTCAGCAACAAAGGAGTTAACACTTGGAATGTTTTGATTTTTTGCAAAGAGGTAGGTAAATCGAATAATACCAAAGGCCCAAGGCTTGCCCGTATTCCAAGGGTCACAATTAATTTTCGTCAGTTTGAAAACTTTTCAAAAAACTCCGCCAAAACTGTCTTTTTAACACCCACAATGACCTATCGTTTCACTTCTGGCTCAACGCCTAACCTCCCTCACCACGAGATGCTGCCACGTGTATGACCACGATTCACTGCCCCCTCCCCTTACCTTGTCTTTTCCACTTCAAATCACCACATGACACGCCGCCTCACGAGCCCCGCGCCTCCTCACCTTACCCTTCAGGGTTGGCCCCTCCACTCGGCCACCCTTCGCGGTCGGCCCTCCTCACGGTCGGTCCCTCCGCTCGGCCACCCTTCGTGGTCGGCCCTCCTCACGGTCGGCCCCTCCCCTCGACCATCCTTCACGGTCGGCCCTCCTCATGGTCGGTCTCTCCACTCGGCTACCCTTCGCGATCGGCCCTCCTCACGGTCGGTCCTTCCACTCGACCACTTCTGGTCGGTCTTTCCTTTCACTCGACCTTCAACCCCCATCTTCCTCATTATTCCCTTCGTTGGACTAAAGCTGCACTCGGGAATGGGGGACTACTGACGTGGTTAGGCCTAGAAAGGCCATAACCCACTATGAACAACCTAAGCCTACCACTTAGGGCCCAAGACATAACCTAACTAATAAGGCCCAGCACAGTCGGAAATCAACATGGCATGAAGGACCAATGATATTCAGACACGTGGTACGTAAAGGGCAAGCCACATCAGCAGACAAAGATCTACAAAGTTATTGCCACTGCACATCGCCATTAATGTAGCCTCTTACAGCATTTATTACGACAACACCTCTCCGTCGGGACGGCATGCCCTCACCCTGAACAAGGTAAGCTACAGCATAGACCTGGGGCCAAGGTGACAGATAGGACGAGACAACGAAATGATTACCAAAGGCTATAAGCAGACGTTGGAGACAAGAAAAAGGGTAAGCTTTCTATCTCCAATCTCTCTCTACACTCTACTTCACTTTCTAACTTGCTCGTCGAAGGGTTCGTAGGGGGACTCCCCGTTCCCTGTTAAACTTGTGTGCAGGTTCTCTGGTGGGCTTGAACACTCAGTTACCGGTTGGAGAAGCGTGGATTAGTCCGACCCATCCCACCTGGGACTCGTGATACCATAACTATATCATCAGGTTCCATTCCAGATCTCTACGGAGCTCAATTTCAAATTCGGAGCTGAGTGGTAATGAGATTAGATCAAAGAACAAGCCCCCATTATCGAAAACCAGAGTACATTTTAAAGGATATTTGATGGCTGGAAACGAGTCTCCTCTTCCACACAGCTGTATGCAAATGAGGTGTGGATCTCAAAGGTCAACTTATGCTTTCTCAAATGGCATTGACAAAACTAAAGATCGCTACGCGGTGCCTTTATCTCGCAACAACCTAATTCATACTAAATTATCACTTTTCATTTCCAATCGCAATTTACTGAATGCCCCTCCATCTACCCTTGGTGTCGCTGCTATAGCTCTCCACTACGCAAATGTTATCATTTTGATTGAGAAGATAGCTTCATCGCATCACTCGGTTTTCCTTGATGCAAGAGATGACCTGTATGATATGTTACCCACAAATATCAGGATCTCTCTGAGGGAAAAGCTAAAGTTGTTTGCTAAAACTTCAGCTTCATCTGTCTACAATGCTGCTCTTGCAGCAAAGATGAGTTCGACATTAGGAAGAATATTAGAATGGCTCGCTCCCCTTGCTCATACATGATAAGATGGCATTCTGAGCGGAATTTTGAGCAGCAGCGTATAGTTTCCGGAACAAATGTGCTTCTGGTCCAGACCCTACACTTTGCAAATCAAGTAAAGACAGAGGATGCAATCATAGAACTACTTATGAGTCTGAGTTACATGTCGAGGTTTGGAAAATAAATTGACAAAAAGACTTTCAAAGAGCCTGCCGGTAGAAGAGCTTGTGATGGATATTTGCTCTAACTGGATAGCGATGTTTACAGCGTGCTACCTTATCGGAAGATATTCGACACTACCGGACAACTGACTGAGTTCGTGAAGAGCTCTGCTACTGCTTGATCAATAGGGCAGCATAGTTTTCGCTCTTTGAATTCTTTGTTAGTGAGAAGTCATTCTTCCATTAGTTACGCTGTGCTTGGTTGGGAGATTTGTTGAGGGATTTGAAAAAAGAAAGGGAAAATATGTGTAAAACTGAGGGAAATATAGATATATTTTATTCACATTTCATCTATCTTTTTCCTTTCCCTTTCTCTTTTCCCTTTCTTTTTCTTAATTCCTTCCCAAATTAAGGTACTGTTTTAAGCACTCAAAAAAAAAATATTAAAATATTAAAAAAAAATTTGCTAAAAATAACAAAACACAGAAAAAAAAAAAAAAAAATCACTTTTGTGAAAAGTGGGAATAACCAAACATTTGGGTCTATTTTTCGTTTTTAGTTTTCAGTTTACATTTGCAAAAATTTTAAAAATTGACATAAAAACGTGTTTGATAATTTTTTTGATTTATAAATGATTGTCTCGGTTTATAAATTCGAGAAAAAAAATGTAAACTAAAAAAATGAGTTTATGTTGTTATATAAACAGAAATTTAAAAATTTGACTAACAAATTTTTTTTCAATTAATTTTCTTCCAATTAATTTTTTTTCAATTATAATGCGTATGATCCCATTGTCGTAAATAATAAAAAATAAATATAAATGTTTTAGGCCTGAAAAAAATATTTTTTAGTTTATGTTTTAAAAAAATTTCAAATATTTTGTTCAAACCAAACACGTTTGTAATTTATGTTTTTCTATAAATAAACAAAAATCAATTTATAAAATTTTTGTAAACATATACCAAAAACATAAATGTTACCAACACTACTCGAAAAACTAAAAACTATTCACCTTGTAATAAAAGCTGAACTAACACGCAAAAAGAGAGAGAGAGAGAGAGAGAGAGAGAGAGAGAGAAGTGAACTAGGAAACTGAGGTGAAAGAGAAGTGAACTAGAAAACTAAGGTAAAAGATTTTAAACTTTTTGTTCAACTCTACCAATATGGCAAATCAAAGTTATTCGTTATGTTTTATATTGAAACATCGCAAATGTAACGCTCCCAAAATAATACAATAAATATGATCCAAAGCATACATAATTGGTAACATAAATTAGAGTAATTAGTACTTTCGTTTCATGAAGTTAATGATACAAAAGAGTTTAACATAAAGAAATGCCCTATCGGCTTACACTTTTCCAAGCATCGGCTTAGTTACAACAAAAGAGAGACTAGCTCTTACGAATAAGCCCTTGGCTATACAAAAATATATAATCAAAACCGGAAGCTCGTGCTTCCAAAAGTCACTCCCAACTATTGTCTTGGCGGAGACATGTCGTCAATACCTGAAAATGTTATCCCCAAATAGAATGAGCCACAGCCTAATACGAATCATCTAACACAATATATGAAACTTAGCAAAGGTATAAGTACACTATGCATATACAACATCAGTGATAGAACATCCCCATTTTATATGGTCATAAGATACCAAATTCAATCCTTTATCCATTTTCACTAAATTCATTTCATTACATGAGCCAACTTCATCATTTCTCAATAACCCAAATGAGACTACAACTCATTAGTTCTATAATCACATCATCAACGAATAAACACTTCAAACTTTCCTTTCACTAAAATTTCGTCCACGGAAAATCGTCACCCATGTAAACGTAGGCTATACAAGCACTACAATTGCCATTTTACGGATGTTTCGTCTACGGGATCAGCACCCATGTATAATTTCAGGACTTTCAGCCAAGACACTCCGGCCAACTTAATTATAATGGAGTCCATCTCCTTTCTCCTCCCAAACAATCATTTATACATATGCAATGTATTTAAACACACAATCATACGTAGAGCACATCCCCTTTCCATTGCCAAATAACCATACATATACAATGTATATAAACACAGTCATATTCAATGACAACCACAAGAGATTAGTTTCAATTCACCTAATCCGCATGCAATTTCTATAACAATCATAACTATCCTCCACCGATAACCCAATACAAATATTTCAAGACAGATATGCAATCTCAAAATAGATAATTTATCCAAAATTTCCAAAGATGTGAAGTATTATATATACAATTCCACCATCTATTTCAACATTTGCTTAATTTCATGATTACCCCCACCAATTTCAATTATTTATATAAAATAATTATGCTAGTCAAATTAGGGCAAAGATTTCCCTTTTTCAAATATCAACTCAAGCCTCAAACTTAACCATTTTGACCCAACATAGTTTCATTTTCACAACCCACATTCATTTATTTCATATTCAACAACAATCCCTCTTTCCATATTATACCCAAACCCTAGGTTTGTTTGAAACAACCCCAAATCACATCATTGTTATACAAGAGACAAATAATTAAGCTAAATATCATATGAAGGTGTAGAAAAGATCCCTACCTCAAAGGAAGAAGATGAGCCAAACAAGAGAGAAACTCCAAGAACACTGAAACCCACTTCTATTTGGATCAAAATGTAGATCTTGAGGTGCTCTAGCTTTTTCTCAAAGGCACTAGAGTGAAGAGATCGACGGATCTTGATGAAATCTAAGACAGAATGTAACTTTTAGTGAGAGAATGTATAGATCTAGGTTTTTAGAGAGTTTTAGAGAGAGAGAAATGAAAAAGTGACTCAAAACATCATCTTCACGGACTGTTATACACTCAGTCTGCTCGAGCGTGAAAAGTGACGCTCAAACGTCAGACATAGTATTTCGCTAGAGCGTGAGATTGAACGCTCGAGCATCTAATGCACTCTTCCAGTATTTGCAGGTCTGCAAAAAATACTGAGAGTTGACAAGTCCCGCTCGAGCGGATGAGCAAAATTTGTGAAGCTAGCTTGAGCGCAAAAATGACTACTCGAGCGAAAGAGCCAAAATCTGGGCATCACAGGTTTAGAAATACAAGCAACCAACCTGTTCTAAACGCACAATTATAACCCGATAACCAAAATAAAGAGGAAACAAGGGAAATAAAATATGAATAACCATTCTAAACCATATCAACTCGAGTCCAGAATACAATAGATAACGGGTCAAAACCAGAATCGCTATAACCTCCCCCTCTTAAGGAATTTCATCACTGAAATTACAAATCAAGTTCAAAAACATAATTAAACCATTCACAACTATGTTATCCCCACAAATTCATCACCATGACCCATCCTCCGGTCATCCATTTCCATCGAATCGATACACAAGTCCCACATTGAAAGTACATTTTACAATTTCTTAAACATTTGCAATGTTTACATCAAAATCCAAATTTTCAAAATTTTTCCATAGCATCTACAATGCTTCCAAAAGTGATACAATACACATGATATTTTATATTCTCAAACATATACAATGTTTATAATAACTCATATTTCCAAGAGTAAACAACATATACAATGCTTTTACCTGTTCAAAAATATACAATGTTCTTATATTCTATCAATCATGATCACAAAACAATACATGTTCAAACATCAATAAATAAGTTCAGATATTTCTTTCAGACTTCAAGTTTGCGCTCCCAAGTTGCTTCCTCAACCCCGTGGTGTCTCTACAATACATTTACTAAGGGAATTGTCTTGCCTCGCAAAATTTGATCCCGAGTATCTAAGACCCTCATCGGTCTCTTCTTATACGAGGCATCCTCATCTACCTCTAAGTCGGTCCAATCTAATACATGCGATGGGTCCTGCTCATATTTGCGTAGCATACTAATATGAAACACGTCATGAACCCTAGAAAGCTGTGGTGGTAACGCCAAACAGTAAGCAACCTCTCCAATCCACTCAAGGATCTCAAAAGGGCCAATAAACCGAGGGGATAACTTCCCACTCTTCCCGAATCTCATCAAACCCCGTCTAGGTGATATCTTCAGAAAGACATGATCTCCCACCTCAAAAGACAAAAGTCTCCTCCTATGGTCGGTATAACTTTTCTAGCGACTCTGAGCTGTAACTAACCTCTTACGAATAAGTGTCACCTTCTCTATGATTTCTCGAACTAATTCTAGGCCCAACAAAGGTGCATCAACCACCTCGGCCCAACACACCGGGGATCTACACGGTCGGCCATACAAGGCCTCAAATGGTGCCATGCCAATACTCGATTGGAAACTATTGTTACAGGCAAACTCCACTAAGGGCAAGTGCCTCTCTCACGACCCTTTGAAATCAAGCAAACAACCTCAAAGCATATCCCCAAGGATCTGAATGGTACGCTCGAACTGCCCGTCAGTCTGAGGATGACACGCGGTGCTAAAGGTCAATCTAGTACCCAAGGCACAATACAAGTTCTGCCACTACCGAGCTGTGAAACACGGATCTCTATCCGAAACGTTCGTCATAGGGATGCCATGCAACCTCACTATGTCCCTGATATACAAGTCGGCAAGATAGTCTACCGAATCACTCATGTGCATAGGTATGAAGTGCATAGACTTGGTCAACTGGTCAACTACCACCCAAATGGCATCACTACCTTGTTGAGTCCTCGGAAGGGCCACAACAAAATCCATCATGACATGCTCCCACTTCCACTCGGCTATAGGCAAGATTGCAACAAACCCGTTGGCCTCTCATGCTTGGCCTTCATTTGCTGACAAGTAAAGCATTTCAATACAAACACCGCCACATCTTTCTTTATACCTCCCCATCAAACTAGCGACTAAGGTCGTGATATATTTTTTGTGCCTCCCGGATGCACCGCAAGGCACGAATAGTGAAACTCTCAGAGTACTTCCTCTCAGCAAGACTTCAGTACAAACAACCGAACCCCGGTATCTCACACTTTGGTCGAGATATACAATCAAGCTTCTTTCTACCTTCCCACTAAAAATCTTCTCTCGGAGGGATTCTACCTTAAGGTCACCCCTCTGCGCTTCTAACACTCGGTTCACAAGTGTAGGTTGGGCAACTACCGTAAACAAGGCCGTAGATTGAACGGATTCACCAAGATGTAGGTTAAACTCCCCAAGAACACCCAATATCTCCCATTCTCGGATGGCGATACAAGCTACACTGCTAGTAAACTTCATACTCAAAACATCGGCCACTACATTGGCCTTACTAGGATGATAATGCAACTCGAAGTCATAGTCCTCTACGAACTCCATCCACCTTCTCTACCTCAAATTTAAGTCTTTTCTGGGTAAGCAAGTACTTTAGACTCTTGTGATCGGAGAACACTTCAAATTTCTTAGCACACAAATAATGCCTCCAAATCTTCAAGGTAAATATCACCGCTGCTAACTCTAGGTCATGAGTAGGGTAGTTCCTCTCGTGTGTTTTCAACTGACGTAAGCCATAGGTCACTACCTTTCCCTCTTGTATCAAAACGCAACCCAAACCTTCCCATGAGGCATCACAATAGACTGAATAACCCAAACCCCTCTCTGGAATAATCAAAACTAGAGTAGTGGACAGTCTAACTTTAAGTTCCTGGAACGAGTTCTCACAAGTCTCACTCTACACAAATTTGATTCATTTTCTCGTCAGCTTAGTCAACGGTGAAGCTAATCTAGAGAAATCCTTTACAAATCTCCAATAATACCTGACCAACCCCAGAAAACTACAGATCTCAAAAGCATTCTTAGGCTGTGCCCAATCCTACACTACCTCTATTTTGGATGAATCTACAGTCACCCCTTCTCCGAATAGTACATAGCCTAAAAACTTAACTTCTCTTAGCTAAAATTCACACTTCCCAAATTTAGCATATAGCTTATAGGCTCTAAGCAATTCAAGCACTATTTGCAAGTCTCTCGTGTTCCTCCTCGGAGGGTGAATAAATCAAAATGTCGTCCACAAACACGACTACGAAATGATCTAGGAACTCACGAAAGATCTGGTTTATTAAATCCATAAACACCATTGGAGCATTGGTTAGCCCAAAAGGCATCACAAGAAACTTGTAATGGTCATACTGCGTACGGAATGTTGTTTTTGGGATATTTTCCTCCCTTATCCTCAATTGATGGTAACCCAATCTCAAGTCTATCTTAAAGAAACAGCAAGACCCTTTCAACTGATCGAACAGATCATCCATACGAGGCATTGGGTACTTATTCTTAACAGTAACCTGGTTTAATTTTCAGTAATCGATGCAAAGTCATAAGGCTCCATCTTTCTTTTTAGCAAAGAGGGCTAGCGCTCCCCAAGGTGAAGTGCTAGGGCAGATGAAAACCTTATCTAACAATTCCTAGAGTTAAACTTTCAACTCACTCAGCTCAGCAAGTGCAAAACGATACGGTGCCATAGAAATCGGTGTCATGCCAAACACTAAGTCAATAGAGAACTCAATCTCTCGGTGAGGTGGTAAACTAGTAAGATCCTCAGGAAAGATATATGGGTATTCATAAACCACCCTTGGTAACTCAACCCGGCCTTCATCACACTCACTACTCAAAAAGCTAGCAAGAAGACAGTTAAGTTCATTTCGCCTACATAGATCATACACTGGTGATAAGACTCTATCCATCCGGTCCCCCAAGAAATAAAAACAGTCACCGCTCAAGGTACATATAGTAACCCTTTAACGATAGCAATCTATAACAGCCCGGTATGATGATAACCAATCCATACCCAAAATAACATAAAAACTAGTCATATCAATTAACACAAATGTAAATGAAAGTCGACGACCGGCAACCTCGATGTCGCAAACCCAACACCCCTATTTCAAGATGACCTTACCACTAATAGGTGACTCTACACAAATAGGAGATGCTAACTGTGACAACTCTAACCCCAAAACTAATGCAAATGCAGATGAGATAAAAGAATGGGATGCACCCATATTAATCAATACACTAGCAACTGAATTACGAAACAAAAAGGTACCTCTCACAACAAATGGAGCCGGTATAAGCTCTGGTGAAGTAACAGCATACACATGCCCTGTTGGCCTCTGATCTACCTGCTCACCCCTCGAAGCATAGGCCTGCTGCACTGACTGAGCCGAAGAAGCTCCCTAATTGGACCTCGAGGCCTGTGCTGGCTAGTGACTCTGTGTCTGTCTCGAACCAGACGCACCAGATGTGCCACCCAACTATGGACAATACCTCTTCAGGTGCCCCGCTTGTCCACACTGATAATAAGTGGGCGGCTGTCCTCTACCTTGACTCTGGCCTAGAGAATGAGCCGAAGATGAAGCAGTTCACTGCCCTCTTCCTCTCTACGGGCAAGCTGGAGACTTGTGACCCAACTGGCCACATTTGAAACAAGTCACATCTCCCTGACCAACTCTCCCAGAACCCGAACTCGGTACTGGATATGTGGACCTCGACTAAGCTCTCTAAGACTGCTGAGGGTTGGAACCCTTCTGCTTCTTACCATTTCCCTAATTCTCCTGACTCCTCCTGGAGCCCCTCATCGTCTCCTCCTCAGCCTGCATGATAGTCTCAAGATGGGCCGCCGCCTCCACGAGAAGTCCATAATCTCTAATCATGGATCCAGCCACTCTAAACATGAGCTCGGTCCTTAACCATTTCTCAAACTCCAAGAAATGGCGCTCTTCAGTCGTTACTATTTCTAGTGCAAATCTAGACAAGCTAGTGAATGTGGCCTCAAACTCTGCCACAGATGTGTTCAACTGCACCAATTTAGAAAACTGGTCTCTCAACTTCTCCCTAATCGTGGGAGGCAAAAACTTGTCCTGGAAGGCACTGACAAATGCCTTCCAAGTTGCTCCACTATGCCCACGCGGATACTTCCACCATTAACCTGCATCCCCCTTCAACTGGAAAGATGCCAAGGTCACCCTCAACTGGTTGTCCTCAATGCCAAGCATCTTGAACATCTTCACTATCTGTTCAAGCCACTCATCTGCCTTCAGTGGCTCCTTTAGGTCACCCAAAAACTCATCCGGATTCGACCGGAAGAACTCCCTCTTCTAAAAAGAAGGCCATGCCTCAGCTACTTGGGCCTGGACTTGATTCTCAGCTCTGAGAATGTCCAAAGATTCCCGCAACGCTCCAGCCATCTCATGGGCTAAGGCGCCCATAGCCTGCTGACCAACTGGTTCGGCCACATTGGCATGACCAATTCCCTCTTCCTATGCCAAAATTTCATCCAGTATAGGCATCTCGTGCCTCCTAGGCCTACCACGCCTACCACCTCGACCACATCCTGACATCCTAATAAAGGTAACATAAGAGATTAGCACATTCACAAATGTGCCGAAACTAACTCACTCGCGTCCTAATACGTTGGACAACAATAATTCACTCCACATAAGCACATAATCACGTAAACACATACGAATTTCTTTCCTAGATAGTGATTATCCCACGGCACTGCTAGAGTTCCAATTAGAAATAGCAGTGATCAAGTGCTCTTCTAATATGACTTCCAGAAACTCGTAGACCCAATCAACATCTTAGAAACTAAATCTCATACCCAAATAATCACATAAGCATGTTGACATATAAGCACATATCGTTCACACTTAAGTCACTAGCAAGCGAGACAAACCCATTGTGGTACTAACCACTTCCCATGCACCCAAAGTATTCAAACCCGGTATGCTCTGATACCAAATTGTAACGCTCTCAAAATAATACAATAAATATGATCCAAAGCATACATAATTGGTAACATAAATCAGAGTAAATAATCGTTTTGTTTCATGAAGTTAATGATACAAAAGAGTTTAATATAAAGAAATGCCCTACCGACTTACACTTTTCCAAGCATCGGCTTGGTTACAACAAAAGAGAGACTAGCTCTTACAAATAAGCCCTTGGCTATACAAAAATATATAATCAAAATCGGAAGCTCGTGCTTCCAAAAATCCCTCCCAGCTATTGTCTTGGTGAAGGCATGCTCTCAATACCTGAAAATGCTATCCCCAAATAGGGTGAGCCACAGCCCAGTAGGAATCATCTAACACAGTATATGAAACTTAACAAAGGTATAAATACACTATGCATATATCACATAACTGATAGAACATCCACATTTTATATGGTCATAAGATACCAAATTCAATCCTTTATCCATTTTCACTAAATTCATTTCATTACATGAGCCAACTTCATCATTTCTCAATAACCCAAATGAGACTACAACTCATTAGTTCTATAATCACATCATCAACGAATAAACACTTCAAACTTTTCTTTCACAAATATTTCGTCCACGGGAAACCGTCAAACGAGACTCGTGTAAATGTAAGCTATACAAGCACTACAATTGCCATTTTACGGATATTTCGTTTGCGGGATCAGCACCCATGTATAATTTCGGGACTTTCAGCCAGGACACTCCGGCCAACTTAATTATAATGGAGTCCATCTCCTTTCTCCTTCCAAACAATCATTTTTACATGTGCAATGTATTTAAACACATAATCATATGTGGAGCACATCCTTTTTCCACTCCCAAATAACCATACATATACAATGTATATAAACACAGTCATATTTAATGACAACCACAAGAGATTAGTTTCAATTCACCTAATCCGCATGCAATTTCTACAACAATCATAGCTATCCTCCACCGATAGCCCAATACAGATATTTCTAGACAAATATGCAATCTAAAAACAGATAATTTATCCATAATTTCCAAAGATGTGAAGTATTACATATACAATTCCACCATCTATTTCAACATTTGCTCAATTTCATGATTTCCCCGCCAATTTCAATTATTTATATAAAATAATTATGATAGTCAAATTAGGGCGAAAATTTCCCTTTTTCAAATATCAACTCAAGCCTTAAACTCAACCATTTTGACCCAACATAATTTCATTTTCACAACCCACATTCATTTATTTCAAATTCAACAATAATCTCTCTTTCCATATTATACCCAAACCCTAGGTTTGTTTGAAACACCTCCAAATCACATCATTATTACACAAGAGACAAATAACTAAGCTAAATATCATATGAGGGTGTAGAAAAGATCCCTAACTCAAAGGAAGAAGATGAGCCAAACAAGAGAGAAACTCCAAGAAGACCGAAACCCACTTCTATTCGGATCAAAATGTAGATCTTAAGGTGCTCTAGATTTTTCTCAAAGGCAATAGGGTGAAGAGATCGATGAATCTAGATGAAATCTAAGAGAGAATGTGAGTTTTAGTGAGAGAATGTTTAAATCTAGGTTTTTGGAGAGTTTTAGAGAGAGAGAGAGACAGAAATGAAAAAGTGATTCAAAACATTATCTCCACGGACTGTTATATACGCAGTCCGCTCAAGTGTGGAAAGTGACGCTCGAGCGTCAAACACAGAGTTTCGCTCAAGCGTCAGACTGAACGCTCAAGCGTCCAATGCACTCTTCCAGTATTTGCAGATCTACAAAAAATACTAAGAGTTGACAAGTCCCGCTCGAGCGCAAGAATGATCGCTCGAGCGGAGGAACAAAATTTGTGAAGCTTGCTCGAGCGCAAGAATGCCCGCTCGAGCAGAAGAGGCAAATTCTGGGCATTACAAGTTTTGAAATACAAGAAACCAACCTGTTTTAAACGCACAATTACAACCCAATAACCAAATAAAGGGGAGACAAGGGAAACAAGATATGAATAACCATTTTAAACCATACCAACCTGAGTCCGGAATACAATAGATAACGGGTCAAAACCAGAATCGCTATAGCAAACTTAGTTTAACTCTACCAATATGGTAAGTATAAGTTATTTGTCATTTTTTATGCCAAAACATCACAAACTTAGTTCAACTCTACCAATATAGCAAGTCTAAGTTATTCACCATGTTTCATGCCGAAGCATTGCAAACTTAGTTCAATTCTACTATCATGGCAAGTCTAAGTTATTCGTCATGTTCACCATGGGAACATCGTCATAAGACTATTCAGTTCTATCGCACAAGTTGCAACAATATTTCATAAAGACAAAATCGAGCTAGCATTTTATTAATACTTCTGCTAATAAAATCTTTACATAAATCTCAAAAAACAAAATTTAATTGCAGAAAAACTTCAAATTGCTTGTGTTCTAAGGTCTTAGCAACTCCTTGACATCAGTGTCTTCGAGTCGATACGCGCCATTGCCGGTGATTGAGATGATTCGATACAGTCCTTCTTAGTTTGGGCCAAGCTCTCTCACTAGGATCTTTCTTATTGCTGACAACCTTTCTTGGGATGAGGTCCCCAATTTGAAACTTTCAGGAATTGACCTTTTTGTCATATGCCCTAACAAACTGCTGCTGGTATGCCCCCAGCTGAATTTCTGCTCTCTCCTTTCTTTCTTCTATCAGATCAAGATCTCAGGCAAGGAATGACTCATTCGTTCCATTCTCCACTCCTTGGGGGAATCAGAACCCCCACCCAGTTGCCCTTGGCAGCTTTTAGCCTTTTCTTGATTCCATCCAAGATGGTCTTGTTGGATGTCTTTACTTGTTCATTGCTCTAGGAAATGCTAGGAGTAAGATAATAATTCTTGATCTTGTATTTCGCACAGAAGTTTTTGATCAACTTGCTGTCAAATTGAGTGTCATTATCTGCTACTATGGCTCTTGGGATTCCAAATTTGGTGATTATGTTTTTCCAAATGAAATTCTTCACATCCACATCTCAGATTTTGGCAAAGGGTTCAGTCTCTACCCATTTCGTGAAGTAGTTAGTTGCTACCAGTAGGAACTTCCTCTGTCTAGTTGCCTAGGATAATTGCCTAACAAGATCCATGCCCCACTAGGCAAATGGAAAGGGACTGGATACTGGATTCAGATTTGCAGCTGGCTAGTGTATCAAAGGTGCAAACCTTTAACACTTCTTACATTTTCTTACATAGGCTTCAGTATCTTTTTGCATATAGGGCCACTAGTATCCCTGAGATATGGCCCTGTGAGCAAGTGATCTACCCCCACCATGGCCTCTACATACTCCCTCATGGACCTCATACAGAAAGACCTCAATCTGGGATGAATGCACACATCGCAGGAGTGGTCCAGTGAAGGATCTTCTGTACAAATGGCCCTTTGCTGACAGGTAAAACCTAGCCAATTTCAATCTGATCTTATGTGCTTCCTTTCTGTCTACTAGTAACCAGCCATGTCTAAGGAACACAACTATGGCATTCATCCAGCTTTGACCATCTCTGCACACATTGCTTTATACTCTGTTATTAGGGGCTCTATACTTGGGCTTGACAGATAATCTACCATTATTGTCTTTGCCTTACCCAACTTCATCGCACTGGTGAGGTTAGTCAATGCGTCGGCATAGTTGTTATCATCTCGGTTAACCTGCTGCAGTCGACGTTTTTGGAAACATGTTAATAACTTGACAACCTCTTTGACATAAGCCATCATCCTTTTATCCCGGGTTACGTATTCACTGGTCACTTGATTCACAATGAGCTAAGAGTCACAAATGACTACCACTTTGTCGGCTTTCACGGTCGTTGCCAATTTCAGCTCATTGCCAATCGCCTTCGTTATTTGAGGCCTTAAACCCCAAACGTATGGATTGTTCTATTATATGCCCATCTGGTGATAACAAAACTACTCCTACCCTCACTTCTTGTCAGTTTGAGTTGCCATCGACAAAAAGGCGGAATGAGTCGCTGATGTAAATGTCGCAGGGTTTTAGCTTTTCTTCTATCTTCTTCTATTCTACTGTATAGGGTTCCGTGGTCCTAGTTGATTTTTCTCTTCCTCTCCTAGACATCCTAGGTCCCTGCTCATCAGTGCCCTCCTTGGGATTGTGCCAAGAGAAAATTCTGCCACAAAGTCGGTCAGAACTTGGCCTTTGATTACAGTTCTCGGGCTAAATTCTAAGTCATACTAATCTAGAAATACTGCCCATCGAGCCACTCTGCCTGTCAGATCTCCATACTGCAACAAGGACTTTAGTAGATGTTTTGTTAGCACCACAATCTTATGGGCCTGAAAGTAGTGGTTTAACTTTGTCAAGGCCATTACTAGGGCCAATGTCAACTTTTCTAGAGACAGGTACCTAGTCTCTACATTTGCCAAGGTCTTGCTCACATAGTACACTGCCTTCTGCTCACCTTCTTCCTTTTGAATTGCCATGGCACTCATAGTGTGGTCTGAAACTGCTAGGTACAAGAATAATTCTTCTCTCGGTAGAGGGTTCGACAGCACCGGTGGGGTTGTCAGGTACTTCTTCAAGTCAGCCAAGGCGACTTCGCATTCTTCTATTCACAGAAAGTCTGTGGCCTTCTTCAATAAACGAAAAACTGTTTGCATTTATCTAAACTTCAGCTAATGAACCTGTTCAAGGCCCTTGCCCTTCCAGTCAAAATCTAGACTTGCTTGGTTGTTGTCGGGCTCTTCAAGTCAAGGATGGCCCTAATCTGATCTGGGTTTGTTTCAATACCCCTCCTAGTGACCAAGTATCCCAAGAACTTACCAGTTCCAACTCCAAATGCGCACTTTGAGATATTGAGTCAAAGCCGATATGATCTTACGATGTCAAAGACCTCTTTTAGGTTGGTCAGATGGTTCCCAGATTCCTTGGTTTAATAACCATATCGTCTATGTAAACCTCCACCGTTCTCGTAATTACATGCTTGAACATCTTGGTGACCAGTTTCTTATATGTCGTTTCTGCATTCTTCAACCCGAAAGGCATTACTCTGTAGAAATAGAGTCCTTTGGGGGTGATGAATGTTGTCTTTTCTTCATTTGGAGCATACATTGCTATCTGGTGATAACCTCTGTATGCGTCCAGAAAGCTCATCCTCCTATGCCCCATGGTGGCATCTACCAGTTAATCAATCTTGGGCAGTGGGAAACTATCTTTGAGGCAAGCCTTGTTCAAGTTCGTGAAGTCCACACAAACTCTCCACTTGTCATTCTTTTTCTTCACCACCACTATATTGGACAGCCAGGTAGTATAATTCACTTCTCTGATGGCATGTGCCTCTAGTAGCTTGTCTGCTTCTTCCTCAACTACCTGCACATGTATCAATGTCAGCCTTCTCGCTCTCTGAACGACTGATTTTGCGCACATGTCCACGTTAAGTCTATGACAAGTGACCTCGAGGCTGTTTCCCGACATTTCATAAGGTGTCTAGGCAAACACCTCTATATTCTCTCTCAAGAAAGCCTCCAGTTCTCTTTCTTCTTCCTCGGCTAAGCCAGAGCCAAGAAGGAAGAATCGTTCATCATTTCGTTCCTACACCAGAACCTTTTTTAGTGGTTCTTCACTCTTCTCGGCAGGTTCTTTGCAGACATCATCCAAGACCTCGTAGTCTTCGCTTTCAATCTCTGCACTATTTGCTTCTCTTATATTACAGGTGTACATCATTGTTGCCATAGAGCAATTTTTTGCTTGTACTTGGTCCCCCCCTTACTTCTTCAATCCCCTAATTAGTTAGGAATCACAACAGTTGGTGCAGCGTGGAGAGAACAACCCTCATTGCATGCAACCAAAGTTGTCCCAGAATGATGTTGTATTTGGAGGAAGTATCTATCACAGTAAACTCTGTTATTACCTTCTTGCCCCCTACATGTACCTCTAAATTCACGGCTCTGAGAGGCCATATCGACGTCCCGTTGAATCTGACCAAAGGGTTGTCAGATTGCTCCAAATCATCTAGATGGAGGCCAAGCTCCTTGTAACATCTAACATACATAATGTCAAGGAGCTACCCTGATCAATCAGTATACGGTTACTACCAAGGCATCATTGTGCAGATGCTGCACCATATCCAAGTCAGCCTCAATGAAAGAAATCCTCGATCCCTAATATTCATTTGTTCTGGACTTCTTTTGCTGGACCTGATATACATACTGCAGGTGCCTTACCCTCTGGGTCTCCCCTCAAACTTTATTCTCATTGACCTTCAAGTGAATCACATTGATTACTCGAGGTCCTTCCGCCTGCTGCGGTGGTGGTGGTGGTGGTGGAGGTGGTGCTGCTAGTGCTTGGGGCAGCCTCATATGCTCTTCCCTTTGTCTTCGCCTCATACACTAGGTCTCTCAGGTGACCCTGTCTGACCAAGTCCTCCAAGTGTGATTTCAGAGCCCTGTATCCTGAATCAAGTACCCATTCTCATTATGTTAGGCACAATGCTTCGCAGTGCTCTTGCCCATAAACTCACTAGGGATCTTCTCCGGTGCTCTGTAGTATGTTTGGTTCCTGATCCTCTCCAAAACTTTATAGATCGAGATCCTGAATACCATGTTAACTGCCTACATAGCCCATGCTCCTGTTTTTTGCCTGTCAACATTGGCATTCCCTCGACCTTGCTTCGGCGAGCCGTTTCTCCTTTCTTGTTTTGGTGTCCTTGCTCCTTGTGTGTCTTCCTCTGCTCTGACATACTTCTCAATCCGTGCCATGAGCTCTTCTATGCTCTTTGGTAGGGTTTTTGCAAGTGATTTTTGAAGCGAGCATCTATCATCCAGTCCGTTCTTGAAAGACACGACCGCCAACTCCTGGTTACAAGATGGAATTTTGTTGTACACCTCATAGTATCTCTTGGCCTAAGCCCGGAGGCCTTCGCCATCGCTAATTTTCAAAGCCAATAGGGAGTCTACCCTCAGTGGCTACGACTTGTTAGTAACAAACCTGGCCACAAACATCTCGGCCAGACTTTTCTAACTCTTTTATAGTTCTTTTCGACAACTTGTGGAACCAATCCAATGCTATCTCCCCAAAGGATGATGGAATATCTTGCATAGTAGCTGCTCATTCTCGCTTCACAAAGCCATTGAATTCAAATAAAAACCAACATGAAAGTTTGGATTTGACGTACCGTCGTAGATCTGAAACCTTGGCATGTTGAATCTCTTCGGGGCCTTAAATGTATCCAACTCCACCGAGAATGGCGTTCTCCGTCGGGCATTGGACGTGATCTCGGCGTTGAGTCTCTTCTCTAGAAGTAATCCCTCAGATCCTCCTTCGTTCTACCGGGAGCTCAGCTATTAATAGACTTCAATCTCTTCGGCGTACTGCTCCGGTGAAATTGTGCGTCCTCTTGGACTTCCCTTTGTCCATTGCATCAAAACAGATGCCTTGCCCTTGGATCTGCCAAGATCCCTTGACATAGGTTCCCTTGGTCTGCAGTGTCCTTTGCGACTCGCCTCATACTGACTCTGTACGCCTGACATCCTTTGATGGCCAATGTGAGTTTCCTTGTCCCTTGCCATGTTGCGAGATAACTAGGACTACCTTCTGTTCTCCTTTCAAGGCATCAGTCTTGGCTACTAAAGCTGGTGTCTCCTGCAACGGGAACGATGGCTGCATTACGTTGTTCTGCATGATGAAGTTGACCACAGTCTGTAGGTCCGTCAACTTGTTTTCTATTTCTTTCATCTCTTTATCTCTCCTCAGGCATCTATCCTTCTATACCTAGAGGTCACCTTTATTGTAGTACTCATCTCGGCCTCCCTCTTGGGCCATTAGCCCTTCTCAGGCATCATTCGCCGAGTTTGGTTCTTGTACTCTTTCATTATGGTTTTCTTTTCTGACATTAGGATCCACATGTTCTTCTTCTTCACTGTGGATGTCATCCCCAATTCTCTCTTCTTACCCGTTGTTGGCCATCTATTCTCCTTAAGTTCCCACATATGGCGCCAAATTGCAGGTGTTGATTTCCGACCATACAACCAAATGGAGAACTCAGCTGGAGAGTACTGCAAGAATAGATTGAGCCACCACCTATTCAACCAAATTGTGGGTGTTGACTTCCGACCACACAGTCATTTTCTGACTTGAACTCGAATATAACACGACTTGAAAACATAAATATTAAATGGGTCGTGTTCGGATTGAACACATGAAACCCGAAATGGATACGTTTAACCGCATAAAAATTTGTGTCGACACGTTGACACAAACATACTATTGACTCACATGTAACCCGGATACAATATGAATTTAGTAACGATAAGATCTTGAGTAATTCAATCTCATCCATTGGATTAAAACTTAAATCTCTATATAATATATATACCTAATGAAGTGCAATCTTAAATTAATGATAAATCAATGTAAAAGAATCACAACAATGTTGCTTTGGATATGGTATAGCTGCAAAATTATTATTATTATTAATTTGGTATTGGATGAAAACTTGTTTTGATTTTAAAATTTTATTGGATATTTAAATATTAATGAGTGACAATAGTTTAAATTGGATGTGTAATGTGTAATGGATTAGTAATGAATATTTTAAATTATTTTCATAGATATTGGCATGAATAAAGATTTGTGGCCCTAAAAAGTGTGGCCCTAATGGCCCTAATTTCCTTTTTTGGAAAAAACTGTTTTTTTTTTCTTTTTTTTTTTTGCCATGTTTTTTTTTTTGTTGCCTTATATGGAAATTTAGGGCCATTCGGGCCTCTAAATTTCGAGCTACCAACCGGTAGCGTATTGGCATATATATTATCATTGTGTGTCAATGTTTAAATAAGTTATTCTTATGTATGTGATATGAAACAAGTTCTATTTTTAGAATAAGTGATAAACATAAACTTTTACTAATCATATTAAGCGTGTTGTGTTAGGATTAACACGATTATAAGTAGGTCAGCTTAGTGTTAAAATAATTGACACATTTAATTAATTGAGCCGTGTTAGTGTTGGATTATTTTGAGCATGAACCCGATATGTGACACGACACGAAAACGACATGACATGGCATGATTCCCACCCTAAATGGATACCATGTCAATATCTCAGTTCTACAAAAACAAACAATAAGATAAAATGTACACGACAAAATGCATTTTGTCAGCTCGATTATATGTGATTTTGGTTAGAACTCCTGCAATACAATTCACAGATGGATTAGAAATTATATATACCAAATTAAACTAATAAGAGAATACGCAAGCAAATAAAATAAGGTAAAACAACACAAATAGTGGAAACGAGCGATATAATCTGTGAGCGACTAAGAAAGGTGTAGTCACCATCTTAAGACTATTGTTTCTTTTCACATGAAGGCACAGACAGGAATCAAGTTTCCACATAAGTGATAACGTTCATTACGAGAATATGAATAATCAGGAATCAAGTTTCCACATAATGAAGAAGTTATATACAAACATAGAAGGAACTATTTTTTTTATTATTATTTATTTATTTTTATCTCATATCACTTTATTTCTCTTCCCTTCTTTGCAAAATTTTTGTGAAAGATAGGTTTATATAGAAAATTTTGTAATCAATGAAACTAATCCCAATAATTAATAAAGCATAGTAACTAAATTTGTATGACGGTTGATAATAAAACATAATTTAATTGTGTAACTAAAATGTTTAAAACTAATTAATTTTGAAACCACAAATAATTAAATCATGTTTTAATTTAATTAAAAATTCACCAACAATTTGATCCTTTATATTTTCAAAATTTTGGAAACCATGTTATTCTAGTAGGGTTGAACTAAAATGGCATGATCAATTGGGTTTTCAGTTAACTTAAAATTATATTTAAATTATGGATTTAGGTAGGAATTTATTTAGGAATAAGAAATGAAGAAGAAAATGTAAACATATATGTATGTATATAGATTCGCATTGCTCTTATCATTCCTTTTCTTCATAAATAAATACTTAAATCCATTATTGGCCACAACCTAAGAGTTTAATAATTCAAATTTTGTAGAAAAGTTTAGTGTTTGTGAATCGTATTTATGAAGAAATGACAAATAGTTGTTCTAACCTCATTTTCCAACAAGCTAACATCTTACCGTATGCAAAAGAATAAAAATGAAAAAATAAAAAATAAAAAAAAAATTATGATCTAGGTACCAAAAAGATTACAAAAATAAATTGATAATATAAAAGTGCCCCGAAAATATTGAGAATTCTTATGGTTTCAACCCTTCATATCTAGATGCCTAGCTAGCTAGTTATCTCTCTCTCTCTCTCTCTCTCTCTCTCTCTCTCTCTCAATTTAGTTGTAAATTTTTTATTGAGCCATATCTCTCAATTTAGTCGCAAATTCTTTATTGACCCATCCCTTGACAAAGCATATGCCCAATTACGATACCAAATTCCTCCTTAGCATATCAAACAAAAAAAATATGCCCAAATAAATAAACAAGGTTAACAAAGCTTCAACTTATTTACCCAAAGAAGAAACAATGCAAGAGAAAAAAAGAGGGATCTAAACTTCTAACTTGAGATTAACGAGTGATTTTATTGGCCACTAACTAGGAAATAATTTATAATTATTATATAGAAATGATTTTGTTTTTCATAAAAATAAGTGTAATAAAAACTATACAATTTTTTTAAAATTTGTTTAATATATATTTAAGAGTGCACATTAATAAGATCTTTATAAAAATTATATTAAATTCAAATTCAAATTCAAATACGTAAAACATCTAACAACAATTTTTTTTTTTTATCAGCAAAGAAAAATTTCATTAACAGCATGAAATTAAAGGTACAGGAAAATGATATGCATCGAGAGATATTCGGAAAGTATAAAATACCCCTACTACTGCTACTCGCACCCACAAACATCTAAAACATCTAACAACATAACCACAAACATATAATAAATTCAACAATTACATATAAAGAGTTTTGTTAATGTGGACAAAGTAATTGGCCCAGTGGTTCATGCAGCTATCCCTTGAAATATTGAGAAGGCCAAAAGTTTAGGGCTTGAATTAATGGAGTGACTGCGTAATTTCATTGTAATTTAACTTACTAATCTACTAATATTCTATCGTTTGCCAAAAATGAAATAATAGGAGTTTTAAGAACATTGGTTAACAAACTTAAAATAATTATACATTTTTTATGATACACATCCTCCTAAATAATGAACAATTATTTCAAACTACCGTTAAGCAAAAATTAAAAAATTAAAAAATTAAATCGGTTTAATTTGTTTTTTCAAATGCATGATTTGATTTTGATTTTTAAAATTGGCAAATCGTACATCACTATTTGGTCTATGATGTCATAGTTACAATTCCGGTTTGGAATTGAACAAGACCCTTTATATATATATATATATATATAATTTGTTACTTACCATGAACACTCAATTATTTGATTAATACTCCTATATAAATACAAATTTTACTTTCCAAACAAGGCCTTAGTTTGTTTAATTCCAAATTTCATATAAATGTAAGTAGTGATTTCATACCAAATTGAATGATACGCTTCCTACGCACCCTCACAACCCAAGTTAACAAATTTTACAAGTAAAATACAAAATTATCCTTAGAAAAATCAAACAGAAAAACTCATGACCTAGATAGTAGTAATACAATTAATTAAGTGACTCTTCGCATGCTTATAATGACAGATGAATATGTTTTGCTTGGAAAAAAAAACTAATTAAAAACCGGCATCTTTTTACTCAAGTTTTATTAAAGTAATGGAGTTAGTTATATTCGCGGGCATAAACCCGAAGGTGGTCTGAAATATTCGTGGGCATCTTTTTACTCAAGTTTTATTATAGTGATCATTGTTCTGTCTGTTAACTAAACACCGCCGGTGGTGTTCACATTATGAACCCCCACCCTCCTCTCTCTCTCTCTCTCTCTCTCTCTCTCAAAGTTTCTTCCTACACATTCAACAACACATCACTAGTCTACGAATCAAAGGTGAGTCGTTTTCTGTCTTTGTTCCTGTGATTTTACTTCTTTACTTGCTGCATTGTTGTTCTGAAGCAATGATTCATTTCATATAGAATTTTGGCAATTGTGCTCTGTTTGGTTGCTCGGAAAATGTAATGAAAAATTTGAAGGAAAGGTGGAGAAAATACACTTGACATATATATATTTGAATATTTGATGCTGTAAATTTTTATGGTGGATCGTAAGAGGTGAAATTTTAACAATTACGTTGTTTTTGGTTGCTGAGAAAATGTAATGAATGAAAACAAAAGATAAGAAGATGAAAATTTGAGTATTCATTATGCTTCATCATTTCGTTAACTAGTGGTAAAACAACATAGGGAAAATTACAATCAAATATGGTGTGTGAAAAAATAATTACAGAATCATTGAAAACTTAAAACTTTAATTATTAATGTTGATAAAGTTTTCCACTAATTTGCACCACAAAAATTTTGGTTTTTTGCGACAGCAAAATGCCATCGCAAATACTTAAAATGTCGTCTCAAAAACTTTTTTGCGACGGTAACTAACTTTTAACTGCAGCAAGTGGAGGTCACAACAAAGGGCGTTGCTAAAAGTTTTTAGCGACGGTAAAGTGTCGTCGCCTTTTTTTTGCGACAGTAAAGTTGCCTTTTTGAGACGAAATTATGCTGTCGGCATTAATATGTAAAAATTTGAAATTTTTTGAAACGGCACTGTGTTGCCGCCGCTAAAAGTGTTATTTGCGATGGCAAAAATGCCGTCGCGAAAGTGTTTTTATTGCGACTGGACCCTTGCCGTCGCTAAAAAGTTATTTGAGACAGTACGACATGCCGTCGCTAAAAGATTATTTACGACGACAAAGAACACCGTCGCAAAAGGTTTTTTGTTTCAACTGTTGCCAATATCTTTTGTGACGGCATTGCTTATGTCGCAAAAAAAATCTAGTTCTAATGTTTTTTTGAGACAGTGTGGTGCCATCTCAAAAAAAAAAAAAAAAAAAACTGCAATAAAATTATTAAAAATATGAAAATTACCTGTATTAAATGAAAAATAACTGAAAAAGAAACCGATAATTATATAATAATATAAAATTTTCAATGTAAAAATAACAATTAATCCATAATAAAAATATTCTTCCATTCATAACAACACATCAGCAAAATTATCCCACTACATAATGTTGCATAATATATATACAATGTTTAAATATACAATGTTGTTCACAATTCAAAATAATGTAAATCAAAAACAAAAGTTTTCCTCATGATTCTTCCATGGGTAAGAAAAACAAAAATTAGTCACAATCTTCATACGCCTGCATTCCACAAGAAGCAAACTGCTACTCGGGAAATATCTGTAAACAAATATAATTATGTGTTAATATTTTAATTACAAAAAAAACATAAAAAATTAACTATTATATAATTACAAAGATAATTAAGTAAATAATTTTGGCTAAACAGAAATTCGGCTCTAATTCCCAAACTGAGAACCCGATTGGAGTCTCGTCTTCTCCCACAAGTCTCTCGTGCCTAGGCGGTTGTGTGTGCCAAGTTTTGTACTAAACCGACGCCGTTTGCTGATTTTGGAACGTCAACACTTCAAATTCAAATTTCTTAAGGAACTAGTTTGCCTAGACTGAAATCCAGCTCTAACTCCCAAACTGGGAACTTGATTCGAGTCCCGTCTTCTCCCACAAGTCTCTCGTTCCTAGGCGGTCGTGTGTGCCAAGTTTCGTGGTAATCCGATCTCGTTTGATGATTTTGGGGCGTTAACACCTCGAATTCAAGTTTCTCAAGGAACTAGTTTGCCTAGAGTAAAATCCAGCTCTAACTCCCAAATCAGGAACCCAATTGAAGTCCCGTCTTCTCCCACAAGTCTCTCGTGCCTAAGCGGTCGTGTGTGCCAAGTTTTATGCTAAACCAACGCCGTTTGGTGATTTTCGGGCATTAATACATCGAATTCAAGTTTCTTAAGGAACTAGTTTGCCTAAAATTAAATTTGGCTCTAACTCTCAAACAGGGAACCGATTCGAGCCTCATCTTCTTCCACAAGTCTCTCGTGCCTAAGCGGTCATGTGTACCAAGTTTCGTGCTAATCTGAACCTGTTTGGTGATTTTAGGACGTCAACACCTCGAATTCAAGTTTCTTAAGGAACTAGTTTGCCTAAAATGAAATCCAGCTCTAACTCCCAAACCGGGAACCCGATTGGAGTCTCATCTTCTCCCACAAGTTTCTCATGCCTAGGTGGTCATGTGTGCCAAGTTTAGTGCTAAACCGACGCCATTTGGTGATTTTGGGGTGTCAACACCTCGAATTCAAGTTTTTTAAGGAACTAGTTTGCCTAGAGTGAAATCCGGCTCTAACTTCCAAACCGGGAACCTGATTGGAGTCCCGTCTTCTCCCATAAGTCTCTCATTCCTAGGTTGTCGTGTGTGCCAAGTTTTGTGCTAATCCGACGCCGTTTGGTGATTTTGGGGCGTCAACACCTCCAATTCAAGTTTCTTAAGAAACTAGTTTGCCTAGAGTGAAATCCGGCTATAACTCCCAAACTGGGAACCCGATTGGAGTCCCGTTTTCTCCCACAATTCTTTCGTGCCTAGGCGGTCGTATGTGCCAAGTTTCGTGGTAATCCGACCCCGTTTGGTGATTTTGGGACGTCACACCTTGAATTCAAGTTTCTTAATGAACTAGTTTGCCTAGAGTGAAATTTGGCTCTAACTTCCAACCCGAGAACCCGATTGGAGTCCCGTCTTCTTCCACAAGTCCCTCATGCCCAGGCGGTTGTGTGTGCCAAGTTTCGTACCAAACCGACACCGTTTGGTATTTTAGGGCGTCAACACCTCGAATATAAATTTTTTAAGAAACTAGTTTGCCTAGACCGAAATCCGGCTCTAATCCCAAATCGGGAACCCGATTGGAGCCCCGTTTTCTCCCACTAGTCTCTCGTGCCTAAGCGGTCATATATGCCAAGTTTTGTGATAATCTGACCCCGTTTGGTGATTTTGGGGCATCAATACCTCGAATTCAAATTTCTTAATGAACTAGTTTGCCTAGACCGAAATCCGACTCTAACTCTCAAACCGAGAACCTGATTGGAGTCCCATCTTCTTCCACAAGTCTCTTGTGCCTAAGCAGTCTTGTGTACCAAGTTTCGTGCTAAACCGACGCCGTTTGATGATTTTGGGGCTTCAACACCTCGAATTCAAGTTTTTTAAGAAACTAGTTTGCCTAGACTGAAATCCAGCTCTAACTCCCAAACCGGGAACCCGATTTGAGTCTCGTCTTCTCCCACTAGTCTCTTGTGCCTAAGCGGTCGTGTGTGCTAAGTTTCGTGCTAATCCGACCCCGTTTGGTGATTTTGGGACGTCAACACCTCGAATTCAAATTTCTTAATGAACTAGTTTGCCTAGACCAAAATTCGACTCTAACTCTCAAACCGGGAACCCAATTGGAGTCCCGTCTTTTTCCACAAGTCTCTCGTGCCTAGGCGGTCGTTTGTGCCAAGTTTCGTGCTATTCTGACGTCATTTGGTGATTTTGGGGCATCAACACCTCGAATTCAAGTTTCTTAAGGAACTAGTTTGCCTAGAGTGAAATCTGGCTCTAACTCCCAAACTGGGAACTCGATTCGAGCCCCATCTTCTCCTAGAAGTCTCTCATGCCTAGGCGGTCATGTGTGCCATGTTTCGTGCTAATCCGACGCCATTTGGTGATTTTGGGGTGTCAACACCATTACTTTGAAGTTCATTTTACAACATATATTTTTCCATGAATACAATCAATCCTTATCTAGAACATAATAAATCTACTCTTTGGTCATCCAAATTTTCTACATACATATTACAGAAAGAAGAAAAAAGTGGGATTTATCATTAGAAAAGAAAAGGCGTAAAGATAAAGAAGAACAAAGGAAAGTGCAAAAGAAGAAGAGGGTTATATTTGGATGTTCTAAAGCAATTGAAAGCATATGATACAATCATACAGAAATTAGATGAACATTAAAGAAAATTGCCTACATTTTCCTGTCATTGTCTCGAACAAACTTCACACCTCCATTACACAAGTTGCATACACCTATCAAAAATAAATGCCACCCAATCAAATTACTACTTGAATGCATAATGATTAATCTTTTATATCTTGCATCCTTTGGAGGATACAAAATGACAAAGAAGGGAATATAAGTGAAAATAGATTTTTGTACTCGAATAACTAACCATGCAAATTTATATAAAGACAAGTCTTATTACTGTTATGCAGGAAATGATGACAATGGATTGATTTATACTTTTAAAAAGATGTGTTTATTCTGAGTATATTAAACACTTTTCCGCATGTAGAAAACTGAAAATCTCAAAGTTTTTTTTTTTTTTCTATTTTTCTTTTAATGATGTTATGTAATAAAAGCTACTACAGTAAGGAACATATAGAAGAAGGAATGCAGAAAACAAATTTTGCTTCGTTTACTTACCTGTGTAAGGTTGAGATGCAACGGTTGTTCGCTTATATGAGTGCATCAATATCAACTTGTATATGATTTTGAAGTTGGGGTAATTTGCTATGAGCCACTATTGGCAACCAAAGTGGGAGGAGAGTCAAGCTGTTCTTTGTGGCAGTAGCATCCTCCGACTCTGACCCAATTCCATAAAATTTTAGTGTTCCCAAAAACAAAAATACTCATTAGTGAATGAGGCATGGATTATGATATGAGTCAATAATGAATATTAATAAAGCATCAATTTGGTTTAATCTAGGAGAGCAAAAGATTTCTTTTTCATTCTTTTGACATAATTAATCTTTGTGTTCTAATGAATGTGTCAGGGAGTTTTTTGTATTAGTGTGGCAATTCTTTTTTCCTTTAAATCAAAGGAAGACACTCTAAATTTGCGATCGCATTGATGTATATATATATTTAGATCAAAGATATGATGTCTCAGGTCTGTTGTGTTTGCACTGGTAAATTACATTGTTATGATTGCCCAAAAATCACAGCATAGTGAACAAATTGAGATGAGCTCTAAAGCAAGGAAAAAATAAAATAACAAGAACACAAGTTTAGAAGAACTGACAGACTTGAGACATCTTTCCTCCCGATGTTCTTTGGTTGTGAATTGTTAGTGAACTGAATGGCCTTAAAACGAAGTGTAACACATTCCCTCAGAGCTGGTACAACATGCTCAACAAAACTTTTAGTAGTGCAAACATCTGAACATTGAAATTTTAATATCAAAGCTTAAAGAGCATGATTCATTTTCATCACCTAAACTCCAAATTACACTTGATTGATGAGAGGTGGAAGGTAATTAAACTTGATGACTCTGCTATTTCTATTTTGCTACACTACTTTGGTCTGTAAGCCCTTTTTACTCAGTTCTAAATATGGGCCCAATTCAAAACTTTCTTTTCTTGATCCAGGAGTTTAGCCTACTGATTCTATTTTGTCTTCTTTTGGCCATATTATTCAGAATTCTTGTGAGCTTCTCAACATCAACAACATAGTACATCACCCCCCCTCCCTCTTCCCCCTCATTTTTTTGAAAAAGTGAACTATAAGTTGAAAAAGAGTTGTGTAAGTGCATATAATGCTATAAATAGGTTAGAATATATTCAATCAATAAATTTATAATATTTAGTTAATTTCAAAACTGTATTATATATAATTGAAACATCCTTATATAAATAATAGATTTTTGCCCAATATTCTTGCATGTTTTTAATTGGTAATGAAATAGAATTATTGTTAGTGGTATATATATATATATATTTCATAGATAGACGAAAATGTAAATTCATACCTCAACCATCTCCACATTTCCAGCTCATTCGAATAACCCAGCAAGAGTAGCACTGTCGGCATTGAAAGGTAAGTTTCCAACAAAGAGTTTGAGAGCGGAAAAGAAACTAGGTTCCTTTGCATCGCTCAATAGGTTCTCTTCTTACTCGTACTCGGATGAAACTGCGACGTTTTGTACGAACTTGGAAGGTGAGGAGGCTTCAAAGGGTCTAGAAGGAGAGAGAAGAAATGAGGAACTTCGAAATGAGGAACTTCGAAAGGTCTGCCACTCACCGTCGTTTGCTGCCGCCGCTCGCCGGAGAGAGAGAGAGAGAGAGACGTAAGAAGAGATTAGAGATTCTTGGTTTTTGAGATTGGGGATTTTGGTTCAAGAGATTAGGGATTTTGGCTTTGGGGAGGGGGGAACCCGAGCGAGAATGGAAAGGGGGGGTTAGTGGGAATGGAAATTTTTTTTTTTTATTTCCGTCACAAATGAATATTTAAATAATAAAATGGCTCCTTTTTTTGTCGCGACGGAGGATGCCGTCGCCAAAAAAAATTATTTTTTATTAAAATAAATTTTTTTATAGTTAATGATTTTTTTTTTTTCATTTACTAAGGTTGAAAATTTATTTGTTTCATATTTATTTTAATGAATAAAAAATTATTATTATTTTTTTTATTTGGTAGAAGTAGGGATAATATTTTAATGAAAAATATTTTCCATGAAAATAAATTTAATTTTTTGTGGTCAATGAAAAATATTTTTTTGCGACCCTTTTTCTTTTTCTTTTTTTTTTTGTTACTAAAAATCAAGAACTAATTTTTTGTGGTAAAAGATAGGGAGTAGTAGTAGTGGTGAATGTGGTGGATAAGAGGTGATAGTGGTGGTGGTAGTGATGGCGAAGGAGATTAGTGGTGAAGTTGTGGTAGTGGTAGTGGTAGAGGAGATAGAGTAGCGGTAGTGGGGGAGAGGTAATGGTAGTAGTAGTAGTGGTAGTGATGGTGGTAGTAATGATAGTTGTAGATGTGGAGTGGCAACAGTGGTAGTAGTGGTAATAGTGGAATGGTATTTGCAGTAGTGGTGAAGGTGGTAGAGGAGATGGGTGGTAAGTGACAGATGTGTGAGAGACAGATAGAGAAGAGAGAGAGAGACAGAGACAGAGACAGAGACAGAGAGAGAGAGAGAGAGAGAGAGAGAGAGAGAGAGAGAGACAAAGTGGTCGCTAAAAGTACATTTTCTTGTAATGGAGAGCTCGGTAAATAGAGAAGAGTGGAGGGAGAAAGTGAGCAAGGTGAACACAATGGGGAAGAGAGACAAACAGACACAGAGAGAGAAAGAGAGAGAGAAGAGTGAGAGATAGACAAACAGAACAAAGAAAGAAAGAGAGAGAGAAGAGTGATGAGTGAAAGAGAGATAGAGAGAAAGAAACAAGAGATGACCGAGAGATAGACAAAGAGAAACGGAAAGAGAGCGAAAAGAGATGATTGGGAAAAAGACATAGCAAAAGAGAGAGACAAAGAGAGAAGAAAAATGAGCGAGAGTGTCATAACCCAAACTCGCCCCTATAGGTTTAGCATCGTAACCGGCCAGTAATCCTTGGACTACCGAAGGCCTCTGAACAGATTAACAAATACATAATTGTAGACGTCCCCGAACGCGATCCCGGGGAGAGAGTGCGAGTCCCCCCCGTTCTGGTTCGATATTGGGTCACCACAGTTCAAGGACGCAAATGTCACGGTTCTTAATCATGAACCAAAGAGTCCAAATCCGGCAAGTCGTTTTGAGAAAACTGATTTTTGAAAGAAGTGCCAAACATGGACTGCTTTGCCAGATACAGAGTCGCCACCTAAATATTTTTTAAATGGGAAATTTAGGAAACCCTAACTCAGTGCCAAAGGCCACGTGTCCGTCATTACCAAAGTTGGCTCGGGAACTTGGGTACGATTAGGGAAGGTCACATCGTGAGCACCCCCGCTCGCCCGGTCAAAGACCGGCCTCTACTAACCATGATATCTGTATTTGAAAACATTGTGTGTTCTTATTCTGGTTATTAGCCTAGGTTACTATGTGATGCGCACAGCAAATAAGTATAGACTCGGTCGCCTGGATTGGAACAAATCACTTCGTGTTTGTTTGTTTGAAAATGGTTTGATGGTGCTACCCGCAGGTAGGCTAAGACGCGGATTTGCCACCCTCAGGTGGGCTTAGAAAACATGATGTGATTTTGCCACTATTTAGTGGGCTTAAAACAAACATTGATGCATTGCTCCAATTCAGATAACCCAACCTTCACCCACAGGCATTCAGGCAGTTATATCACATAAGCAAATAGCCTCATGGCAAGCATGCTATCATGGCAACACTCACACGCATGCAAGGATGCTAAAGCATAAAACTCACCGAGTACTCAGAGCCAAAAGCAATTTATTAGAAATCATGCATGATCCTAAGTATCTGAAATGCCTAATGCAACACATGCAAAATGCAACTATGGCAGGCTCGGCTATTCTAAACATGGCATATGAAATGCTACAACTAACAAGTATTCAACTTGGAAATTGAAATACAATGCAGTTTGTATGATGTGCCGAGCCCGGTGCATGCAGAACAGATGAATGAATGCAAGCATGCTATCATACTGTATGCTAATTGAAATATGCCCTAATCTAACCAACATAAGCAGGTAAATAAAAGGGAGAAAGAAAGGGGGGGTTGGAAGACATGCACACACACACGCACCCTTATTATAGTTGTGCCCTCGCGCAGAGGGTCCGAATAAATATACAGTCCCAAATAAATATTACAGTCCAAAATAATAATACAGTCCCGAATAAATAATTACAAAACCCTAATTAATTAACAAATTGAACTAGGAAAGCATTAAAACTAGCATGCAAGCTAGGGGACTGCCTTGACTCTGCTCCAGATGATGAAATGATGCATGCCCGGATGCCTTTGCGCGGAAATCCACGGCGATGCCCCAATTAGCCTATATTTTGTAATGTTTCTTGAAATGCGTGCCAAACTCCAAAAAGTTGCTGATTCCTGATTTTGCTGCAACAGAGAGCAGGAAATGAGCATAGCAATGTATTTCACAAATATATGCATGCCTCGATCCTCGTGCCACCAATCACGCATACCGATCCATGATAGCCGAGGAACCGAAATGCACAACTCAATATAGGATGAATGCACATGAATGCTATAATAAAAACCTAACTCCATCATGGATGATCTGGAGTGTCGGTGACTGGGAAATTGAGACACGTTCCGTCACTCAGAGTACGAAACGTACCTCGTTTTCCGTGCCCGGGCTACCTCCTATCCCAAACACGGTGCAATATGCATGGCATGCATGAAATACAACTAAGATACAGTCTAGTATGCACCATGCTGATTAGATGTGCCTCGAAGTGCGTGCCCGCAGGCACGTAAACCGAGAAAGTGGCATACGGAATGCGATGGACACAAAAATGAAGTGCCTCGAAGTGCGTGTCCACGGGCACGCAAACCGAGGCGATGATAAAATGAGATGGAAATGCAAATTGGGCTTACACTAACATGAGAGGACCTCAGCCGCACTCACATCAGAAGCCGTCAGATAAAACAGAGGTGCCTCGGAATACGTGCTCACTGCAAGCCGAATAAGGCGTTGACAAAATGGAATGAAATGGCATACGGAATGCGACGATGGGCTTACACCAACATGGGAGAGCCTCAGCTCACTCACGTAGGAGGCCGTCGGATAAAAATGAAGTGCATCGAAATGCGTGCTGTGCACGCATAAACCGAGGCAATGCACTAAGGCATGAAATGACATGGGAAATGATATGCAAGCATGCAAACCAAATTTCAGCAGCTAAATGAAGGGGAAAACAGCCCCGAAATGACACGAAATAACAACCAATACATGGAATCATCCCGAAATGTGAATTTAAGCACCCGAAATGGCCTATAGCCATACTAAACATGCACAACATGATCATGACATGCAAACCAGTAGCAAGGCAGTCCCAAATATGGCATTTTTCAGTAACAAACATGGCCCAACAGCTAGCATAGATAAGGCAACAATGGCATGCAAAACTAGTGGCCAAGAGAGTAGTATTGAGAGAGGTAGTATATGCAAAACTCAAACAACAAAACTTCCTTCTACAACATTGAAGAGGGCCTAAAAATAAGCATATTTACCGAAGATGACAGCCCCCAAATCAAAATAAAAACATGCTATAAATTCCATGCAAAATAGGCTCCAAATAGGCTATATCATGAGACATGCAAACCATACACCAAACAACAAAACTTTCTTCATGAAACATGTAAAGGGGTCAAAATAAGACCCTCTTAGCTCTGACCAAGAGCCAAAACCAAGAGCACAAAAGGCTACAAAATCATGCCAAATAAGGGCCTAAAGAGGACTATAATGGCAAGGGGTATATGGAAATGCCAAAGGGTGTTGAGCCCTTCTTCAATGTTGAAGAGGGCTCAAAATAAGTACAAAATCAGTTCATGGCAGCCCCGAAATCAGATCACACATAGGCTAGAATTTTGATGCAAAAATCAACTACAAAGAGGAAATGAACACTCACCCTTGTAGACAAGTCTTTCGTTGCTTCTTGGACTGAAATTGGTGATCCTAAGCTACTGAAATCCTCCTCCTTGCTGTTGGAATGGAGTGGTGATGATAGAGCTTGAAGATGATGAAGAAATGGGACCAAAACTTGAAGATTTGAGGGAGATATATGAACACTCTTGTAACTCTTTCTTGAGAGGTTGGAGGCTAGAAAATCAGGCAAGAGAGGGAGGAAGGCCCGTGGGTGGTGTGGTGTGTGTTGTGTGGGTGATGGGTTGGTGAAGTTGGTGGTGAGATGGCCACGGTGGTGATCCAAAGAGAGAGGGTCTTAGAGAGAGAAGAGGGAGAGAGAGCCGTATGGTGTGTGAAGTTAAGTGATGGTGTGCGGTTGTGGGTGTGTGGCCGTGGGTGTGGATGGTGGCTGGTGTGTGAAGTTAAGTGTGCATGGGTATTGAATGGGTGTATGGGCGTGTCTTAGAGAGAGAGAGAGAGCTGGGTCTCCTTTTTCTATGTGTGTGCATGGGTGTGCATGGTGATGGCAGTGCCGTGGGTGGTGGTGAGTGTGTGCAGCAGTGGTGGTGTGCGATGGCGGCAGTGGGTGTGTGCCCGTGTGTGTGTGCCGTGGGAGGGTGGCTCGGCAGTGGGTGTGTTAGAGAGTGAGAGGAGAGCTCTCTTTGGTCTGCCGTGGGTGTTCAATCTAGAGAGAGAGGTGATGGGTATGTGTGTTATATGTGGGTCTCTAGAGAGAGAAGAGAGAGAGATGGGTCTTGTGTGTGTTGAGTGTATATGTGGTGGTTTGGTGAGTGAGGGAGGGAGAGAGACCCGTGGGTGGTGTGGGTGATAGTGTATCAGTGGGTTTTTGCCGAGGGAGAGAGTGAGATGGCAGTGAGAGAGAGAGATCCCGTGGGTGTGTGAGTGTGTATCCTCTCCCGTGGGTCTGTGTGTTGCATCAGGATGAAGGTGGTGAGTGGTGTGTGTAGATAGAGAGAGAGAGTTGTGAATGGTGGTGGCTGGGTGTGCCGTAGCCTAGAGAGAGAAGAGAGATGTGTGCCTGGGTGTATGGGAGGTGTCAATGCCGTGAGTGTATGCAGAATGTCCCTGTATCATGTCTCTCAAAATGGATGTATATGCATATGTGTGTGAGTGCCTCTCTCTCTCTACCCGTGTGTGGGTGTTGGTGATGTGTTGGGTCTGTGTGTATAATGAAATTGGTGGTGTGTGGTCTGCCGAGAGGAGAGTGAGTTGTGTGTGAAACTGTGTATGAGCATGGCGATGTGTGAATGATGTCCCCCACGCTTCAACCTGTGTATGCTCTGTCTGTGTATGCATCTCCTCGGTGTGTGCTGTGAGAGAGGTGGGTTTCTTTTTCTTCTCCCCAAGCCCGTGTCCCCCCTCTCTCTAACCCATGTGCCTCTTCTTTTTCTTGAGTGGGTGTGCTGGTGAATTGTTTCTTTTTTTTTCTTTTTTTTCTTTTCTTTATTCTCTCAAATCCCCCCACGAGGCCACCCACAAGGCCACTCAAAAACCACCAACAAACATAATGATTTTTATTCTTAATCTTTTCTTTTTTTTTTCTTTTTTTTTATTTTTATTTATATATATATATATATTTTTTTTTAAAATTTTGTTTTGTTTATTTTTTTATTTTCTTTTGTTTTTTTAAAAAAATAGTTATCACTTTATATCAAACACACTGAAAAGATATGCACACACTTAATTTAATACACACACATAAAATTCTAAAACACTACAAATTACCAAAATATTAATGATGGCCAAAATGGGTGAGGTTTGGAATTTGACATTTCAATTTGATTTTTGTTGGTGAGGGTGGTCAAACTAAAATGCCCGAGTCTTAGGGCCGGTCAAAATGGGTTGTCTACAGTTGCCCCTCTTTGACAGAACCCGGAAGTCAAGAAGTGACGAGAGTGAATGTCAAAGCCTAGAGACGACCCATTTTTGACAAGGCCGAAGACTTAGACAATCATACAAGATAAACAGATGCGTGCTCGAGGATGCCTTTCGAGCAAGAGGGGCAAAATGCAAATGATATGCAGAGCGGTGATCATGCAAATGCAACAAGTCATAATGAAACAAGTATTGACAAATAAATGCAATAGCTTTTAAGCAAGAATGCAAAGCAACGACTACATCTCATGCGATTAGGAATGCGGAGAATTATTCAATTCTCGTCGCGTCTCACGGAGAAGATACGATACTGCGGGATTAAATGCAGTACCGACCTCAAATGAACCGTACATACAATATCGTGCTCGCAAAAGAGAGAAATTCAACAAGAACAATATGCTAACAACATATATTCAATGTGATTCTGTGGTTCCGAAAGTTTGACACACGCGATGTCGGTGAGTGACTACATAAAACGATGTAATCTGAGTAAGGCGCGATAAGCGCGATGCAACGCACTAACAAGTCGGTGAGATATGCAAGATAGCGATAAAATGCATGCACAATGCAAGTAAAGTGCACAAAATAGTGCGATCATAAAATAAGCGCGAGTGAAATGTAATGCACTAACAAGTGCAGTGGGGGCGCAAGATAGTGCGAATGATACGATGCACAACATAGTGCGATGCGCTAAACGGCGCGATTGATTTGAAATGCACAAGATAGTGCGATGTGATATGCAAAAGCAGGCGGTGCGATTGAGGTGCACAAAATAAGCGCGATGAATGCAATGCACAAGACAAGGTCACGATGGAGGTGTGCAAAATAAGCGAATGGTGAAGCGCACAAAATAGTGCGATTGTGGTGCGCAAAATAAGCGCGAATGTAAAACCGCACAAAAGCGGTCACGATTGAGGTGCGCAAAATAGCGCGAATGATGAACTGCACAAAATAGTGCGATTGTGGTGCGCAAAATAGCGCGAATGTAAAAACTGCACAAAACAGTGCGATTGAGGTGCACAAAATAGCGCGAATGATATAATGCACAAAATAGTGTGAGGCGCTAAACAGCGCGATTGATTTGAAATGCACAAGATAGTGCGATTGAGGTGCGCAAAATAGCGCGAATCACGATCGACAAATGCAATTGAGATGCGCAAGATAGCGCGATAAAATGCATGCACAATGCAAGTAAGTTGCACAAAATAGTGCGATCGCCAAAATAGCGCGAGTGAAATGTAATGCACTAACAAGTGCAAATGGGATGCGCAAGATAGCACGAATGATACAATGCACAAAATAGTGCGATACGCTAAACAGCGCGAGTGATTTGAAATGCACAAAACAGTGCGATACGCTAAACAGCGCGAGTGATTTGAAATGCACAAAAGCGGTCGATCGCTAAACAATGAGTGATTTGAAATGCACAAAAGCAGGCGACACGCTAAACAACATGTAGTGATTTGAAATGCACAAAATAGTGCGAGTGAGATAAAATGCACAAGAAAGTGCGATAAAATGCATTTTCTATGCAAGTATGGGGGCATCTTCTATGCGATAGATACAAGCATTTTCTATGCAAGTATGGAAGCACAATTTATGCAATGTTGAAAGCAAGCATATTCTATGCATGAATCATAACGATCGTGTACGCATGCAACAACGGTGTATATGAAAGTCCACATTCTATGTAATAGAGGAGCATCAAATATGTACTCTGGTGCCTCGATTTGCCTCTTAGAGGACTTTGCAACACACTCGGCTCAAAAGGGCACACCTGTTCATGTTGGCGAGAGATAACATCTGCATGTGAAACCCTCGGGTGCTACAGGTGCCATTACGACTTGAAGCGGGCTTACACTTGGGGTTGAGATACACTCATACTCTAGAGAAATGGCGGCTTCGAGAAGGTGCACTGGAATGCGTCTCGGATTTTGCTAAAATTTGAGACATGCTAAGATGCTCCAAATTTTCCTCTTTTCTTTTGCTTTTGCGATCGGAACCCATATAGCCGAGATAGGTCTGGTTTTACTATTCACACTTATCGGGGTGGACCTGCGGCTTTATGAAAGAACCAATTACATTTTGCGCAATTGTGGAGAACGGCACTACTCTGAGCACAGGATGATTTTTCTTTTGAAATTGAGAGATGAGTTTGATCGGTATTGCGCCATTTGGACCTGACAAAAGCGACTCAACACAGAAATAAAAGGCACACAACCTAGACACATCGAGTAACACTTGAAACGACTCAAAACAAGAATCAAGAGAAAACAAAAAGACACGATATTCAGACGTGCACAGGGAGCCTGTTTCACCGGGTAGTGTTTCCCACCCTTTCTCATTTGTGGTTTTCACATCACTCGGTCCTCAAGCTCTGTTTTTCTGAAAAAAAAGCCATTTTCTCACTTTTTCTCTCACCGCACATCTCTCTATTCTTCAATCTCTCGTTTTTCAATCCCTCCCCTGGGTGGTTGATGGATAAACAGCAAGTTGTGGGCTCGTGCCCCTAGCATTCTGCTAGATTCTTCTTCTTCTGGGCGCAGCTAGTGAATTCCTCCCACAAAGGGGTTGCGCTACAACTGGGTGTGTAGCAAATCTGCAGCTAGCATCGGTTGATGATGCTTTGCTGGGGAGTTTGGACGTGATAACATCTGTCCAGATGATGGAGTGAAATATCTTGCCTCATTCGATTCGACTTAGACCGCACTTGTTTTGCACGGAGTTTTTGCTTGGAGGATGAGAACTTTCGGCCCTTTTGCGGTTAACCGTGGTGCCCTTTTTCCCAGTAGAGTGCCCTTTCTGGCAAGTGCATTGATAAAGGGAAAAAGACAGAGAACCTAACTCAACTGTACCCCTAGTTCATCATGTTGACCATGTTTTGTTTTTGCATTCTACTAAAACAATTTTGACCAAAATGAGAGTTAGATTAACATGCTTGTTCGATTTTTGATTTCAAATCACGCAAGTCAGGCTATGAGCACTGAAAATTTTTCCCTTTTTTTTTTTTTTGGGTCCAAGAAATGGTCCCGTTTTTGGAAAAGATGAAACAATTTTCGAGAAAATTAGTCGACCTCAGTAAAAATTCTCAAAAACTATTTTTGCAAACGGCCACTGCTCGACGAGCATAGAACCCACTCTCGAGATGCACAACCTCGGATCCAAAGGAAAAGCGCCTGCTTGAAGAGAGCATGGCAACGAAAGTTGCCTCTTGTTTGAACGGCACATGGCGCATTGAATGGCAGCGGAAAGTTGCCCCTTGTTTGAATGGCGCCCATGGCTTTCTTGAATGGCAACGAAGAATTGCCCTTGTTTGAATAACCTTTGAGCGCATTTGCGGTCGATCCTCGAGCTCTGAACACAAAGCAGACTCTCGGATACGGAGAAGGCAGAGATGATCAAAACCATTACATGGACACAATCAAATTTGAATTGTTTTACGGCTGGACTTCAGAATGAAGTTGCCTACGTATCCCAAAGATGGGAATCAAGCCTTACGTAGTTCGGGGTTAAGGTACACTCGGGTATTTAACCTCTCCTTTTTATGCTTTAACTTTTGCCAAGGCGCCTATTGCAGGTTTTCGACCTTGCGAGCTTTGTTTTTCTTTCTTTTCTTTTTTCCTATTCTTTTTATTCCTTTTTTCTTCATTTTTTTCATTTTTCTTCTTTTTTTTTCTTTTCATTTTTTTTTGCATTTTTTTCTTTTTTATTTTTCTCTTGCTCTAACTTTTGCCTGGGTCGCCCTTCCGGGTTTTCGGCCCAACGAGCCTCTCAAAGGGGAAAAGTGTAACAAGTCCATGCCAAATGGTTTTAGGATCTCGAAGCCATCCGTATCCAGGAGAGTGGCTGTTGTATTGATTTGCAGAAAGATCCACCTTTGGCTCTTTGAGCATATCTGACATTTTTGTCCCTAGTTTGAGGGGTGCTTCTGATCTAGCTTTGCAACCTTCTTCTGATGAGGTCTGACCTTCTTGATCTGACTTTGGCGCCTCTTGTTCGAGAGCTGCTTCGAATCTGGCCACACAGGCCTCACATCATAGTTGACCTTTGAACATTCTGAATGCAAGTCCAAGGTTTGAAAATGAGGGGTCGAGTCTCGAGGCTGAGAGCGATCCTAAGCTGCACAATCTCAAGAGTGATTCCACACAGGTCTTCGCAGGACTGCGCAAAACATTTTTGACAGTTTTTAAGAAAGCGACAAATCGCTCGCGCAGAAGATAGTGTGGAACCAATCTGGATCAAGCCAGGATCCTTCTCAGTACTCACACTAACAAGCATGATTTCATTCATTAAGGGCTTAGCACGCCTTTCTTTCTCTCAAGTTGATCAATTTTTTGCAAATCCCGAGGAATTCCTCCTTCTTTGTTTTCACTGCAGTGTTCAAAAAGGTTTTGAAAAACTTAGGTCAATACAATGGCTTCAAGGCACAAGAGAGCAGGTGGAATGCACTGCCATTTCATTCAAATCCCGGCACAACTAGCACACGGCAGAAACAAATGCGAGAGTATGGAAATCACTGCTGTTTCATTCAAAATCTGTTGGCATAACTGGCTCCCTGGCAGAAACAGACTCAAAACAAAACAAAACAAAAAGACAAAAGCAAAACAAAATGGTGACGCTCGAGGTAACACCCCCGGAATCACCCGACTCCTATACAACAGGACTGACTCGATACAACAAGACAGACCCAAAACAAAAGAGACTGACTCAAAACAAAAAGACAGACTCAAAACAAAACAACAAAATTGACCCAATACCCAAGTCAGAAAGCACAAAACTGGTATTTGCATATTGCTCAGAACAGTGCGTGCCATCCACCATATCTAGAGTAAACTGAGCGTTGCCCGCAGGTGGTTTATCCCCCATTCACATAACATTATTCCCCAAGTTCACTGACCCAGTGCCGATAGACTTTGCTAAGCTCGGCGGGAGGATGACCTCGTTGTCAAATAGATCCTGTACTTCATGGCGAAGACGGAAGCAGTTGTTGGTAGCATGGCCAGTTCTTCGATGGTATGCGTGATCTTGGGTAGCATCATGTGTAGCCGGAAGAGGGTTCGGGAGAGACCGAGGCTCAAGGGGTTTGAGATGGCCTTGTCCAACAAGGATTTGGAAAGCTTTGGACAAAGGCATGTGGAGGGCATGGAAGACCCTCTGACCTTGGGGTTGGTACTTCTGGGTTTGTGGATTTTTGCTGGACGCACCAACAAAGGGATTGGCAGGTGCTGGCCTGGTTTGTTGATCTCTTCTGAGTGGAGGATTATAGCTGAAGGGAACATTCTTGGTACAACGGCCCTTCTCCCGGCTTGCCCCTTGAGTCAAACTGCCCCCAACTTGAGTAGCGAAAGTGTCATTCACAGCTTTTGCGACAATCGCGAGCACTTGTTCTTTGTTCAGTCCCTCGGATTTCAAAGTCTTAACAGCCAACAGAAGATGTTCATGGGGATCCATGTCTACCCTTACCTTGTTCTTTCCACTCGCTTCCACTTTGTCACGGGATTGGCCTTCCTCAGATGTAGCCCGCCCCAAGCTTGGGGAGCCTTTTGACATGAACTCCCTGGTAGGCGATGTGGTTGATGATGGAGCCAAAACTCCAAAGGCTAAATCCACCACTATTCTCTGAAGATCTTCAATCATCCTCATCAGCTCGGAAGTAGTGGGTTCATGGGTTTGAGATGATTGGGGTTCAGGTGCACCCATCATGCATAGGTCCATGCTTTCTGGAATAAACACCTCAGGCTTGGGTAAATGGGCCGGGGTGATGTATATGCTGGGGTCATAAGCGGATGGCAGTGTATGGATGAGATTGAGGTAGGTGGGAAATGTTTGGTCATTGGGGCTTGAAGGTGGAGCTATCGTCCGATTGGCGATGAGATTTTGGACCTCATGACGAAGGCGGTAGCAACGGTGATGGCCATGGCCATGTTGATGGTACATCTGATTTGGAGGGGTTATGTCTGGCTGGGAGTGGGTCGGGAAGAGGTTGAGGATCGAGGGGTTTGAGATGCCCCTTTTCCATCAAGACTTTTAGTGCGCTAGTCAGGCTCATATAGAGAGGGGTGAAAGTTACGCCTCGAGCTCGAAATTTGGTGTTTGTAGGCTTGGATTGGCAAAAGGATTGGTTGTGGCGTGTATTGATTTGATGGGTTCGGAATAGTGCTACTTAGGCATTGGTACTCCTTGTAATCACCCTCCTTGTCGGGTCACCTGTTCTGGGAATGATCCTTGTTGAGCATTCTCGACTGGACCCCAGTTCATGCAAACTTTGAAAGTGAATAGCGGGCGACTATCAATTTCTACAACATATCATGCTCGAGGTTCCGCACCATCATCCGCACTTGATCCCTCTCGGAAAGGCGGCGTCATCATGTGCGGCCTTTGCTCTCCACCTTGTAACAAATTCCACAAAAGGCTCTTTTGGGTTTTGGCGGGTTGCTTCAAGCTCTTGGATGGTCATTTCAACTTGGGTATTGTAGGAATACTGCTCGACAAAGGCCTCAGCCAATTCTTCCCAGTTTTGCTTCACTTTGTCTTCCAACCTAGTATACCAAGTGGCTGCTACACCTGACAGGGTTCTTCCATACAGAGAGAGTTTCTGTGGCTTGGTCAGACCCATCGGCTTTAGGACATCCAAGAAAAGTCGAATGTGTACCATTGGATCCCCAGACCCGTCGAAACGGTCAATATGTGGCATTTTGAATCTGTCTGGGAGCCGGACGGCAGACTCAGTGTGCCCATCCTCAATGTCGGGAATGGAGTTAAGGCTCTGTGCCTTTCTGAATTGCTTCTCAAGGTTCGCAATTTTCACTGCGGTCAGATCAAGGTCATTAGCATCAAGGGGATAACGCCTCTCATTAGGCTGCACCAGGGGTCTGAAAACTTGGGCTTGAGCCAACCCTTCTCGAGGATCTGGACCCTGCAAATCTTCAGCTGGCGGAAGTGGGTCAAAGTTAATTTGGGGTCCCAAAGTGGATGTAAGGCGGATGCATGAGATGGTATTGTGTTTCAATATCGGTCTCACTGCATGGCAGTTCCACGATTTGGTATTGCTACCACGGCCTAAATTCTTCGAACCTCGTGCCATTACAAATTGCTGATTGAACAAGGGTGATGTATCGGTGACTAACGGATCGAGATGAACCGTAAGCCGGTGGCCTTTCTTTGCCTTGCCTCGTGAAAGAACCTTGGTTGCCCTTGAATTGAATCTCGACCTAACAAAGTCTATCGGCACTAGTCCAATGTACCGGGGATATCGAAGCCGGTTATAGTTCGGGACTACCTAGCAAAGAGAAAATATCTGACATCTCGGCTGATTTCACCTCAACAAATCTGAGCATAGTAGGATGGTGTGCCCTCTCTTGGTCGCCTCAAAACTCTGCTCAGAATCGTTACCCTCGTAAATCAATCCCAAAAATCTTGAATCGGTGCCTTGAACTGATGCCCAAACTTGTAAACCGATACATGCATTCCTCAGAGAGGCACACTCTAACAAGCACATATGAGATAAGTGAGAGCCAAAACACCCCTATGTTGGGGTAGGGTTTCCGTCCTATTTTGTCGGGAACTAGGGTTTCACTACGCCAATGACTTCAAACAACCTATAAGCGGGTAAGCAACTGTCCTAGTTTGGAATGGTCACTATGGATCCGAATATGCACTAGGTCGAATGGTCAAGGGTGCCCATTAAAACCGGGGTTTGTGTTCCCATCTTGACAGAGCCCAGAGCCGATCAGCCTTATGGACATGACTTGACAAGACAAGCCTCCGGCAAATCGTTCGGGAATGGCATATGGCAAACACGGTGTCCTAGGCGCACCAATGCAAATGCAATGCAAAGAAACACACAAGTGTAGTCAAAACCAGATATCACGAGTTCGAGTCAAGTTCTCTAAATCCCCAGCAGAGTCGCCAGAAACTGTAGACGTCCCCGAACGCGATCCCGGGGAGAGAGTGCGAGTCCCCCCCGTTCTGGTTCGATATTGGGTCACCACAGTTCAAGGACTCAAATGTCACGGTTCTTAATCTTGAACCAAAGAGTCCAAATCCGGCAAGTCGTTTTGAGAAAACTGATTTTTGAAAGAAGTGTCAAACATGGACTGCTTTGCCAAATACAGAGTCGCCACCTAAATATTTTTTAAATGGGAAATTTAGGAAACCCTAACTCAGTGCCAAAGGCCACGTGGTCCGCTATTACCAAAGTTGGCTCGGGAACTTGGCACGATTAGGGAAGGTCACATCGTGAGCACCCCCTTCGCCGATCAAAGACCGCCTCTACTAACCATGATATCTCAGATTTGAAAACATTGTGTGTTCTTATTCTGGTTATTAGCCTAGGTTACTATGTGATGCGCACAGCAAATAAGTATAGACTCGGTCGCCTGGATTGGAACAAATCACTTCGTGTTTGTTTGTTTGAAAATGGTTTGATGGTGCTACCCGCAGGTAGGCTAAGACGCGGATTTGCCACCCTCAGGTGGGCTTAGAAAACATGATGTGATTTTGCCACTATTTAGTGGGCTTAAAACAAACATTGATGCATTGCTCCAATTCAGATAACCCAACCTTCACCCACAGGCATTCAGGCAGTTATATCACATAAGCAAATAGCCTCATGGCAAGCATGCTATCATGGCAACACTCACACGCATGCAAGGATGCTAAAGCATAAAACTCATCGAGTACTCCGAGCCAAAACAGAAATTTATTAGAAATCATGCATGATCCTAAGTATACAGAAATGCCTAATGCAACACATGCAAAATACAACTATGGCAGGCTCGGCTATTCTAAACATGGCATATGAAATGCTACAACTAACAAGTATTCAACTTGGAAATTGAAATACAATGCAGTTTGTATGATGCTTGAGTGCATGCAGAACAGATGAATGAATGCAAGCATGCTATCATACTGTATGCTAATTGAAATATGCCCTAATCTAACCAACATAAGCAGGTAAATAAAAGGGAGAAAGAAAGAGGGGTTGGAAGACATGCACACACACACCCTTATTACAGTTGTGCTCCGCATGAGGTCCGAATAAATATACTGATCCCAAATAAATATTACGGTCCAAAATAATAATATGATCCGAATAAATAATTACAAAACCCTAATTAATTAACAAATTGAACTAGGAAAGCATTAAAACTAGCATGCAAGCTAGGGGACTGCCTTGACTCTGCTCCAGATGATGAAATGATGCATGCCCGGATGCCTTTGCGCGGAAATCCACGGCGATGCCCCAATTAGCCTATATTTTGTAATGTTTCTTGAAATGCGTGCCAAACTCGAAAAAGTTCTTGATTCTCGATTTTTCAGCGAGAAGCAGAAAGGCATAGCAATGTATTTCACAAATATATGCATGCCTCGATCCTCGTGCCACCAATCACGCATACCGATGCATGATAGCCGAGGAATCGAAATGCACAACTCAATATAGGATGAATGCACATGAATGCTACAATAAAAACCTAACTCCATCATGGATGATCTGGAGTGTCGGTGACTGGGAAATTGAGACACGTTCCGTCACTTAGAGTACGAAACGTACCTCGTTTCCCGTGCCCGAGCTACCTCATATCCCAAACACGGTGCAATATGCATGGCATGCATGAAATGCAACTAAGATACAGTCTAGTATGCACCATGCTGATTAGATGTGCCTCGAAGTGCGTGCCCGCAGGCACGCAAACCGAGAAAGTGGCATACGGAATGCGATGGACACAAAAATGAAGTGCCTCGAAGTGCGTGCCCACGGGCACGCAAACCGAGGCGATGATAAAATGAGATGGAAATGCAAATTGGGCTTACACTAACATGAGAGGACCTCAGCCGCACTCACATCAGAAGCCGTCGGATAAAACAGAGGTGCCTCGGAATACGTGCCCACAGGCACGCAAACCGAGGCGATGACAAAATGGAATGAAATGGCATACGGAATGCGACGATGGGCTTACACCAACATGGGAGAGCCTCAGCTCACTCACGTAGGAGGCCGTCGGATAAAAATGAAGTGCATCGAAATGCGTGCCCGTGGGCGCGCAAACCGAGGCAATGCACTAAGGCATGAAATGACATGAGAAATGATATGCAAGCATGCAAACCAAATTTCAGCAGCTAAATGAAGGGGAAAACAGCCCCGAAATGACACGAAATGACAACCAATGCATGGAATCATCCCGAAATGTGAATTTAAGCACCCGAAATGGCCTATAGCCATACTAAACATGCACAACATGATCATGACATGCAAACCAGTAGCAAGGCAGTCCCAAATATGGCATTTTTCAGTAACAAACATGGCCCAACAGCTAGCATAGATAAGGCAACAATGGCATGCAAAACTAGTGGCCAAGAGAGTAGTATTGAGAGAGGTAGTATATGCAAAACTCAAACAACAAAACTTCCTTCTACAACATTGAAGAGGGCCTAAAATAAGCATATTTACCGAAGATGACAGCCCCCAAATCAAAATAAAAACATGCTATAAATTCCATGCAGAATAGGCTCCAAATAGGCTATATCATGAGACATGCAAACCATACACCAAACAACAAAACTTTCTTCATGAAACATGTAAAGGGGTCAAAATAAGACCCTCTTAGCTCTGACCAAGAGCCAAAACCAAGAGCACAAAGGCTACAAAATCATGCCAAATAAGGGCCTAAAGAGGACTATAATGGCAAGGGGTATATGGAAATGCCAAAGGGTGTTGAGCCCTTCTTCAATGTTGAAGAGGGCTCAAAATAAGTACAAAATCAGTTCATGGCAGCCCCGAAATCAGATCACACATAGGCTAGAATTTTGATGCAAAATCAACTACAAAAGAAATGAACACTCACCCTTGTAGACAAGTCTTTCGTTGCTTCTTGGACTGAAATTGGTGATCCTAAGCTCTGAAATCCTCCTCCTTGCTGTTGGAATGGAGTGGTGATGATAGAGCTTGAAGATGATGAAGAAATGGGACCAAAACTTGAAGATTTGAGGAGATATATGAACACTCTTGTAACTCTTTCTTGAGAGGTTGGAGGCTAGAAAATCGGGCAAGAGAGGAGAGAGACCCGTGGGTGGTGTGGTGTGTGTTGTGTGGGTGATGGGTTGGTGAAGTTGGTGGTGAGATGGCCACTGGTGATCCAAAGAGAGAGGGTCTTAGAGAGAGAAGAGGAGAGAGCTATGGTGTGTGAAGTTAAGTGATGGTGTGCGGTTGTGGGTGTGTGGCGTGGGTGTGGATGGTGGTGGTGTGTGAAGTTAAGTGTGCATGGGTATTGAATGGGTGTATGGGCGTGTCTTAGAGAGAGAGAGCTGGGTCTCCTTTTCTATGTGTGTGCATGGGTGTGCATGGTGATGGCAGTGGTGGGTGGTGGTGAGTGTGTGGAAGGTGGTGGTGTGCGATGGCGGCAGTGGGTGTGTGCAGTGTGTGTGTGCCGTGGGAGGTGGCTCGGGCGTGGGTGTGTTAGAGAGTGAGAGGAGAGCTCTCTTTGGTCTGGCCGTGGGTGTTCAATCTAGAGAGAGAGGTGATGGGTATGTGTGTTATATGTGGGTCTCTGAGAGAGAAGAGAGAGAGATGGGTCTTGTGTGTGTTGAGTGTATATGTGGTGGTTTGGTGAGTGAGGGAGGAGAGAGACCCGTGGGTGGTGTGGGTGATAGTGTATCGCTGGGTTTTTGCCGAGGGAGAGAGTGAGATGGCGGTGAGAGAGAGAGATCCCGTGGGTGTGTGAGTGTGTATCCTCTCCCGTGGGTGTGTTGCATGAGGATGAAGGTGGTGAGTGGTGTGTGTAGATAGAGAGAGAGAGTTGTGAATGGTGGTGGTGGGTGTCTGTAGCCTAGAGAGAGAAGAGAGATGTGTGCACAGGTGTATGGGAGGTGTCAATGCCGTGAGTGTATGCGAATGTCCTCAGATCATGTCTCTCAAAATGGATGTATATGCATATGTGTGAGTGCCTCTCTCTCTCTACCCGTGTGGGTGTTGGTGATGTGTTGGGTGCATGTGTATAATGAAATTGGTGGTGTGTGGTCACGAGAGGAGAGTGAGTTGTGTGTGTGTGTGTATGAGCATGGCGATGTGTGAATGATGTCCCCACGCTTCAACCTTGTGTATGCTCTGTCGTGTATGCATCTCCTCGGTGTGTCTTTGTGAGAGAGGTGGGTTTCTTTTTCTTCTCCCCAAGCCCGTGTCCCCCCTCTCTCTAACCCATGTGCCTCTTCTTTTTCTTGAGTGGGTGTGCTGGTGAATTGTTTCTTTTTTTTTCTTTTTTTCTTTTCTTTATTCTCTCAAATCCCCCCACGAGGCCACCCACAAGGCCACTCAAAAACCACCAACAAACATAATGATTTTTATTCTTAATCTTTTCTTTTTTTTTCTTTTTTTTTATTTTTATTTTTATATATATATATATATTTTTTTTTTAAAATTTTGTTTTGTTTATTTTTTTATTTTCTTTTGTGTTTTTAAAAAAATAGTTATCACTTTATATCAAACACACTGAAAAGATATGCACACACCTAATTTAATACACACACATAAAATTCTAAAACACTACAAATTACCAAAATATTAATGATGGCCAAAATGGGTGAGGTTTGGAATTTGACATTTCAATTTGATTTTTGTTGGTGAGGGTGGTCAAACTAAAATGCCCGAGTCTTAGGGCCGGTCAAAATGGGTTGTCTACAATAATTATAGTTGTCCAATGAGCTGTGCTGACTTATATGAAACAGAATATTTAAAACTTTATATACATAACCGGTAGTCATACATTATACCCACACACATTACAGTATTTTAAGTACAGCCAACGACAACAAATCAAGTCTTAAATAAACAAAAACCATAGAACTTAAGCACAGGACGCTTCAGGAACCTCCACGTGAGGCACAATGGTTGGCTGACAACAGAACACAGATTCAGACAAAAGCCTTCAGGCTTGGGCTCCAGAATTCTCACCTATACATATATATACACACAATGAGCTAAAACTCAATGAATAACATTAAGGTAAAGGGTTTAGTGAACGAAATCCGAATGTATCATAAGCAGAAAATAGAACAGAGCATAACCATAACCGTTCTCATATCAGAACATAATAATGGTATATCCCATAGAACACATCACAGAACGTCTTCCGACTAGAGTAATCGGTTCCGGATACCGATTAAACACATATCACCACAATGAAGTGGCTAACGAGATCTCGTAAACTTGTATGTCATGGACCCGCATTTTCATGCCGTCCTCCATGACTTGGGACTATCTATGGATGCCATAATAGATTTCAAACTTGGAATATTCGTTCACGAAAACAGATATCATTTCAGAAATCAGAACTTATCATATTTCATTTGGAACATAATTCATATGAACGTATCTTTACAATAACGTTACTCACAGTGGTTCCAGTAAGTGGTCAATCAATCCTCGAGTCTTGACCTACAATCACAAAATACATAACACAAGCATGTCTTATCATTACACATTCATGTGGCCAACATGGCTTAGCTTACATCATATTGATTCTTGTTCTTCCTTAACATATTGCTCAGAACACACTCTTGAATCTCATAACTTAGTACATTCTTTCTTTAGTGTGTTTCTAATCTATAACCTCATTACTATGGCTTAATTAAGGTTTAGAAATGCCTAAGATACAGTGAGGATGTCAAAACAAGCCTTGGAACACTTAGTCAAATTTTTGAAAATAAGGTCCATGCTCGAGCGTAGCTTTCCCCACTCGAGCGGACATGCAAAATGTGAATGGTCGCTCGAGCGCACATTCCTTCGCTCGAGCGATCTGTAAAAGACATGAAACTTTTGGGAGCTTGCAATTCACGCTCGAGCGGACTTTTGGTCGCTCGAGTGGAGTACACGCACTCAAAGTGGTCACCCGAGCGTAAACTCATACGCTCGAGCGTAGATGTGAATTCTGGAATTTTCAGATTGCACCTTCAAGCTCAAAACTCGAATTACAACCTTCAAAACACATCTCTTGGGCCCCAAAACTTGAGATAACATAGTAAACTTGTAAAATATGATGGATTAAGGATTATTTCATAAAATCATGGGCCAAGAGTTTGTTAAAAACTCACAATTTCAACTTAAAATATGATTAATGTTCATGAACACAACATGCATGGATTTTTCTTGTATCAAACTTCTCAAAACATGATCAAACACCACAAAAAAACTTGAAACTTGATGATTTCCCTAAATGAAGATGAATTTCAAACATGCAAGAGAGGTTTCATGGAAATCATGCTCAATTTGTAAGAAAATGTACATGCATGCATGAATTAACTCTAAATTCAACATCTTTGGTCCAATTCTTGTACATAATCACAAATTCTTTTTGAAATGAACTACTTGATGGTTAAAAGTGATAATTAAGTCTTAAATCCTTACCTAGAGTCTTCAATTAGCTAGGTACTTGCACAATCTTTGATCAATTCAAGCTTTAGTCTTCAATTTCTCCTTAATCTTTTCTTTTCTCTCTCTAGACTTGCACTCTCTCACTCTCTAAAATGTCTCACCAAATTCTTCCACTCAAGGGAGATGAAAGAAATGAGCTCAAAAATGAGTTAATGCTCATATAAGCTTATGGTGCTAAAACACATTAATTAGAATATTAGGCTAACCAAACATGACTTAATTAATCAGACTGAATCAATTTTCAATAAAACTTGCCATCTAGCTCTAAAAATTCCAAATAACATACCGGTGTAGTCAATTTCGGTTTCAGATGCCGATAAGGCTTTCAATTTTCATATCAAAGTGGAATTCTAAATAGATATTTTTACAAGTGACAGATAGAAAGCCAAACCTCATGCAATTTACATAATAATCCCGTAATTTATTTTATTCACTTAATTAACATCCTTAATTACTGATTAGTAGCTAATTACGGATCGGGGTTATTACAGAGAAAGACAGAGAGAAAGATAGAGAGAAGAGAAATGAGTGAGAGAAATAGAGAAAGAAGAGAGATGGAGAGAAGAGATACGAGTGAGAGACAAAGAGAGAAAGAGAGAGACAGAGACAATGAAAGACAGACAGAGAAGAGTGATGAGAGAGAGAGAGAGAGACAAAGAGATAAAGAATGAGAGACAGAAAAAGTGACAGAGAAAGAAGAGAATGAACGAGAGAGACAGAGAGAAAGATAGAGAGAAGAGATATGAGCGAGAGAGACATAGAGAGAAGAGAGATGAACAAGAGAGACAAAGAGAGAGATAGAGAGATGAACGAGAGAGACAGATAGAGAAGAGAGATGAGCGAGAGATGAGTGAGAGAGTTAGAGAGACGAGAGATAAGCGAAAGAGACAAATAGAGAAAAGAGATGAGAGAAGAAATAGATGAGTGAGAGACACATAGAAAGAGAGATAGATAGACACATAGATAGAAAGAGAAGAGTGATGAGTGAGAGAGAGAAAGAGAAGAGATAAAGGAAGATGAAAAAGTGGGTGAAAAGATATAGACAGAGAGAGGGCAAAAAAGAGCGAAAAGAGATAAACGAGAGAGAGACAGAGAGAGATGAGCGAAAGAACGAGAAAGATAAAGAGAAGAGAAAGAGAGAAGAGAGATGAGAGAGATAGAGAGAAGAGAGATGGGCGAGAGACATAAAGAGAAAGAAATAGAGAGAGAGAGAGAGAGATAGAGACAGATAGACAAACAGAGAAGAGTAATGAGTGATAGAGAGAAAGAGAAGAGAAACAGAGACAGAGACACAGAGAGAAAGAGACAGACAAACAGATAGAGAAGAGTGGTGAGTGAGAAAGAGAGAGAGAAAGAGACGAAAGACAAAGACAGAGACACAGAGAGAAAGAGAGAGACAGACATACAAAGAAGAGTGATGAGTAAGAGAGAGAGACAAAGAGGAGAGACAAAGACACAGAGAGAAAGAGAGAGAGAGACAGAGAAGAGTGATGAATGAGAGAGAGAAAGAGAAGAGAGACAGAGACAGAGATAGAAAGACAGGAAGATGAAAAAATTGGTGAAAAGAGAAATGTTATATCAAAAGAGTAAGACGACGTCGTTTTTTTTTTTTTTTTTTTTGTGACAGAAAAATACCGTTGCATTTATTTAAACCATTTTGTAACTATATATATATATATATTTTTACTTTTTTTTTACTACAGTACCTATTACAGTCGCAAAAAACTCTTCTTTTTTTTTTTTTTGCGACTGCAATTGATGCTGTCACAATAACTCTATTTTTTTGTGACAGCAATCTCTGCCGTCACAAATACACTTTTTTTTTTTTTTCCCCCTTTTTCACGACAGCATTTTCTGGTGTTGCAAATACTCTATTTTTTGCGATAGCAAGTTGTGCCGTCGCAAAAAGTCACATTTTTCGCGACGACAAGTTGTACCGTCTCAAAAAGTCACATTTTTTGCGACGGCAAGTTGTGCCGTCGCAAAAAGTTTGCGACAGCAAATGTGTCGTCGCAAAAAGTTCCATCTTTTATGCCTACTTTTCTTGTAGTGTTGTAATTATTTTTCTAACACTACACTGATAGGTAATATCCCCAACAACTTAATTGGGCAAAATTTTACAACTTTGCTTCGCTTAGGTTAATCTTTCTTGCATTTTCTCCGTAACCATAGGTTTAGGGCTTAGGTTTCTATTTTTCTTGGTGGTTTATGTTTTAGTCCTGCTAGGGGCACAGTCAGAGGTGGCTTGAGATCATTAGACCACTTAGGCTGTCATCTAAAGCCCACAAGAATTTTTTTGTAACTTCTTATTGTATGTCCCAAATTTTCAAAGGCTGAAAAGGCCTTATTTTGATACTTGAGGTCTCTAAAAATTTTCAGCCGCTGCTCGGGACAGTTTTCTGTCATTTTTACTTGCAATTCATGTGTTGTATTCTTCTTCTAAATTATTTGAAAATTCGTTTCTCTCTCACAATGTGTATATACATTTTTATGTAATTATGTTTGTCTATACATATATAGATATATAGAGAAAAAAGGAGGGGGGGGGGCTTAAATCATTCTATAATTAATGACTTCATGAAAGTCTAATTGTGATTTGGGTTTGTCTAATTGTTGATATGTTATTTCTGATTCAGGAACTGGAATATCTGTTAAATTTTGTTGGATAGTAATTTCCACACAATGGAGGGCAATCCAGTGACAGAATCATGGTTTAGTAACTTGTGGAGAACTTCGCCTAAGAGCATAGTTTCAGAAACTGAAAACTCCACAATTGGAATTTTGGCATTTGAAGTTGCAAGTTTGATGTCAAAATTTGGTTAATTTGTGGCGCTTTATAAGTGATGAGCAGATTGTTAGGTTGAAGAAAGAGATAGTCAACTCGCTTGGCATTAAAAAGCTTGTATCAGATGATGCCAATTATCTAATAGATCTTGCCCTTGCAGAGATAACTTCGAATTTGGGATATGTGGCAAAAGCGGTTGCAAGGCTTGGGAAGAGGTGCACAACCCTGTGTATCACCGTCTTGGACATATTTTGATGTCCCAATCACCAATACTCTTACATGGTGTCATTGGGAATACAATTTGAAGAAGTTTGAGAGAAAAGTTAAGAAAATGGGAAGATTTGTTTGATTCTGACAGATTGTATCAAGAGGTGGAATTGTTGGGTGAGCTTGAGCAGAGTCTCAGGAGAACGCAAGTACAAAAGCGTTGATTCAAGTCGGGTGAAATTGTTTGAGTTTCAGCAGAAGATTACGAGGCGAAAGGAAGTGAAAAGATTGCGTGAGATGTCTCCGTGGGTTAGGACATATGATTACACTGTCCGGCTTTTATTAAGATCTGTTTTCACTATAGTCGGGAGGATCAATCATGTGTTTGGGGTTAAACGATTGGCATCTGTCGAAGCACACATTAATTCCGCACATATCAATTCGAATGTCTACTTGCAGCCTATTCCATTTCTGCCCGTATGCATCCAATAGTTCATCCATTTGAAAATATGCCGCCTAGGTTCCATTCCAGATCTCTAGGGAGCTCAATTTCAAATTGGGAGCTGAGTGGTAATGAGATTAGATCAAAGAACAAGGCACCATTATCGAACACCAGAGTACCTTTTAAAGGATGTTTGATGGTGGAAACGAGTCTCCTCTTCCGCAGAGCTGTATGCAGATGAGGTGTGGATCTCAGAGGTCAACTTATGCCTTCTCAAACAGCATTAACAAAACTAAAGATCCCTACGCAGTCCCATTATCTCGCAGCAGCCTAATTCATACTAAATTATCACTTATCATTTCCAATCGCAATTTCTTGAATGCCCTCCATCCACCCTTGGTGCCGCCTTAGCTCTCCACTACGCAAAATGTTATCATTTTGATTGAGAAGATAGCTTCATCGCATCACTCGGTTTTTCTTGATGCAAGAGACGACTGTATGATATGTTACCCACAAATATCAGAATCTCTCGAGGGCAAAGCTAAAGTTGTTTGCCAAAACTTCACTTCATCTGTCTACGATCTTTGCTCTTGCAGCAGAGATGAGTTCGACGGTAGCAAGCATATTAGAATGGCTGGCTCCGCTTGCTCATAACATGAAAAGATGGAATTCTGAGCGGAATTTTGAGCAGCAGCATATAGTTCCCGGAACAAATATGCTTCTGGTCCAGACCCTACACTTTGCAAATCAAGTAAAGACAGAGGATGCAATCATAGAACTGCTTATGAGTCTGAGTTACGTGTCAAGATTTGGAAAATAAATTGACAAAAAGACTTTCAAAGAGCCTGCCGGTAGAAGAGCTTGGGATGAATATTTGCTCCAACTGGCTAGCAATGTTTACAGCGTGTTACCCTATCAAAAGAGATTTGACACTCTGGGACAATGGACGACTTCGTGAAGAGCTCTGTCACTGCTTGATCAATAGGGCAGCATACTTTTCGCTCTTCGAATTCTTGGTCAGTGAGAAGTCATTCTTCCATTAGTTGCGCTGTGTTTGGTTGGTGGATTTGGGGAGGAATTTGAAAAAAAAAAGAAAAAATATGTGTGAAATTAGATGAAATATATGTATATTTTATTTACATTTTACTTACTTTTTCACTTTCCTTTTCCTTTTCTAATCTCTATCCAAATCCCTGAACTAAACATACTGTTAAGGTACTGTTTTAAGCACTCAAACAGATACTATTTCTTCTTTTGGGGTAATCTTCTGTTGACTTGGCTTGACTTGTTTAGTTGAGTTCCACAAATTTTGTCTGTATAATGAATAAATGGAGATTTCACAGCCACTTCTTTGTAAAATATACTCGTACCATTAAGATTTCTATGGTCTAATTTATGTTTTGTTGACATGTTTTTAATCTCAGTGAGACCTCTGTTGGCTAATCTATAAACTTTTATAAGTATGGCAAATTTTACTTTACCCATGTGAGTTAGGTTATGTGCGATTTACCTCTCTAACGTTTGAAAATGATTACGTAACTCCCATGTGATTTGTAAACTTAAGTGCATCGTTAAACATTTTTGTCCAACTTAATAGCAAGTGTGAAATATATGGCAAATATAAGGGGGTTATATGCTCATTTTACAAATTTAAAGAGGGCAAATCGCATATGAAATAAAGTACAGGGGTTAAATACACTTTGTCTTCCAAACAAATGATGAAAATATTTGTAACTCATACACTTAAGTTACTTATATACAGAATTATTTTAATCTTTTTTTATGAAATCATTAATGGGACTAATGGTGCATTTCAATCCACAAACCTCGTGGGAGTTATGTGATCATTTCTAAATATTAAAAGAGTAAATTGCACATAACTCAAATCACAGAGGGTAAATTATAAGTATTACATGGGTACATCTATTTGCACACCATCTTTCATGTCAATGCACACCACTACTCAAGGCACACCTTTAATAAATTGATAAATAAGTAATTTGTTCAATACACATCACAACTTTTCATCTTTACCCTTACTTACACACCCCATCCACAATCTTCCATCTTTACCTTCACTCACTCACTCACACACTCCACCCCTACCCACGATCCATCTCCACATCCTTTCTCTATTTGATTGTCACCCCATACACCAGTGAACAAAACCAGTGGTGAAGACTCCTCAAGACGCCGGTGAACAAGACCAGTGGTGAAGACTCCTCAAGACGCCAGTGGTGCTCATTGTCATCACAGTTGGAAATCACATTAGAGATACAGTAGGTGAGAATTCTCATTTGGCTTAGATTTTAGAGTTTTATGTACTTTTTTCCATTGCCATGAGATTTGTATTTGAATATTTCAGTTTGCGAACCGTTCGACTCTGGACTTTCGAACCTTAACAATTTGTTCAAACTGTTTCTATCGAATCTTAGCCACTTATCCGAAGTGTTTCTTTCGAACATAAACCATTTGTTCGACATTTTAGTGTCGAACCTAACTACAAAAGTTGTGTATTATAGCCATTGGTCCTTTGTGGTCATTTTACATAAGATTAATATTGTAATAAAAAATAAATCAATTAATAATTTACTTTAAAATGAAATGTGATGTGCAAATGGAGGCGCCGTATTACATGTAGAATATTTGCAAAGGCTTGTGATACTTCTCTGAGTGAGTGACCAAAAAATTTGAATGAGGTTACAAAATCTATGTACAGTCATTAATTGGCAAGGACCCTCTAGAGTTTTTTTTTCCTAAAGTTTTCTAGAGTAGTGCATTGTGTGGTTGAGATTTAATGACAAGTCACATCAATTTTTTAATATTAAATCTCAACCACACAATACACCACTTTAGGAAACTTTAGGGAAAAAACACTCTAGATGATCATTGGTGCATTAATTGGTGTGGTAAATAAATAGGGGCTGTGCCACAACACAAAGGTTGGTTTGGGAAGTGAGTTAACTTTGTGACTTTTTGGCTTTTCTAATTACTTTAGTTTGGGGTTAAAAAATTTCATTTGGAAAGGATTTTTGACTTTTTTAATTTTTTTTGTGAGAGAAAGAATATAATGATTATGGGTTTAATATGATGTTTTATTTTTTGTAACTAAAAAGTCTATTTTATTTTTTGTGGTTATTTTAACCAAAAAAGCCCAACCTTTAGCTTTCCAAACGAAGCCAAAAGGATTTACAAGTTCTTAACATTTAAAATGTCTGTCTTTCAGATTGGAATAATATGAATATGATTTACAAACACAATAAATATACAAGTATATGAAAATGTATTAAATTTTTATATTTTTTTATATTTAATGAATTTTTTAAATACTTTTTTTATAAAATATTATATTTTTTAAGTGTATCTATATTAAGTGTATTTAAAATTTATTTAAAAAATTTTAAAATATTAAAAAAATCTACTAAAAATAACTAAACACAGAAAATAAAAAAACTCACTTTTGTGAAAAGTGGGAATAACCAAACATTTAGGATTCGTAAAACTGAAAACTATTCACCTTGAAATAAAAGCTAAACTTAAAAAAATAAATAAATAAATAATGGTGAACTAGGAAACTGAGGTAAAAGATTTTAAATTTTTTGTTTGAAAAAATTAAAACCTTTAAATTGAAGAAATTAGAACTTCAAAGTTTGATTTGTAAAAAGATCTAATTCTGAACTTTTTTTTTTTTTTATAATTTCTTTTTTTTTTTTTTATAGGAAAAAGGGTTCTCTTCCAAGTGTTCTCTTCCAAGAGTTCTTTGGGTAAAACATTTTTTTTCTTTGGGTAAAGAAACTAGGGAGAAATAATTGTAAGGACAAACTCGAACCAAGCCACATTATGGTACTTTTATTATTTACATAAAATTTATGGACGTAAAAAAAATTAAACATTTTTATTTATTATGGGTAAAAGAGAACAGTGAAGGAGAAAGAGATGGTGAATTTTGTGTTCGGACTTCCAAAACAAAACAAAGTGAATTTGTTCAGACTTCCAAAATCGAACAAATTCACTTTGTTCGGTTATAAAACTCCAAACAATAATGACGAAAAATAGGCTAAATATTCACTTTTATGTATAAAAAAAAAAAACAGAAATCAATAATTGTACTTTGATATTTTTTGTGAATAGTTACCTCTTCTTTGATGGGTTACTTCAAAAAATTGTTTTGATTATTACTCTTCATTATTTGATTTTGTTAAAACGGTACAAGAAAAAACACTTTTAGCGATCACTTATTTTTTTTGGTCGCAAATAGTCACATTTCTACGACTAAAATCTAATTTTTGGCGACCACAATTTTTTGGTCGCGGAAAATCACCTTTTGGCGACCAAAAAAAAAATTGGTTGCGGAAAGTATAATATTGGCGACCAAAAAAAATGTTGGTCGCAGAAAATATACCCTTTAGCGACCAAAGGCTTTTTTGGTCATAGAAAGTATACCCTTTAGCAACCAATGGCTTTTTTGGTCGTAGAAAGTATACCCTTTAGTCACCAAAAAAAAAAGTTAGTCGCAGAAAGTATACCTATTGGTGACCAAAGGCTTTTTTGATCGCAGAAGATTATCCTTTGGCGACCAAAAAAAAAGTTGGTCGCAGAAAGTTATGGAGGGATAAATTTTAAAAAAAATTTGGGTGCATGGTGACTCCTTGGTCGGGAGTTCAAGTCCCAAGCAGTACAAAAGAATTATTTTTTTTGGGTCATGGCGCTCGCTTTTAGCGACCAAGTTATCTTTGGTCGCTAAACGTTCCCTTTTGGATAATATGAATTGGACTTTCCGTGACCAAAAAAGTTGGTTGCTATCACGACCCAAACCCGCCCCTATGGGTTTAGTATCGTAACCGGTTAGTAATCCGTGATTAGCGAAGGCCTGCTTAACAATAATACAGTAATATAGAGTACAGGGGCTAGCGGAAGCCAATACAGTAAATACATAATATCCAATGAGCTGTGACAGTTTGTATGCAAAAAGACTTTTCATACACATATACAATCAGTGCAAAACAGTATGTATAACATTTACAATCATTCAGGACAAAGACTTACTCCTTATTAAACAATACAGTACAAGAAACATTCAGTCTATACAAAACAGAACAGAAAGGGGGAAACTAAAACACCCCAAGACAGCCTTAGCTTGAACAGTTCTGGAACCTCAAGTGAGGCACATAGGGTGGCTTGACAAAACTGGAGTTTACCCTGACGCTTCTAGCAACGGTCCGGTGCCTGTACACCTACATATATATATATATAAGCAGTGAGCTAAAGCCCAGTGAATAACATAATGCGTAAAGATGTTAAGAATGCATGTCCTTTCAATATTGAAAACAGTCTGTTGATTCGGTATATTAGTCATTCAGTCATAACAGTCATATGTGGTACATCCGATAGCAGACGATCTGATGCTTGATGAGGTCTTGAAAGACCAAGCATCAATAATGGCCATCATAACGATGTGAAGTTCCAAAATAGGAACAAGCAGAGATCTCTATAACTTGATACTTGATAACGATGTTGCTATGGATCAATATAGTTCAGAATAGAAGACATACATTCATTCAGTTAACAGTATCAATTTAGAAACAGTACAGTTTAACCATTCAGAAGATATTCATATTTGAATATATCTTTACACAGTTGTTACTCATAGAGTTCTGGGCTATAGTTAAGCTAGAGTGCGTCCTCAGATGCCAACCCTACACAGTTACAAATTGAACACACATTAAGCTACACAATTGGGAAAATAATAACTTAATCCCTAATTTGCCTCGGTGTAGTTCTACATTTATATCCTTATTAAGACGCTTAAACTAGGCCTAAGAATGCCTAGGATGGAATGAGGATGCAAAGGTGCACTTTAAAAGCATTTTCAGAATTTTTAGAAAACAGGGTTCCCGCTCAAGCAAACATGCAGACAAAGGTTTCCGCTCAAGCGTAGATTTACCCGCTCGAGCGTACAGCAAAACAGTCAAAAGTGCTGGATAGACAAAATTCACGCTCGATTGGGCACTCGACACCCGTTCAAGCGTAAGAAACAATGTCCCGCTCGAGCGTAAATTACCCCGCTCGAGCAGACTGCAAAACACAACAAAATGCTGGGAGCATGATTTTCACGCTCGAGCGCTAGTCACTCCGCTCGAGCGTGAGTTCAAAATCTGGAATTCCCAGATTTGAACCTTAAGCTCAAATTCAACTTCAACTGAATCAAATTCGATTTCTTTGGGACCATTTCCTGGAAAACACTTGTAAATACATAGTATGACATGATTTAAAGCTTAATTTGTAAAATCAAGGCCCAAAGGTAGTTCAATTAAATCTAAATTCAAACCAAATTTTCATGAACATGGCTTCAATGTAACATGGATGGGTTTAATCAATTTCAAAGCTTCAATTCCATGCTCTAATGAGTCAATATCTTCAAAGACAAGATGAATTCATGGACTTTAACACAAACATGAACATGCATGTAAGATTTTCATGAAATCAAACCTCCAAACTCAATAATGTAAACATACATGCAAGATTCAAGCTCCACTTCAACAACTTAAGCTAGTTCTAGATTCAATCCCCTAATTTTGACATGAATCATGCAAGAACAAGCTCAATTCATAAACAAGAGGGTGATTATACTACCTTAGGTCTCCAATGCAAGATAAGCGAGCTCAATTTGCAATCTATACTTCAATTCTTCAAGCCAATTCACAAAACCAAGTTGAAATCACTCATATCCTCTCACTCTCTCACTCTAGTCGGTTGTGGCCTCTAGAATGGCTGAGGGAAAAAAAAATGTTATGTGATCAAGTGTAAGGCTCAAATGTGCTAGGTAGTGGGCCACTGGGATGGCATGTTGGTAGTTAAGTCCAACTTATATAGTTAATCATTATTTAATCTAATTTAATCAAACTAAAACACATTTTGGATAAATATGTCATAAACTCACATAAATTATGATTAACACAAAACATCAATCAATTTCGGATTCGGCCGCCGATAAGGCCTTTAATTTGCAGTTTAAAGCATACAACTAAAGCACACAACATAAACAGATAATTTTAACAATCAACAGATAGGTATGCATTTAGACTAGCACATTTAATCAGTCAGTTCAGTATTTCAATCAATTCGATTACTAATCATATTCAGTCTCAGTTTAGCAGTAATCAGTAGGGTTGTCAGTGATCAGTGGTGAGGGTTATGGCAGTTGCAAATGGTCACTTTTAGCGACCAAAGGCTTTTTGGTCGCAGAAAACTAACTGTCACGAGACTTTAGCGACCAACTAGTGACCAACATATTTTAGTCGCGAAAAGGTTTTAGCGACCAAATATGATACTTTTAGCGACCAAAATGTTAGTCGCTGAAAGTGTTTTTTTCTTGTAGTGAAAATTTATTCTATTTGCAAATACAATATAATAAAAAACAATGATATTGATAATAATTGTGAGTTTAGGTAGGATATATTGGAGTTTTGAAGTGAGGAAAAAAAAGAAAAAGAGAGAGAAAATAATTGAAACTTGTCAAAGAAGATGAAAATATTTGAATAGGAAGAATATGCATAATTGATTAGGATATATATGTATATATATATATTATTTTAAGATTTAATATTTGTTGTCCTTATTAATTAGTAAATTCATAATAGGGTAAAATACGAATTAAAAATTAAAATTTTGAGTTTTGAGTTCAAATATAATGCCCCATGAATTTTGAAACCTTTTTCTGAGTCTAATTTTTGAAATCCTAGACATTGGCCTTACTCGCTTTAGCTCTGAACAAATCCTGATATGAGACATACATCTCATTTTGTATTTAATCTTTATGCATCTGAATTTATTGTTTTTGGTTTAGTGATAGAAGAAGAAAAAGTTGAATCACAATGACATCTTAGACAAATTGAAATTCTAGATAAAGATATCCATCAAATATACATCTTATTCCTTTACATAAAGTAGTAGAAAACCAAGTAGATTTGGATTGTGGGTAATGACTTCATCCACACACTTTTCTCCTTTTAGGAATTGCTTTCAAGGGAACCAACTTTCTTAAATTCAATCCCATTCTCTCAGACATGTCCATGTTCTCTGTAGTGAAATTGCTAGGAAGCTCCCAATCAAAAGCCTGTAACAAAGTGGCCAAACCAAAGTGAACCACCCTATGAGCCAAGGTAAAGCCCACACAAATCCTCCTACCTGTTCCAAATGGAATCAACTCATAATGTTGTCCCTTGTACTCGATACTTGAACCAATAAACCTCTCGGGCTTGAAAGACAAAGGATCGTCCCAACAATCAGGATCTCTTCCAATGGCCCATACATTCACGAGCACTTGTGTATTTTTAGGTATGTGATACCCCATGTAGTTGGTATCTTCTGACGCACTCCGAGGAAGGAGAAAGGGAAGTGGAGGATGTAGTCGAAGTGTTTCCTTCACCACCGCTTGCAAATATGGCAATTCATCCATGTCACTCTCTATGACTTTTCTGTTTAGTCCAACAACTTGATCAAGCTCTTCTTTCGCTTTTCTCATTGAGTTTGGGTTGCGTAGAAGCTCTGTCATAGCCCATTCCATGGTGATACTTGTAGTTTCTGATCCGGCAATAAACATTTCCTATGTAGTAGTGCACTCATAATATTAATAAACATTTGATAAAAATAAAATAAATAAAATTATTTTAAGGGTAAATTTGGAAACTAACTTTTTTAGTCAAAAAGTTACAATAAAAAAATCAATTGTTTTTTTTACCTCTTTTTATAAATATTAAAAAAATAATTAAAACAATTATTTTCCAAAACAATAATTAAATATCAAAAGGATAAGTGAAATTTTGAGAAGTCATTTGAATCTTTTTCTTCCTAAAAATTGAAATTTTGAAAAATCCTTCAATAAGTGACGAGCTTCATTATACAGATAATATATATATATATATATATATTTTCATTTTTCGAACAACACATAAAACTTGTTTTCAAAAACTATTTTCAATTTTTTAAAAACAACCCAATTTGATGGAGGGATAGATTCAGAATTATAATTATAGGGGTACGAAAATATGTTTGGGATGTAAATCTTTATAATTTTAAATTATTTAAAAAATTTTAATATAATATATGATATTTTTAAAATTTTTTGAGGTGTGGTCACCTCCCTCCACCCCCTAAATTCATCCTTGGTTTTTTCCTTTTTTGTTTTTTTTCAATCCAAAGTATTATTTAAGTAATGTTTGGATCATAAATTTATTTTTTTTTATAAATCTATTTCAAAATGTTGATCAAAACACCACTTTATAACCATTAGATAATGTAAAATTTTAGGACACCTTGTAGAAAAATTTGGAGAGCATTTGTAGCTACGCACATAAAGTTTTGTGGTTTAATTATACTTACAAGTATGATAATTTTGACATTCTTCTCCGAAATCTTACGAGGATCTTCTCTCCCATCACCTTCATAATCAAGCAACACATCCAGAAAATCTTTCTTCGATATCTCTTTCCTCCCCGACTCTCTCTCCAACACTCTCTCCTCCACGAACCTCGCCGCAATCTTCATGGGTTTCTCCAATTCCCTCTTCATACTCCTCTTGATTCCTTGTGGGTCGACCCATTTCAAGATCGGAAACGAGTCTGCTAAGTTAGGAATCGCTGCCAAATACATAACTTTGCTCATAGAATCCGAGAATTCAAATCCTTCCTCCGATTCTGGGTCCAGAAGATCCCTCGACAACATGAGATTTCCCACCAGGTTGAACGACATCAGGAAGAGGAAGCGACTCAGCTGCACCTGTTCAAAATTGATGGGGTAAAAAATATTTGTTTAAATCAAAATGTTTAAAATAAATAAATTAATTAAAAAAACATACATGAAAATTTATAGTAATTGTAATAGATAAAACATTATGAAACCGTCCCACACCACACTCCAATAAAAATAATATATTAATTGTTATTCAACATATATCCTGTGAATGGTTGATAAAAATTTTAGGGTTTCTATTGATTTCCCTCGCATGAATGTTTGATAAAAGTCATACAAGTGTTTGATAAAATTTTTAAAATCATACTTAATGTCATTTAAATTTACAACAATGTGGTTCAAATGGCTCAAATGACTCAAAACGACGTCGTTTTGAGTGTAAATAAGTGCAAAACGACGTCGTTTTGACACATTTGAGCCATTTGAACCACAAAATTTTGAACTACCAAACATTTTTCTTAAATTTATTATATATTTAAATTTTATACCATATAAATTTAATTTGAATTATACATTCCTATTCAAGGTAAATTCGGACAGCTAAAGTAGAATTTAAAGGAGAAATGATAAATTAGTTTTGAAATATTACTCTACACCATTTAATAAAAGACAAGTGTCCCATTATTTCGTTAAAAAAAATAATAATAAAAGTAAAAAGACAAGTGTCCCAAAATCTCGTCCAAAAAAAAAAAAACAAAAAACAAAAAAATGATAGGTTCAATCAATAACAATATCATCCCAGTTTATCTACACCATTAAGTAAAAGATAAGTGTCCCATTATTTCGTCAAAAAATAAAAAACAAAAGTAAAAGGCGAGTGTCCCATCATCTCGTAAAAGAAAAAAAAACAAAACAAAAATATGATAGGTTCAATCAATAACAATATCATCCCAGTTTATCCAAAAAAAAATATTATGAATTTTTTATATGTTTATGGGATCTATATATATATGTGTTTGATTTTTATATTTATGTAAAAAATTTAATAATTTATTTAAAATCTCTTATATCAATAACAAACAATAATTTTTTTGTTCAAAGACATATTCATGGTTTTATAATCAGAATCATTTTTTTTTTCCCACACCAAGTATAAAAATTAAATAAATTTTGCACTTTGAAATATTTTTTTGAGTAATCTTATACCAAATTTTTTTTTGTCAAATATCATATTCATATTCTTTCAATTCTATAAGATAGTAAAAGCCCTCCAATCATCACTCCCACCACTCCAACCACCCGTGCCAGTTAATAATTGGAAGAGAAGAAATAAAAAAAATAAAATAAAATAACCAATCAAATAAAGAGAGGATAAAGAGTGAAAAAAAAAAAAAAAAAAAAAAGAAGAAGGTCTAAGTCATTATTCTTTAGTAAAAATTTTGACATGGGTAGCATTTTTCATATTTTTTACTTAAAATTACAACAGCACCTCCACGGCAACCGCCGCCGCCTCGTCGATCCACCGGACCATGTTGTCGACGCACCGCCGTCGTACGGCGGCTGTCTCGTTGATCCGCCGGGTAACAAGGAACTCCATGGAGCAGAGCCGCCGCATCGTCCGCCAGTAACCGCCGCAGTTTCCGAGAGCGATGGTTCCGTCGCTGAAATCAAAGGCGGTTAGTGCGTGGGGAACTTTGCGGTCAGAGAAAGGAACGTCGTGGTTCTTGAAGAGCTCTGCGGCGGCGATGGCTGACTGGACAGCGATGGTGTTCATGGACCCGAGTTGGAGCCACAGAACGGGTCCGTATTTGGGTCGGAGCTTGTGTAGGGTCTGGTGGGGCATAGGTCCGAGATCGAACATGTTGCCGAACACGGGCCAACCCGGTGGGCCGGGTGGTCTGGGTTTGTTAGGGCCGGGTCGGACATATTTGAAGAAGATGAAAAGAAGAGGTAGAAGAAGAAGAGTTAATGGAGTGAACCAAGGTGGTGAATTCACCCGCTCCATTGTTGTGTTTTTGAGGCTTTCTGCCTCTCTGCTTTGCTTTATTGAACCCTGAATTACTATTTTATTTTTTTTAATTTTTTTTAAGCAAATTACAAACACATCCCTGAGGTTCCTTAAATTATAAATTGCATATTGTGATTTTAAAAATTACATTACGCCCCTAGAGTTTCTAATTTTACAAAAAAATCTTTTATTAATAAATCATCAAGTTAATTAACAATTTTAATAATAATAAAAAAATTAATTAATTCTGTTAAATAAAAAATTCTGAAAGAAAGTTATTTATAATTTTTCGAATCACAAAGGTAATTTAATATTTTAAACAAATATCTAGGAGTGTATTTTTAATTTATCTAATTTTTTTTTTTTTTTGAGAGGGGGGGGGGGGGGGTGGGGTGAACAAGCCCTGAATTACTAGTTGATTGACAACAATCTGACATTGTGCACAGTTACAAAAAAAAGAACAAAAAATATATATATATATATTTAGAACCTTTATTTTTTTGTTTTAAAATTATATTTTGCTTTTATTGGGGGGGTCTTTTAAGTTTTTTTTTTTTAAATTTTTTATTCTTTGGACATTTATGTTTTAAAATTTTCTCAACTTATTTTTAAAATTAATATCTATTCAAAATTAAATATAAAATGTCATGTTAGTTATCATATAAAATAAAAAATATATATATTAATATTAGAGTTTGAGTTTATGTAAAAGATATGAGTTATATATATAATCAAATATTTTCATATCATGTGATTGACAATATATAATTTTTTGTCTAATTTATATTTGAGAAAACTCAAATATATATATATATATATAAAGTATAAAAGTGGAAGAAAAAACTAGAATAAAAAAATTGCCAAATATAAATGAGGAAAAGTATAGTTTATTCACTTTTTTTTTTCTTTTTTTTTTTTTTTGTGTGTATGGTTGAAAAAAATAATTTAAGTAATTTTAATACATAAAATCAAGACAAAATGGTATTTTTACAATTTTAAATAAAAAAATTACTCAAAAATCTCTTTACTTATTAACTCAAACTTTTGGTATCTCAAAATAAGTCTATACTTTTTATCTTTTTATCTTTTTTGAGTCACATCAATCAATATCTCCTCTCTACTTTTTCTACACATAATTCAATAAAAGTCAAAAAGTGCACTTATTTAGTCTTCCCAAACTTGATGTAAATTGAGTTTTAATCCCTCTCTTAATATCTCTCTCTTTTTCCATTCTTTTTATTTTTCAGCTAAATTTCAAAATATGATTTAAATGGTTACTCAAATTTTTCTTAACAATTTTGTGTCTTTTAAATCTATCTCTGTCATTATTGTAATTTTTATACAAATTTATACTTAAAATGAATTTATTTATTAAAATATTTTATATCAGTGAATAAAAAATCCCAAATTTCAACCAAAGTAGACATCATACAACAAAGAAAAACGATCCAGACCCCTTTCCCCTTTGACCCCCTCAAAATCTCTGTATAACCCTATAATTAACAACTGAAGTTGACATCTCACCAAAAGATATAGGGTAGGTTTGGTTTAAGTTTGAGAGATAAGTTTTAGAAAAAAAATTTAAAAAAATTGTTTGGTTTGAGATTTTTCTTAAAAAATTTTCAAAATCACTTTCTCTCTCTTACACATCAATCAATCACTTTTTCTCTCTCATCTCTCATTCTAAATCACTTTTTCTCTCATACACATCTACTCAATTATAACAAAATATCAAATCATCCCAAACTCTCACAAAAAAATTTTCTCTCAAAATATACTACCAAGCAAATCCAAAAATTTCTAAAACAACTCTCCTAAATTTTTTTAAAAACAACTCTCCCAAAAACAAACCAAACAAGCCCATAGAACCAAGACAGGACTAGTAGGCTTCGGCAAATATTAAAAGGTAAATTTATTTTTTATGAAAAATATTAAAATAATTCTTAGGATCGATGGCGGATAGAGTAAGGGAGGGGGTCACGTGCCCTGCATTTCGGATTATTTTTTTTCAAATATAAAAAAAATATTTTAAATAAAAAAATTATAAAAATATTATTAGAGTGAAATATCAATGACATTTTAAAAATTATAAGAATAATAATAGTTGTTTTGATTGAAAATGAAGAAACTATTATAAACCATATTATCTATGAAAATTTTTGAATGTAATGGTAATGTTATTATTATTGACATACAGGTATAAGTAATCTCATTATAAAGATACAAAATTTATTAGATTGTTAGTTACATTTGACATATTAGGTTCTGAGAGGGAGATTTATGATCTGGAATTGGGCCGAGGTAACAACCGAGCAGGTTGGGAGCCAAATGTGGCATTGGGCCGAGATGATCTGCGATCCGCCCAGAATTGGGCTAATAGGACTTGGACGGGGCAGGTGTTGGGCCAAGTATGCGCCGCCCAGTCCGGAAAGAAGTTGCTCGGTTAAGGCAACGCTCGGTTGGACCGAGCTACGTGTATGGCGTAGACGAAGCCAGTCGGGTTGACTGAACGACGCCCGGAAAGGCATCGTCAGCCGAGGTACCTGTCTGCTCGGCAGGAAGGCCGACCACAGTCAAGTTAAATGACCGGCGCCCGGAAAGGCGTAGTCAGCCGAGATACTTGTTTGCTCGGCAGGAAGGCCGACCACAGGTGAGCACGAGATGTCCCGGGCATGGCTTTGCCGAGATGCTGCCTAGCCTGGTTCTCTTTAGCTTAGCCAGTGAAGTGCTTGGGCATGTAGCCTGCCCGCCATGGATAGAGAATGGCCGACTCGCGAGAAGAGAAGGTTGGCGATTGAGATTAGGTGATGTTCAAGAAGGTTTGCCGACAAATGGGATAGCAGAGCCACGTGTCGAGATGACCGGAGTGGATATGGGCGCAGAGGGTATATAGGCATGTCTGCGCCCTATACGCTGGGGACGAATGCTTTGTAAATGCTTACACTCAAACAAACCTCTCTCTCATCCCGGTGTGTGCTAATTTGATCGTCGAAGGGTTTTCCTACCACACCGCCGGGTAGCTCACCGCCGTTGTGCTTTCAGGTGATCGGACAGAAACGGAGCTCGGAAGAAAGGAGTATGGGCTTGCTGGAATATTTGCTCCCTATACAATTGGCGCCGTCTGTGGGAACTCTTGCAGATAAAACCTTGTCTTCCACGCTCGTCTGGTCGCCGACTATGGCGAACAACGAAGAGTTTTCGTTGTCCGCTATCAATGGAGTCACGCCGAAGTCCGGCAGGCGGAGAGAGGGGCATCCCGACGTCATTCCGATGTCTAACCTGGAGACATTCCCAAAAGGACAGTCGGGTGACGCACGCGATAAGCCCGGCAAGAGTCATGGCCATTCACGGAGTCCAGACGGACATCGGCGGCGAAGAGACTCACACGCCAGGCGCTTGGAGAACAAACTGAAGGACCAGGATGCCGTCATCCGACGTATGGCGGCAGAGATGGAGGAGCTGAAGCGGCATGTTAAAAGGAAGGGTGTAACTGGAGTGGGAGACCACAGTGAGCGCACCCAACCCCGCCGCCGTTCAGCGGTCAGTCGGCGACACACTCCGCCCATCTCCATTACCGAAGTTACAAGGTTGGCGATTACGAAGTGCGGCGCAAGATAGTACTTACCAACCCTCACGTCCGGCGACGACGTCGAGGTACTCCTATTCTGCTTGCACAGAAGACTTGCGAGCAGTTTTAAAGGAGCGGGCTCGCCAGCGGGAGGCTCAAAGGATACCGGCGTTCCAGCGGTTATCCTATGGGGTTCACGCCAGCGAGGAGGTCGGAATGCCTCCACCCCGCCAAGTAGCACCGCTCCTGGTGGATTCCGACTTGGCAAGGTTGAGCGCCACCCCTTTCTCCCTGGAAATAGAGACAACACCTCTTCCGTCGGGCTTCCACCAGCCGAAGTTCACATTGTACGACGGGAAGATGGATCCTTACATGCACATAAGCCATTTCCGACAGGTCATGGCCGGACATAGGTGGAATGACGCTCTTATGTGCCTCATATTTCCGTCAAGTTTGGGCGAACTGGGTTTGAAGTGGTTCGAAAGGCTGCCGGAGGGAAGTATAGAGAGGTGGCATCAGTTGGCCGAAGCCTTTGTGACGCGCTTCAAAACCAACACCAAGACACCCAAGGAAGTGGATCACTTACTGAGTGTCAAGATGGAACCGAGTGACACATTGAAGGCATACAACTCCAGATATTGGGAGACCTTCAATGAGATCTTGGATTCCCCGGTCAACCTAGCAATCACTCAGTACAAGCGTGGTCTCCCGATCGGACATAGACTGCGGGACTCGCTTACCATGCATCAGCCGACGTCCATGGGCCAGCTCATGTAACGCATCAATGAGCACATCCGGGTTGAGGATGATGCTTCGGCATCTACCGCGAAGACAACTCAGGAAGCAATAGACAAGAAGACAACAAGCAAGGTGCACGCAGTTGGACAGGAGTCCAGCCGCTCAAGTGACAGAGCAGAGGAATCAGATCGTGGTTCGAATCGTAAGAACCGGGGTAGAGGACGTCGGAACGACCGGGATGATTACACCAGAGATGATGTTGCGGATGCCAACAGAAGGTTGAAGGCAAAGACTGGCATCACCACGGTCTTCAAGATTCCAATCTATTGCATACTTAGTAAAATTTGAGACGAGGAGTATGTCCGGTTTCCTGCTAAGTTGGGCGATGGACAGAAGGGCTACAATCCGCGGTATCGTTGCACATTCCACCGGGAGAGAGGCCACCGGACTGAGGATTGTTTGCCTTTAAGGCAACACTTAGAAGAGCTGGTCGCGACCGGCCACCTAAACCTTTACATTGATGGCGGCGTAAAGCCGAATCATGCTCCGGTTGATCCCAGGGGACAGGATGACCGAGATGCGCCACCGCAAGGAGTTATTAATGTCATCCACGGCATAGTGGAACCGGAGCGTGTTTGCGAACTCCGGGGTATGATCAAGAAAGCAGAGCATATGAGGGAAGTTTTGTCGGTACAGCCCGCCATCAAGAGGGGGAAGACCGAAGAGAAAGATGTGACAAGTTTCACTTCAAGGGATCTAGAGCGTATCCAGACGCCGCACAACGATGCCCTAGTAGTGACACTTCGCGTCAAGGAATTTGATGTCAAACGGATCTTGATCGATCAGGGAAGCTCGGTCGAGATCATGTATTACGACGCGTTCAAGCAACTCAAGCTCGAGAGGACTTGGCTCGCAACTTCACCACTTGTTGGTTTCGACTCACAACCAGAGTGGCCCTTGAAAAGATTATCCCGGGTCAAAGCGGGATCCGTCGTCAAGTAGGTGGAGTTTTGGGTGTTACAAGTGCCTTCGACTTACAACCTCATCCTTGGAAGGGGATGGCTTCACGCCATGCAAGCTGTAGCATCGACCTACCACCAAGTGATGAGATTCCCCTCGGCTATGGGGGTAATCGAGGAGATCTTGGGGGATCAAGTCATGTCCAAACAGTGCTTCGTGGCGGTGAACGGAAGCCGGGCTGCCAAAGACTTCGTGCAAATGATAGAAGGACCGGAAGACCAAGGAGTTCTGGAAGATGTGGGCACCAAGGTAGAAGACAAAGCTGTGGAGGACTTGGTGGAGGTGCGAATCGACGTGGAGCAACCGGATAAGTTCTTCCTGCTCGGTTCCAGCCTTACTGCCCAAGAGAGGACCGAGATGGTTGAGTTCCTGATGGCCAACATTGAAGTCTTCGCGTGGTCGCCCTACGACATGCCCGGCCTCGATCCAAGTTTTATCTGCCATCACCTCAACGTCTTCCCTGGAGCAAAGCCAGTCATCCAGCGAACAAGGAGATCGGCGTTACATCACGCCAAGGTAGTAGCAGAGGAAGTCAAAAACTTGCTTGAGGCACGAGCAATTCAGGAAGTGCACTACGCTCGGTGGATCTCCAACACAGTAGTGGTTCCCAAGTAGAACGGAAAGTGGCGAGTATGTGTTGATTATAAGACAGTCAACCGAGCTTGTCCCAAAGATAGCTTCCCCTTACCACGAATTGACCAGCTCGTGGACTTGACAGCTGGACATAATAGGCTCAGTTTCTTGGACGCCTATCGCGGCTACCATCAGATCGCCATGCATGGGCCTGACCGAGAGATCACCTCTTTCACGACTCCAAGGGGACTTTTCTGCTACCGAGTCATGCCTTTTGGTTTGAAGAACGCCGGGGCAACCTTTCAGAGGATGGTGACCAAAATGTTTGCTCCTCTGCTTGGCCGGACAATGGAGGCTTACATCGATGATATGGTGGTAAAAAGCCGACATGAGGCAAACCATTTGTCCGACCTAGCCGAGATGTTTTCCATCCTAAAGAAGCACAAGTTGCGCTTGAATGCGTCAAAATGTGCCTTTGGCGGGGGGTCCGGCAAATTTTTGGGATTCCTAGTCACGAACCGAGGCATCGAAGCAGACCCTAGTTAGATCAGAGCCGTGCAAGTGTTGAAACAGCCTAGCTCAGGTAAGGACGTGCAGCATTTGGCCGGGATGGCCGCCGCGCTTAATCGATTTATAAGCCGGTCATCAGATCGCTGTCGCCCTTTCTTTCAAGCATTGAAGTCCAAGTTCTCATGGGACGAAGAGTGTGACCAAGCTTTGGCCGAGCTCAAGGAATATCTGTCTTCTTCACCACTGTTGGTTACACCTAAGCCGGGTAAGGAACTCTATCTTTACCTTGCTGTCTCACAGCACGCAGTCAGTGCGGTGCTCGTCCGAGCTGAAGGAATCAAGCACCTCCCAATCTTTTATGTCAGTAAAACCTTGCTGCCGGCAGAAACAAGGTACTTGCCGTTGGAAAAGCTTGCGTTGGCATTGATGATGGCTTCAAGGAAGTTGGCGCATTATTTTCACGCCCACACCATCATCGTACTGACCGAGTTTCCCCTTAAGGCCTTGTTTGAACGGGCGGACTTCTCTGGCCGAATCCTCAAGTGGGCGGTTGAATTGGGACAATTTGATGTGAAGTTCACCACAAGACAAATTATAAAGGCCCGTGACTCGGCCGATTCATTTGAATTCTCACCAGGTACCCATCTGGTATGCCCGGTCGATATTACCGCGGCGGAAGAAGAAGAGAATGCAAGCCTGACCGGGATACAAAAACTTGGTGGAGTTGGCGACGCGGAATTTGCGCGCCCCACCGAAGTGCCCTCAGCTTGTACAATTTCGTCAACCGGTGACGCGATGACCGAGTCAGGTGTTATTGTCCCACCCACTCTGTCTAATACCGCATCACCATGGGGGAAGTAATAGAACAACTCAGCACAGAGCTCGCGGCTGGTATAATACCGCAGCCTGGTGATTCGCCTACGGACTTAGGCATTCTAGACCGACTTGCAGAGTCCGGTGCCGAATCAACAAGGGTGGCTGGAGTAGAACCAGTCAACGCGGAACTTGAAAACGGACAGCCGAGCAACCGTGATCCCATCACCCTTTGCAACTCTCAGGACCCATCAGACAGTTGGAAGCTTTTTGTGGGGGAAATGTGGAAGCTTTTTGTTGATAGAGCGTCTAACCGTCACGGTGCCGGGCTAGGTATCGTTCTTATCTCCCCAGATGGCCTAACCATTGAACATTCCATCACCCTTGGCTTCCCAACATCTAACAACGAGGCTAAGTACGAGGCCCTTCTGGCCGGGCTCAAGAGCGCTATTCAAATGAAGGCTGCCGAGCTAATGGTGTACAATGATTCCCAGCTTGTGGTTAACCAAGTCTCTGGGATTTACGAGGCAAAGGATGACAGAATGGCGAAGTACCAAGCTCTGGTCAGGGAACACATCAAGCAGTTTCAGGCAATCAGAGTCCAACAGATTGGCCGTGAAGAAAACAGTCGAGCTGATGAACTGGCCGGCCTCGCTTCGATGGTAGATAGTACGTCTCCAAACCCCCTGTTAATTGACTTTCTTCCCCGGCCAAGCATTGAAGACGCCGGGTAGACGGATGTACTCTGCGCCGCGCTAGGTCCCTCCTGGATGGATCCCATAATCTTGTTCCTCAGAGATCGAACTCTACCAACCGACAAGAAGGAAGCGCACAAAGTCCGGGTGAAGTCAGAGCGGTTTTGGCTCTCTCCATCTGGTGCGTTATATAAAAAGTCCTTCACTGGTCCTTATCTGAAGTGCGTGCACCCAAGTAGTGTGGAGGCGTTCTTGTACAAAATTCACGAAGGTATCTGCGGCAGTCATATAGGAGGCCGGTCATTGGCCTACCGAGCTATTTCGCAGGGATACTGGTGGCCGTGCATGCAGGCCGATGCACAGAAATATGTCCCAAGTGCAAAAAATGCCAGAAATTCGCCCATCAGATCCATCAGCCTGCCAGGGAACTTCTCCTTCTCACCAGTCCTTGGCCCTTTGCCATGTGGGGGCTAGATATAGTGGGGCCACTGCCAACAGCACCGGGTAACCGGAAATTCTTCATTGCGGCCACAGATTACTTCACGAAATGGGTTGAAGCTGAGCCCTTGGCAACAATCAAAAAGAAAGATGTGAAGCGGTTTGTGTGGCAGAACGTGGTCACGCGGTTTGGCGTCCCAAAGATTTTGATCTCTGATAATGGCACCCAGTTTGACGGTCACCTATTCAGAGGATTTTGTGAAGATCTGAAGATTGAATTTTACAACTCCACTCCAGCTTACCCATAGTCCAATGGTCAAGCCGAGGCATCAAACAAGACTATTCTTGATGGGTTGAAGAAACGGCTGGAGAAGGCAAAGGGAAAATGGGCTGAGGAATTACCCAGCGTCCTTTGGGCATACCGAACAACCCCGCGGCGATCTCTGGAGACTCCATTTGCTTTGGCTTATGGCATGGAGGCGATCAGAATAACCCTATATCGCTTCTGAAAGTTCATCAATTACATACCGATTTCGCTAAACCGACTGGCTTATGACTGATAATTGAACTAATCAAGTAATCGAACATTGATTGAAAATGAAACTGAATTGACTAAGTATATCTATTGCATTGCATTTCTATTTGTTTGACTTATGTGTTTATCTGTCCATGTTTTATGTTTAAACTGTTAATTGAAGGCCCTATCGGCCGAATTCAAAATTAATTGATGTTCTATGATCAGTAGAATTTATCTAATTTTATGGTATATTTATTTAAAATGTGATTAGGAATGATTAAATTAGATTAGAATAAGCCAAATTAATAGAGTTGCTTTAATTACAATCATACCATCTAGTGGGGCCTTTGTTTATGAGTATTGTAGAGCCTTATTGCATTGAATCAAAAACATTTCCTCTACCCTTATTCTTGCTTCAACCGACCAAGAAGAGAGTGAAGGAGAGAGTGAGGGAATTGACTTAGTCTTGTGGATTTTGGCTTGGATTTTGGTGGAATTGAAGTATAGTTTGCATATTGAGCCTCCAAATCTTGAATACAAGACCTAGGTAAGAGAATACAACCCTCTAATTGTGAATTTAAGCTAAGTCTTGCATGTTTTATACTCCATTGTAGAATTAAGTCTTGTTTTAGTTTATACATGTTGGATTGTAGCTTAACTCTTGCATGCATGTGTATATTGAGGAGTGTTGAGTTTGATTTCATAGAAATCTTGCATGTATGTCCATATTTTGATCATAATCTATGATTTCATCATGTTCTTGAAGAAATGAGTCCATGTGGACAAGCTTTGAGGCTTTAATTTAGTTAAATTTCATGCATGTTGCATATCCTTCATGTTCATGAAAATGGGTTTGAAAAATGGTTTTAATTGACTCACTCTTGGGCTTTGAATTCACAAATTGAGCTTTGAAACTTGTTGTATATTGAATCGAGAGGTGTTTTCCAGAATTTGGGCCCAAGAGGTCGAGTTTTGAGTGAAAGAATGCTTGGTTTGAGCTTAGGAGACAACTGAAATTCCAGATTTGGCTCCTTCGCTCGAGCGAATGATTCTTCGCTCGTACCACCGACCTTTGTTCGAAGCTACGCTCGAGCGAAGGATTGGTGGCTCGAGCATAAAATTCGAGCATCCAAGATTTTTCTTGTTTCATCGATCGCCGAGCGATGGATTTCTCGCTCGAGCGAAGCCTTTGATTTTGGAAGCTCGCTCGAGCGAAGGAAGGCTCGCTCGAGCGAGGGTCCTATTTTCAGCAAACTTTGCAAAATGTTTTCTAAGTGTATTTTTGCATCCTCATCCCATTCTAGGCATTCTTAGGCCTAGTTTAAGGCATCTTAATGAGGATATTGATGTAGAACACACCGAGGCAAATTAGGGATTAAATTATGATATCTCCCAACTGTGTAGCTTAGTGTGTGTTCAACCTGTGAACTGTGTAGGGTTGGCGACTGGGGAGACACGCTCTAGCATATTGTAGCCCGAACTCTGTGAGTAACAATTGTGTAAAGATATGTTCAAAATGATTATCTTTCGAATACTGAACTGTTTACTGAACTGTTTTCTGAACTGGTATTATTTACTGAATGAATGTATGTCCTTTATTTCTGAACTGTACTGTGGCATCCTTAGCACCTACTGTTACTGACTGTTACTGTTACAGAGATCTCTGTCGGTTCCCTCGTGGAACCATTACTGTTTACTGACTGATGGCCATCATTACTGTTCGGTCTTTAAGACCTACTGTTTACTGCTATGCTAATGGATGTACCACATATGATCAATAAGCGTTACATCGAAAGACTGAAATACTATTTAATGAACTGTTTTCATTACTGTAAGGACATTTCATTCTTAACCTCTTTACGCATTATGTTATTCAATGGGCTTTAGCTCACTGTTTATATATATATGTAGGTGCTCAGCCACCAGACCGGAGATAGGAGCGTGGGTTAGACTCCAGTTTTGTCAAGCCAGCCTACGTGCCTCACTGCGAGGTTCCAAGCCTATCATGCCAGGGCTTAGGGGTGTCTTAGCATTCCCCCTTCTGTACTGTCCCACTGTTTTGTATAAACTGAATGCTTACTGTACTGTTATCAAGGGATTAGGTCCCTGCACTGTTTGACTGTAAATGTTGTATAGACTGTACTGTTTAAATGTATAAATGCATGAAAAATCTTTTTGGCATACAGACTGTCACAGCTCAATGGACATTATTTATTTACTGTATTGGCTTCTGCCAGGCCCTGAACTCTGTTTTACTGTACTACTGTTAAGCAGGCCTTCGGTAATCTCGGATTACTGGCCGGTTACGGTGCTAAACCCATAGGGCCGGGTTTGGGTCGTGACACGGTCATACCTTTGGAAGTTGGCATGCCCACCCTAAGAAGCGAGAGTTTTGAGCCAGAACTGAACGCCGAGGCAATTGCCTTAGAGCTGGACCTAGTGGAAGAGCGTCCGGAGAAGGCTCTCATCCACGTGGCCACCTACCAACAAGAGCTCTCAAAGAAGTACAACAAGACGGTGCACCCCAGACCGTTCAAAGTTGGTGATTGAGTTTTGAGGAAAGTTATGGGCAACACCCTGGTGCCAGGTGAAGGCAAACTAGGGGCAAATTGGGAAGGACCCTACGAGATCACCGGTCTGGCGGGCAAGGGGGCTTACCACTTGGAGGATCTGGAGGGAAGAGCAATACCCCGGCCATGGAATGCGGCCAACCTTAAACTGTATTATTTCTAGCTTTAGCTTTCTCTTCTTGTGCAAAGGAATTTTTTGGCTTGCACTTCAGAATGTAATTCTTTTTGTCAATATATAGAAGTGATTTTACTTTAGCACTTGGATTGTTGTCTTAATGTAAAAACTGAGATGATTTGCTCCGGTTGGTGGAGTTAATGTTTTGTTCAAACTAGATATTTCTTGCCGAGATGTGTTGCTCCGGATGGAAGAGTTGGTGTTTTGTCCAACTTAAGATTTCCAACTGAGATGATTTGCTTCGGTTGGTGGAGTTGATGTTTTGTTCAACTTAGATATTTCTTGCCGAGATGTGTTGCTCTGGCTGGAAGAGTTGGTGTTTTGTCCAACTTAAGATTCCCAACCTAGATGATTTGCTCCGGCTGGAAGAGTTGGTGTTTTGCCCAACTTAAGATTCCCAACCGAGATGATTTTCTCTGGTTGGAAGAGTTGGTGTTTGTCCAACTTAAGCCATCCCAGCCGAGATGATTTACCCCATTTGAAGAAGTTGGTGTTTTGTTCAACTTAGTTATTCCCAACCGAGACGACTTACTCCGGTTGGCAAACTTGGTGGTTCGGTCAACTTGTTATTACCAACCGAGATGGACATTCCGGTTTATGAAGTTGCTTAAGTACTTCAACCGAGTTATGTATTCCGGTTGACCAAATGTTCAAATTTATGATTTATATCGAGATGTTTTGCTGAAGATGGAATTGATGACAACCGTGCAAACACTTAGCAAAAATATCAAGTTTTTCATTGATAGAAAGTCAACACAAAAGGTGGGGACAGAGCCCGGTTACATCAGAAATGCAGAAAGCAAACATACAAAAAGAAAAGAAAAGAAACCTAAGCTAGGGGGGAGAGATCAGGGAACTCCTCATCAGGCTCCAGGTTAACCGTGGCGATTTGGTCCTGGACACCGGTCTCAGTCTGGCCGGGCTGTTCCTGTGCGGTTTGGTCATCTCCTTCAGCATCTTCCTCACCCTCTTCTTCAAGTCCTTCCTCGGCCTTGGCTTGCAGTGCACTGAAGACGTCATTGGCATATGGAATGAGGTATGTCGGTAAGAAGACAGCCGGTGGAGAGGCAAACACATCGAGATCGTGGCCTCGACCGAAGCTGCGAGCGACCTTCCATCCTGCCTTGAAGTAAATGTCTTGTGTGGCGAAGACTTGTTTCTTGTAATTCTCCTCGGCTTTGTTGAAGCCGGCGTTATAGGCATCCTCGCAGTCCTTTTTTCTGGACTTCTTAAGTGTATCGAGCTCGGCCTAGAGCTCGTCTTTCTTTTTCTCGGCCGCATCAAGTTGGCCGAGCAGCCTGTTATTGTCAGAGTTGGCAGCTTTGAGTAAGGACTTTGCTCGGCCAAGCTCGGTCTGGAGGCTTTACACCTGGCTGGCTATGTCGGCCGCCTTCTGCCGTAGCCGGTGTATGTGCTCCATAACCAGGTGTTGTTTTTGAATGGCTTGCTGTAGACACCCCATTTTTGACCGTCCATAAGACTTGGACACGACTGATGGTTTACATGGTGGAGAAAGATGTGCAGGGGAAAAGTGCAATTTCAACTTCATACCCTTTTTGGACCAAAACAATCTTGATCAAAAGATTTTAGATCTTAAAATCCTCTCTTTCGAAACATTTTGAAAATAAAGTTTTTACGATGTTCCGAGGCTCGTATTTTGTCAAATGTTGCGTTTTTCGGTAAACCAAGCAAGGACAAAGTGAAAATGAACGAAAGAGAGATGAAATCTTTGAAAAATCTTTCAAAACACCTTACTTAGGGGTTTGAAGTTGAAGAAAAGAAGAGAAGAGGGAAGAAATCCAGTCGGGGGAGAAAATGGGCATGAACCGTTAAGAGAGAGTCGAGCAGCCCTCGCCGAATCAGGCCTATTCATTTGGATACTTGGAATCAAGCTATGAGCCCACCACCGTTGGAAATCTTACTCCTGGGGCTTCATTTTTCACTCAAGAATCTCCTAAATCCAATTCCGGATAGGAGAGATATCGTTGATTGAAGTAGGGTATCACTCCGGTTGGGACCGAATCTGCGCGGCTTCACAGAAATAGGCATAACTTTTTTCACAGGAGGAATTTTGATGCAAGGTTTGTGCCATTGGAAAGATAACTTCCGGGGCTTCAATTTGGACACTTGAAAGGCCACATTTGGACTTCCCAAACATCCACCGGCCACTTTTCTTTCCGGAAGCCCATGTTTTTTTGTCCTGAAAGTAGCCGGCCGGCCAGAAAAGCCAGGAAAAGTAGCTGGCCGGCCAGAAAATCCAGAAAAAGTAGCCGGCCGGCCACCTGCAACCCCAATAACTGGCCGGCCATGTTCCTTGGGTCCTGTTCCTTCCAAATATGTATTCCTTTCCCCCCTAGATTGTGTATCCGGGGAGGCCAACTTTTTGGGGGAAACTTGATGCATTTTTCCTCCCTTTTTTCCCCCCATTTCCCCCCTCTTTTTTCCTATATAACAGAGCCTCCAGCTCGGGTTTTTTGGTTAGAAAAATCCCCCTTGGAGCTCTTGCATTGTATCTCTCTTCTTCCCTCACCCCAAGCTCCAAACCCTCAAAATCTTCCAAGTTCTACACCCTTTCTTCATCACCACCTAACACCACCACCACTACTCCATTTCCAGAAGCTTGGGGAGTTTTTCAGAGGCTAGGAGGCAACATTTTTGGTCCAAGAGGCAGAAAAAGGGTTGGTCTACAAGGGTAAGTCCATTTCCCCACTTTTTGGTCTCATTTTGCAACATTTTTCTAGCCATTTTGCTTGCTGTTTTGAGCTCCGACCAAAACTGAAAATGTCATTTTTTTAAGCTATATTCCATGTTTCATTAAGGGCTCATTGCAGTTTGAAGCTTCTTTTTGGCACTTGCTTCATTATCCTCTTGAATGCCATTATCTTGCATGGTATTTTTAGCCTATGTGTGATCTGTTTTGGAGCATGTCATAAACTGTAGATAGGATTATTTTGAGCCCTTATTCAACATTGAAGAGGGGCTCAATACTGTTTGGGACCTCCATGTATCGCTTGCCATTGTACCCCTCTTTGGTCCCTATTTTTGCATGTTTTGTTAGCTTATCTTGCTTCTGTTTTTCGGCCATTATCAGAGCTGAAAGTGGCCATATTTTGACCCCCTTTTCATGTTTCATTAAGGGTCTTTGGCTGTTTGATGAATACTTTGTATACTTTGTGTTATAGCCTCTTGGTGGCCTCATCTTGCATCATACTTTGAGCATGCTTTTGTTCTGTTTTGGGTCTGATCATAAGCTGTAAACAGCCATATTTTGGGCCCCTCTTCAAAATTGTTGAAGGGCCCTAACCTGTTTGGGGCCAGCGTGCACCACTTGCTTCTTTGCCCCTTTGTTGGCCCATTTCTTGCATGTTAATTTGGCCATACTTGTATCTGTTTTTGGGGGTTGTCATAAACTGTAAAACATCATATTTTTGACCCCTCTTCAACATTGTAGAAGGGGCCTTCTGTGTTTGAGATCAGCAGCTATGACTTGCTTCATTACCTCTCTTGGCCCCCCATTTTTGCATGCTAATTTTTCCCTATTTGCACCCACTGTTTGGCCATGCTTAGAACTGTAAAAATGCTTTTTTTGGGACTTCCTAGCTTCTGTCTTCACACTTCATGTACGAATCATGCATGCATTTCATAGCTATAGGCCATTTCATGTGCTTAATTCCATGTTTCGGGACTCGTTCCTTGCATCGGCTTTCATTTCGCCATGTTTCGGGGCTGTTTTGCATGTCATTTTGCCTCTGAAATTTGCATGTTTGCATATCATATTCCATGTCTTGCCATGTCTCATTAGAGTGGCATTCCGTGCGTGAGGTTCGGTCCTCGGTTTCGCTTGCGCGTGCACGATTTCGAAGTTGTCTCATTGTCATCTAATGGCCTCTTATGTGAGTGTGGTGAGGCTCTCTCATGTTGGTGTAAGCCCATATTGCATTGCCTATGCCATTTCATCCATAGCATTGTGTATGCTCGGTTGTGTATCACCGTAGCGTGTATGCCATTCCATAACATTGTGTATGTTAGATTGTATCTTAGTTGCATTTCATGCATATCATGCATATTGCATCGTGTTCGGATAGAGTTAGCCCGCACGGAAACGAGGTACGCCTGCATCTCGAAAGTGACGGAACGTGTCTCAATTCCCAAGTCACCGATTAACCGGATTATCCATGATGGAGTTAGGTTTTGTTGTAGTGTTCATATGCATTCATTCTATATTGAGTTGTGCAATTCGGCTCCTCGGCCATCATGCATCGAGATGCGTGATTGGTGGCACGAGGATCGAGGCATGCATACATTTGTGAAAATACATTGCTATGCCCATTTCCTGCTCTCTGTTGCAGCAAATCAAGAATCAGCAGTCTTCCGAGGCTTGGCGCGCTTTCCAAGAATAATTGCGAAACAAAGGCTAATTGGGGCATCCTAGTGGATTTTCGCGCAAGGCATCCCAAACATACATCATTCATCAGAATCAAGGCGCCCCCGCTTGCATGCCGCCTTTTTTTTTTCTTAGTTAATTTGTAAATTAATTAGGAATTTGTATTATTTGGACTGCTATTCTTTCATTCGGATCAGATATTCTTTTGGACCCTCTATGCGAGGGCATAATTGTAATAAGTGTGCGTGAGTGTGATGTATGTCTTCCAACCCCACGTCTTTCTTCCCTTTTATTTACCTGCTTATGATGGTTAGATTAGGGCATATTTCAATTAGCATACAGTATGACAACATGTTTGCATCATTCATCTATTTTGCACGCACCGGGCTCGGCGCATCATACGAACTGCATTTGTATTTCAATTCCAAGTTGAATACATGTTAGTTGTAGCATTCCATATGCCATGTTTAGAATAGCCGAGCCCACTTTAGTTTGCATTTTTGCATGTGTTGCATTAGGCATTTCTGTATACTTAGGATCATGCATGATTTCTAATGTAGTTTCTGTTTTGGCTTGGAGTACTCGGTGAGTTTTATGCTTTAGCATCCTTGCATGCGTGTGAGTGACTGCCATGAATAGCATACTTACCATGAGGCTACGTGCTTATGTGATATAACTGCCTTGAATGCCTGTGGTGGAGGTTGAGTTACTTGAAGTGGAACAAATCATTGACTGTTTGTTTTAAGCCCACTAGATAGTGGTAAAATCATGTTTTTCTAAGCCCACCTGAGGGTGGCAAATTCACGTCTTAGCCTACCTGCGGGTAGCACCATCAAACCATTTTCAAACAAACAAACATGAAATATTTACTTCCAATTCAGGCGACTCAGTCTATACTTGTTTGCTGCGAGCATCACATAGTAATCTAGGCTAATAACCGGAATAAGAATGCACAATGTTTTCAAAATCTGATATCATGGTTAGTAGAGGCCGGTTTTTGACCGGGCGAGCGGGGGTGCTCACGAAGTGACCTTCCCCAATCGTACCCAAGTTCCCGAGCCGAGGCAACTTTGGTGATGACGGACACGTGGCCTTTGGCACCGAGTCAGGGTTTCCTAAATTTTCCATTAAAAAAATATTTAGGTGGCGACTCAGATCCGCAAAGATCCATGTTTGGCACTTCTTTTCAAAAAATCTGTTTTCAAAATCGATTTGCCGGATTTGGACTCTTTGGTTCAAGATTAAGAACCGTGACATTTGAGTCCTTGAACTGTAGTGACCCCAATATGAACGGAACGGGACTTAACCCTCCCGGGGCGTTCGGGGACGTCTACACCTGCAAAAAGCTAATTTGATTAGCGAAGGAACCGGACAAACACTTAGCGAAAATTTCAGTGGCAGATTGAGACTTACCCTGGCCATGGACTTGACGGATGACTTTACCAACCGAGTGTCAGGAACGTGGTCGCTGCCGACCACGTTGCTCGGTAGTAGCAGTGCCTTGGAAAGATCAAAGACGAGCAAGTGCTCTTTGTCACCCTTAATCGATGTTGTTGCCGGGATGTCCTTTCCCCGGTGTTTCAATTGCGGACGCCATGCCAGTACTGGATCAGCTGTTTCAGATGGTTGCTCAGTAGTGAGCTCGACCACCAGCTCGGCGGACGGATCCGCACGAGCTCTTTTGCTAGCCCGGCGTTGAGTTGGTTGCTTGCTGAATTGCCCGGCTGCTGAGGAAGAAAGAGCGATCACGGCGTCGCTTGCTTGTCCGATGGCTGGAGAGCGGATGACCACGCTCGGTATCTCGGCTGAAGTGGCGGTGAGCAGGTTCTTGATTCTGCTTCGTTTGGCCATCTCTTGCTCCTTTGTCAAGCGGATAAGGGGGATGTCTGGCAAGGTTGGGTCTGGTGGAGGTGATGGAGCGCGAAGGAAGTCTGTGACTTTACTCTGGCGGGGAGCAGAGTATCTGTATGTGGGAGTGTAGCCGAGCAGTTGGTTGCAATCTCGGTCGCGGTAGCGAAGTACGGTCTTGATTGCCTCAACGTTCGGAAAGTGATAGTTGGCTTGCAAGGCTTGGATTGCTGCAAAAGAGACCAGAGAAAATGATTAAGTACAGAAACATGAAGAAAGTAAATCGACCGAGCTAATTTGCGCGGCTTACATGTGCTGCCAAAGTTTTTGCTTATCATCCAGCCCGGTACCGCGGCTGTCTCGTAATTGCCTGACACCCAGAAGAAATCATCGTCGTGAAGATCCTTGTCTGGAGTGTTGGTCACGATTTTCTCTTTGCCCGGTCTAATCTTAAGATAATAGGCGAGACCGTCGCCGGTGTGGCCTAATGTGTATTGGCGAAGGATCTCGGCTAAACCTAGGCTTATGCCTAGCCGGTTGTTTAGTTCGTGCACGCCGTTTATTATTCAGTAGGTATTGGTGGATAATTGGGTTGGTGCTAGCCCAGTCCAGCGCAGGAACTCAGTCATCAGGGGATTGATTGGGAAGCGGAGGCCACCTTCTACTATTGACAGCACGGTGAAGGGGCATTGGTCAAGTCTGCCCCAGGGTGTTGTCTTCTCTTCCGCCAGCTCTAGATGGACGTCGGCGATGCAGATTCTCTCTAAACGCATCCAACATGACCGAGTGTCCACTAGAAGCGTTTCCCCATGTGGCCGAGCTAGTATATCTCGGCTGAGAGATTTGGCACTGTGCTAATTGGATATTGCTCGGTCTTGAGAGCCTCAGATGTGGTCAAGGGTCCCCTTGGACTCTGCAGGAAAAGGATGGCAAGTGTGAGTGTGCGCGCGGTCGCGCAAAGTGAGCTTGACTTTAGCTCGGTCATAAAGAGTGCCAAACCACCTCGGTTGTCTAAGCTTATCACGGAGCTCGGTCGCCCAAACGGACCAGATATTAGCCCGGTTGAACGACCAGGTCCTTTTTGCTATCTCGGTTTTTGCTGGGTTTGTGACAAACATGTTATTTGCTCGGTAGTAAAGGTTTTTTGGATCAAATGAAGACCAGGAGCCCGGTCCGCCCCAGTTCTTCAGTGTTCTTCAGGAAAAATGAAGAACACCATGAACGTTTAAAGGTTTCGGATCATTTTGGTGCCCAAATCCTAAAAGTTATGTTTTTCTGTCCTAATGTGTGAAATATCAAAGGAAATGACAATAAAAAAGGGAGTTGAAGGACTTACCAGGCAGGGGCAGTGAGTTCTTCTCCTTCGAGCTCGAGATCAGCAACGTCAAGAGATGGGCAAGAGCTCTGGAAGGCTTGGAATGACAGAAGATCAGTAAGGAAGAAAGGAAAAGTGAGGGGGGCATGTATATAGGCATCGCGAGGCCGCCAAAAATTTGAATTTCTTACGACGGCTGGTTGGCTGCTCGGCTGCTCGAAGACCAATGAGAGGATGCCACCCGTCACCATTAATGGCAGCGTCAGAGTTGAAGAGACGGGGGGCAGGTGAGGCGTCAGCCGGGCAAAACGAAGAGACAGCGAGATCAGAATGGGGCGTTGACCGAGGAGGAGACTGGGCTAGCCAGAGGGCAGGCATGTCAACCAGCCCGGTTGACGATAAATAAGCTGAGGATCGAGGAGGACCGCCGTAATAGGTAATCCTACCACGCTTGCATGTAATTAAAGGCAATTGAGAGGAGATTTATGATCCGAATTGGGCCGAGGTGACAACCGAAAGGTGTTGGGAGCCAAATGTGGCATTGGGCGAGATGATCTGCGATCCGCCTGCACTGGGCTAATAGGACTTGGCCGGCGGTGTTGGGCCGAGTATGCGCCGCCCAGTCCGGAAAGAATTTGCTCGGTTAAGGCAACGCTCAGTTGGACCGAGCTACGTGTATGGCGAGACGGTTGGGCCGGTTGATCGAACGGCGCCCGGAAAGGCGTCGTCAGCCGAGGTACCTGTCTGCTCGGCAGGAAGGCCGACCACAGTCAAGTTAAATGACTGGCGCCCGGAAAGGCGTAGTCAGCCGAGATACTTGTTTGCTCGGCAGGAAGGCCGACCACAGGTGAGCACGAGATGTCCTGGGCATGGCTTTGCCGAGATGCTGCCTAGCCCGGTTCTCTTGAGCTTAGCTAGTGAAGTGCTTGGGCATGTAGCACAGCCCGGCCATGGATAGAGCAGCTCGGCTGCCGAGCTCCAGCAGAGAAGGCTGGCAGTTGAGATTAGATAATGTTCAGCAAGGTTTACGCTGACAGATGGGATAGCAGAGCCACGTGTCAGGAGATAACTGGAAGTGGATATGGGGCGCAGAGGGTATATAGGCATGTCTGCGCCCCCCATACGCGGGGGGACGAACGCTTTGTAAGTAAATGCTTACACTCAAACAAACCTCTCTCTCTATCTCTCTCTATCCCCAGGTGTGTGCTAATTTGATCGTCGGAGGGGTTTTCCGGACACACACCGCTGGGTAGCTCACCGCCGTTGTGCTTTCAGGTGATCGGACAGAAACGGAGCTCGGAAGAAAGGAGTACGGGCTTGTCGGAATATTTGCTCCCCGTACAAGTTCACTCTCTATATGTTCATTTATTATTAATTAGTGATATCACATAGTAATGATGACGTGTTATTACAATTATATTGAATTTTTAATCAAATTTTGTATAAAAAAATAATTTGTCATTATATAATTTATTTTAAAACTTATATTCATATTTTCTAATATTGTCCATGATACACTAATTATAAATAATATTATTTTTTTTATGTTTCTCGAAATCAATTGTAAAAACTTGCGTTAAATATTTTTGTAAAAATTTTCAATTTGTAATTAATAAGTGTCCCTCTAATTTAATTTTTTTTGACTCCGCCACTGCTTAGGATCGTTATTAATGTTGAAAAATATGTAAAATAAAAATTATAAATATTTTGAGATATGTGAAAAGTGTATCAAAATTATAAATATTTTGGTGTTTTATGATTCTTAAAAATAAGCCTTAAGATTGTCATTATCAAAACTCTATTTGATTTATTTTTATTTTTGTATTACTTTTTCAATTTGGAGTCAAAATTTTTTTTTTAAGATCCATCTTGACTAAATGATTCTAAATTTTTATTAAAAGAAATAAAATTAAGTTAATATTTTAAAAAAAATCACTAAAAATGAAAATAAATCATTTTATCAAAAAAACTTCAAAAAATGTACATATTTTTTCTATTCTAAATTTTTTTTTATAGAAGAATTTTTTTTTATTTTTTAAGATCCTCTAACGCAAAGAAGTTTGAGTGAATTTTTTTAGAAAAAAATATACCAAAAACAAAAATAAGTCAATTTAAAAAAGTTTTAAAAAATCAACTCTCAAAAGAAAGCGTAAAACTCGGTGATCCCTGTTAATACATCCAACCTCACAGGCAGCGGAAAAATAGTAGGTACATAAAATTAAATTAAATCATATTAACTATTAGAAAAAGGTTGACACGCCTTTTTCTTTGACTCCTTTTTCTTTTGATTCCCCCAATAGTGATATAAATCACTAAAACATCATCCTTTTGATTCCCCCAATAGTGATATAAATCACTAAAACATCATCATTAACATCATTATTAATGATGTGATAAGTTTAAAAAAAAAAAAATAATTCTTTGACACAAAATACATGTAGCAGTAACGAAGGACCCACTGTCATATTCTTAGTACAACCACTAATTAGGATTGGTTTGGAAAGTTGGTAAAAAGCTAGCTTTTGACTTTTTACCAAGTTTTTTGACTTTTTAGGAAGTGATTTGGAAAATTGGTAAAAAGTTGACTTTTTACTTTTTAGTTTAATATTTATTTATGGTGTCAAATCAAATTAAAATGACCAAAATACCCTTACCCAACATAAGAGAGTTATTTTTTTATTTATTTTTCATAGGCCCTAATTTGTAATTTTAGGACTGCGTTTTTGGCACATGTCAAATGGCTTTTCTTGCGTTTTTGGCAGCTTGTCCAAAAACGTGACTTTTTACCATGTTTTCAAAATGGCACTTAGTGGTCTGCATCATTTTTCTTTGATTCCCACTATCTTTTATGTATTGAGATTAGGTAATTTTTTACTTTTTGTTTTTTTGTTTTTGTTTTTTTTTTTTTTTTTCTCCTATCACTCATTGACATGTATCTATAGAAATTGTGAGAGTCGAGAGAAAAAAAGAATCTCTTTTATGTCTGTTAAATATTTTATGAGTGTTGATTTCATATAATATTAAATATTAAAAATCATATTAAAATATTTTAATGTTATATAAGTGGGTACATAAAAATAAGGAAAATGCTTTGGACCCCAGTGGGGGTGCTGGGGGTCCTTGCTGATTGGCTAGAAAATAATTTTTTTTTTTTTTGGACTTTAGCCACTTGCAGTGTGCCATGTGGCACTAGGGGGTGCCTAGTCACTAGGGGTCTCCACAATTTGTTAGGTTTGGTTTGTTTCGAAAAAAATTTTAAATTTTCTACAAACAAATTTCAAAAATTTTCTACCAAACAAATTTTTCCAAAAAAATTTCTCAAAACACACAAACCAAACAAGTTTTCCAAACAAATCTCTCTCACACACACATCAAATCAATCACTTTTTCCAAAACTCTCTCTCAAAACAATTTTCCAAAACAAATTTCTCAAAAACCAAACCAAACATAAGTTTTCAGACTTTTTATCTCTAAAACACATCTCTCAAACACAAACCAAACATACCCAATGTGAGTGTTGATTTAACATATGACTAGATACATAAAGGACCTTGATAGGTCCACCGAAAGTTTATTAAGGTGGTGTTTGGCAAGTGGTTTTGGGGCTAAAATAGTCACAAAAAATAAAATAGGCTATTTTAGTCACAACAAACAAAATATCACATCCATCACATAATCATTACACTCTTCTCTCACAAAAAAAGTTAAAAAAGCCAAAAAGTCCTTTCCAAACTAAGCTTTTTAGCCCAAGCTAAAATAGTCAAAAAAAATCAAAAAGCCAAAAAGTCAACCCACTTCCCAAACAGAGGCTAAGCCGGAAAATTATTGTCTGTTCAGGGGGTAAGTTGAGCTAGTGCTCTAACTTGATTGTTATTGGTTGAATAAGTAAAATCTATTATATATTTGTCTTTTTTTAGGAGATAATGAGATATTTGTCTTTTAATGAATGGTGTTGAGTAATGCTTTAAGGTTTCGTTTGTTTTGGGAGATAGATGAAGGATTAAGATTAGGATTGAGGTGAGACTCACTAATATTAGATTTGTTTTGAGAGATGGAGAAGGGATTCATAATCTCCTTTCGATTAAGATGCGTCTTGACAACTAGTGAAGGCAACATCGACGAAAGCGGAACTAGCGAAAGAGAACGAAGAACGGCGAAGGAGAAAGAGATGATGAACTTTGTGTTCGAACTTTCAAAATAGAATGAAGTGAATTTGTTCAGACTTTCAAAATCAAAAAAATTCACTTTGTTTGGTTATAAAATTCCAAACAATAATGACGAAAAATAGATTGAATATTCACTTTTATGTATAAAAAAAAAAAATTAATAATTATACTTTGATATTTTTTGTGAATAGTAATCTCCTTTTTGATGGGTTATTTCAAAAAATTGTTTTGATTATTACTTCCATTCATTATTTCATTTTGTTCAAAATTTATTCTATTTGCAAATAACAATATAATAAAAAATAATGATGTTGATAATAATTGTGAGTTTAGGTAGGATGTATTAGAGTTTTGAAGTGAAGAAGAAAAAGAAAAAGAGAAAATAATTGAAACTTGTCAAAAAAAAAAAGAGATTTGAATAGAAAGGATATGCATAATTGATTATGGTGTACCATGAAAATATATATATTATTTTAATATTTAATATTTGTTATCCTTATTAATTAGTAAATTCACAATAGGGTAAAATACAAATTAAAAATTAAAATTTTGAGTTTTGAGTTCAAATATAATGGCTCATAAATTTTGAAACATTTTTCTGAGTCTAATTTTTGAAATCCTAAGAACAAACCTTACTCGCCTTAGCTCATAACAAATCCTGATATGTGACATATACATCTCATTTTGTATTTAATCTTTATGCATCTAAATTTATTGTTTTTGGTTTAGCGATAGAAGAAGAAAAAGTTGAATCACAATGACATCTTAGACAAATTGAAATTCTAGATGAAGATATCCATCAAATATACATCTTATTCCTTTACATGAAGTAGTAGAAAACCAAGTAGATTTGGATTGTGGGTAATGACTTCATCCACACACTTTTCTCCTTTTAGGAATTGCTTTCAGGGGCACCAACTTTCTTAAATTCAATCCCATTCTCTCAGACATGTCCAAGTTCTCTGTAGTGAAATTGCTAGGAAGCTCCCAATCAAAAGCCTGTAACAAAGTGGCCAAACCAAAGTGAACCACCCTATGAGCCAAGGTAAAGCCCACACAAATCCTCCTACCAGTTCCAAATTGAATCAACTCATGATGTTGTCCCTCGTACTCGATGCTTGAACCAATAAACCTCTCGGGCTTGAAAGACAAAAGATCGTCCCAACAATCAGGATCTCTTCCAATGGCCCATACATTCACGAGCACTTGTGTATTTTTAGGTACTAGTTTATTATTCGTACTATATTCGGGATAATTATAGATATTTATATTTGTTTTAGATTTTTTTTAATATATAAATTATGTTTTTAAGATTTTATAAAAAGGAGATAATTTCAATCATACAAATCACAATTTTTTTAATGCTATCTAACTGCAATCATATTTTTCTCATAATAAAAAAATAATTGAAAAAAAGAACCATTAAAATAATAAATAAAAAGATTATTTAGAACCATTGAACAAACTACAATCACATTTTTCTTTTTGTAAGTATTTATGTTTATCTAATTTCAATCATATTAAAAAATCAAATTATAAACAAAAGGAGATAACTTCAATCATACAAATCACATTTTTTTTTAATGCTATCTAACTACAATCGCATTCTTCTCATAATAAAAAAAAAATAATTGAAAAAAAGAACCATTAAAATAATAAATAAAAAGATTATTTAGAAGCATTGAACAAACTACAATCACATTTTTTTTTTTGTGAGTGTTTATGTTTATCTAATTTCAATCATATTAAAAAAATCAAATTATAAATAAAAAGAGATAAGTTCAATCATACAAATCACAATTTTTTTAATGTTATCTAACTACAATCATATTTTTCTCATAATAAAAAAAATAACTTTTAAAAAACAACTATTAAAATAGTAAATAAAAAGATTATTTAGAACTATTGAACAAGCTACAATCACATTTTTCTTTTTGTGAGTGTCTATGTTTATCTTACTTCAATCTTATTAAAAAAAAATCAAATTATAAACAAAAAGGGATAATTTCAATTATACAAATCACAATTTTTTTAATACTATCTAACTACAATCATATTTTTCTCATAATAAAAAAATAATTGAAAAAAAGAACCATTAAAATAGTAAATAAAAAGATTATTTAAAAGTATTGAACAAACTACAATCATATTTTTCTTTTTGTGAGTGTTTATATTTATCTAACTTCAATCATATTAAAAAATCAAATTATAAACAAAAGGAGATAACTTCAATCATACAAATCACATTTTTTTAATGTTATCTAACTACAATAACATTTTTCTCATAATAAAAAAAAATAATTGAAAAAAAGAACCATTAAAATAGTAAATAAAAAGATTATTTAGAAGTATTGAACAAACTACAATCACATTTTTTTTTTGGTGAGTGTTTATGTTTATTTAATTTCAATCATATTAAAAAAATCGAATTATAAACAAAATGAGATAATTTGAATCATACAAATCACAATTTTTTTTAATACTATCTAATTACAATCATATTTTTCTCATAATAAAAAAGAATAATTGAAAAAAAGAACCATTAAAATAGTAAATAAAAATATTATTTAGAACCGTTGAACAAACTACAATCACACTTTTCTTTTTGTGAGTTAACTTCAATCATATTAAAAAATCAAATTATAAACAAAAGGAGATAATTTCAATCATACAAATTATAATTTTTTTAATGCTATTTAACTACAATGACATTTTTCTCATAACAAAAAAAATAATTGAAAAAAATAACCATTAAAATAGTAAATAAAAAAGATTATTTAGAACTATTGAACAAAGTACAATAACATTTTTCTTTTTGTGAGTGTTTATGTTTATCTAATTTCAATCATATTAAAAAATAAAATTATAAACTAAAGGAGATAACTTCAATCATACAAATCACAAATTTTTTAATACTATCTAATCATCATCAATAATTAAAAAAATAATCACAAATTAAGTCAATTGATAATTAAAAAACACAATAATTTATTTTTCAAAAAACATAGTGCGTTAAAAAGATCAATTACAATTTTTTTTGGTCAAAATGCAATCTAATCATCATCAATAATTGGTATATTATGTGACCCTAATGAATACAATCTATTTTATTTTTCAAAAAACATAGTTAGTTAAAAATCAAATCACAAATTAAGTGAATTGATAGTTAAAAAAACACAATAATTTTTTTTTCAAAAAACACAGTGAGTTAAAAAAATCAATTACAATTTTTTTTTTTCAAAATACAATCTAATCATTATCAATAATTGGTACTTTAAAAATCAAATCAAAAAAAAAAAAAAATCAAATCAAATCACAAATATTTTTATGTTATCTAACTACAATAATATTTTTTTCATGAATAATTGTAAAGAAAAACCATTAAAACAGTAAATAAAGATTAAATCACATTAAAAAAAATAATCATTGAACAAACTATAATCAAATCACATTTTTTCCATAATAAAAATAAATAAATAAATGAAAAAAAGAACCATTGACTAACTACAATCACATTAAAAAAAAAACATTGAACTAACTACAATTATATTTTTTTCTCTGTGAGTGTTTACGTTTATCTAATTTCAATCATATTAAAAATAAAATTAAAATAGTAAATAAAAAGATTAAATAACATTAAAAAAAAAATCATTGAATTAACTGCAACAATCATATTAAAAAAAAGCGCCATTGAACAAACTACAATCACATCACATTTTTTCCATAATAAAATAAATAAATAAAAAAAAGAATTATTAAAGTAACTACAATTACATTAAAAAAAAAAAAAGAATCATTCAACTAATTATAATCACATTTTTCTCTTTGTGAGGGTTTATATTTATCTAATTTCGATCATATTAAAAAATCAAAAATAAAATTAAAATAGTAAATAAAAAGATTAAATAACATTAAAAAAAAAACTCATTGAACTAACTACAACAATCATATTAAAAAAAAGAGCCATTGAACAAACTGCAATCACATCACATTTTTCCTATAATAAAATAAATAAATGAAAAAAAAGAACTATTAAACTAACTACAATCACATTAAAAAAAAAAAGAATCATTTAACTAATTATAATCATATTTTTTTCTTTGTGATGGTTTATATTTATCTAACTTCATTCATATTAAAAAATCAAATTATAATTTTTTATTTGCTCGACAAATCACAAATATTTTTATGCGCTATCTAACTACAATATTAAAACAGTAAACAAAAGAAAAAGTCAAGAATGAGAAAATAAAAAGGAGACTTACTGTTTGCAATAGGTATGTGAAAAGTTAAAAAGAGTGTGTGTATTTGAGAAGTTAAAAAGATTTGGAAGAATTTAATAAGTGCTAAGGGCTGGTTTGGGGTACCCTAATTCAGCCAAAAAGCTAAAAAATTACTCTAAAATCCAAAAAGATATCACTATTCACAAAAAAAAAAAAAAAAAATATTTTTTTTCTGCCCAAAGGACAGACCGAAGTGACAAAGGCGGCGGCTGTGCAGCGGAAGTGCCTATATACGGAAATGATTGGGTGTGATTGGCACACACTGCTGTTCGGCCTGTGGGGGCTATCACGGGTCCCGTTTTGATAATCTGAACCGTTAAATATGTAGAACTCATCGAGTACTATATGTCTGCAAAAAATCAAATTGATCGGATATCAATAACTATATGATCAGATCATTTACGTACAACAAATGGATGGTGTTATAATTAATGATTGAAAAATAAATATATCTGATCAGATAGCTATCGATATCCGATTAACGTGATTTTTTTTAAGTATATAGTGTTCGACGAGTTACACACATTGAACGGTTCAGATTATTAAAATAGGACCTGTGATGACCCCCACGAGCCAAACAAAACCATCCAATACTTTGTACAAAAATTACCCAATAATTTTTTACCCCAATACACGGCTGCCGAATTGTACTGTGGGGCCCACCTGTCACTATTCACCTCTTACACACTCTTTTTATACAATTTTTTAATACACATTTTTTCAAAAAAATTCAAAAAGTTAACTCAAACCTCCATATTTTTTTCTCAACTTTTTTAGTCCAAAAAGATAAAAAGTGCACTTTTTTAGTACACCCCAAACCAGCCCTAAGTTTTTTTTTTCAAAAAAAATAAAAAAAATTAAGAAATTAAGATTCAGATATTGAAATTCCAACAAAACTTGCGGGTTAGAGATAGATATAAATAAATATATAGATATAGATATAGATATTTATATTTGTTTTAAGTTTTTTTTAGTATACAAATTATTTGTTTTGGAAAAAATACTGCAGTAATTATGAGAGAAGTCAAAAAGTCTTGTGAATTGAGAGAAGTTAATAAATGCTGCAATTTAAATTTTTTTTTAAAAAATAAAAAATTAGAAAATTAAAATTGTCATATTAAAACTCCTACAGGTCTTGAGATTAAAAATTCCCTTCTACTTAATATATAATATAGATGTGATACCCCATTTAGTTGAGTCCGGATCCTCTCCAACTTGAATCTCCGTCCGTTCCTCCGAGCGATGGCTCAAATTGAGCACGTTACCTGCAAATAAATAAAGAGCTCAGATTTGTTTCTTTAAAATAATAATAAAAAAAAATACACACAACTTACACATACACCCACAGCACACACTCTCTCTCTCTCTCCGTCCACATTCTCTCTCTCGGTCCCTTTTTCTCTCTCTCTCTCTCTCTCACACACACACTCTCTCTCTCTCATTTCTAACAAAAAAAAAATTAAAATCACACATATCTCTTTCACATTTCTAATAAAAATAAAAAAATTATTTTAATCTTTTTTATTTTATTTTCATAATATATATATAATTTTTAATATAATTTTTTTTATAAAATTAATATCATTGAAAATATATTTTTAAAATAAGACTAATATTAAATATATTTAATAAAAATTTAAAATAAATAAAAAATAATTACTATATTTAGTTATGCTTTCAAAGTATTATTTTTAAAATATAAAAACTATTTTGATGAAAATAAACACACAAAAATCATATATTTTTGAAATTCTCAAAAATAATCTTCATTTCAAAAAAAATATATGAAAATAATGGCTTTTGTGCATAGATGCAAATTTTTTATTTTCTTTAAAACACAAATTCAATCTATGCATAGGTATAAATCAAATATAGAATTTTTTTTTATTTCCTTAAAAAAAAAATTATAAACCCGTTTGGTTAATAAAATTAAATTTAAAATCATTATTTTTATAAGTTTTTTATTTTTTTGAATGAAGATTGTTTTTTGAGAATTTCAAAAATATATAATTTTTGTGTGTTTATTTCATCAAATTAATTTTATATTTAAAAAATAATAATTTGAAGACATAACTAAACATCATAATTAGTTTTTATTTATTTTAAATTTTTATTAAATATATTTAATATTAATCTCATTTTAAAGGTATATTTCAATGATATTAATGTTATAAAATTAAAATTTTATATTAAAAATTATATATATTATGAAAATAAAATGAAAATGATTACAATAATTTTTTTAATTTTTTATTAGAGGAGAGAGAGAGAGAGTGTGAGTGAGTGGTGTGCTGGGATGTGTGACCCACGTGTGCGTGCCGTAAGGGAGAGAGAGAAGGGTCATAGAAAAAAGGAATGATCCGGTGTGGATCTGTTTTGAAATTTTTTTGTTTATAGAAATAAATCTGAATCATGCATTTCTTGTAGGGTGACGTGACTCAATCTGAGCCGTCGCCCGGAGGAATAGACGGAGAGAGTGGATGGAGAGGATCCGGACTCCATATAGTTGGTATCTTCTGACGCACTCCGAGGATGGAGAAAGGGAAGTGGAGGATGTAGTCGAAGTGTTTCCTTCACCACCGCTTGCAAATATGGCAATTCATCCATGTCACTCTCTATGACTTTTTTGTTTAGTCCGACAACTTGATCAAGCTCTTCTTTCACTTTTCTCATTGAGTTAGGGTTGCGTAAAAGCTCTGTCATAGCCCATTTCATGGTGATACTTGTAGTTTCTGACCCGGCAATAAACATTTCCTTTACGCTGTGTTTGGTTGGAGGATTTGGGAAGAGATTTGAAAAGGAAAAGAGAAAATGTAGGTGAAATGAGAATAAAATATACCTATATTTTACCTAATTTCACACACCTTTTCCCTTTCCATTTCCAAATCTCTCCCCAAATCCTCTAACCAAGCACACCATTATAGTAGTGCATTCATAATATTAATAAACATTTCATAACAAAATCTAGTTTTTCTATTCTACGGGTAAGTTTGGAAACTAGCTTTTTTTAGCCAAAAAGTTATAATTAAAAAATTAACTATTTCTTTTATTTTTCTATATATGGTTTTTTAAAATATTAAAAAAATAATTAAAACAGTTGTTTCCTAAAACAACCTTAAATATCAAAAGTATAAGTGAAATTTTGAAAAGTCATTTGAATCTTTTTTTCTTCCTAGAAATCGAAATTTTGAAAAACCCTTCAATAAGTGACTAGCTTCATTATACAGATGCCTTTTATTTATTTATTTATTTATTTATTATTATTATTATTATTATTTTTCGAAGAACACATAAAACTTGTTTTTCAAAAACTATTTTCAATTTTTTTAAAAACAATCCAGTTTGATTCAGGAACATATTCAAAATTATCATTATAGGAGTACGAAAATATGTTTTGAGGTGTAAATCTTTATAATTTTAAATTATTTGAAAATTTCTAATATAATACAAGATATATTTCAAATTTTTTGAGGTGTGGTCGTCTTCCTCCGCCCTCTAGATTCATCCTTGGTTTTTTGTTTTGTTTTGTTTTTTCAATCCAAAATATTATTTAAGTAATGTTTGAATCATAAATTTATTTTCTATAAATCTATTTCAAAATTTTGATCAAAACACAACTTCATAACCATTAGATAATATTATAGAAAAATTTGGAGAGCATTTGTAGCTACGCACATAAAAGTCCTGTGCTTGAATTATACTTACAAGTATGATAATTTTGACATTCTTCTCCGAAATCTTATGAGGATCTTCTCTCCCATCACCTTCATAATCAAGCAACAAATCCAGAAAATCTTTCTTCGATTTCTCTTTCCTTCCCGACTCTCTCTCCAACACTCTCTCCTCCACGAACCTCGCCGCAATCTTCATGGGTTTCTCCAATTCCCTCTTCATACTCCTCTTGATTCCTTGTGGGTCGACCCATTTCAAGATCGGAAATGAGTCTGCCAAGTTAGGCATCGCTGCCAAACACATGACTTTGCTCATAGAATCCGAGAATTCAAATCCTTCCTCCGATTCTGGGTCCAGAACATCCTTCGACAACATGAGATTTCCCACCAGGTTGAATGACATGAGAAAGAGGAAGCGACTCAGTTGCACCTGTTCAAAATTTAGGTATCATCAAAACTTTATCATGAAAATAATCATGAAAATTTTGTGACCTTTGGATTACACTTAGAATAAAACACCACACATTAATCAAGGTAATCCAAGGATCATAAATTTTTTATGATTATTTTCATGACGAAATTTTCATGATCCCTAACTCTTCCCGTTCAAAATTGAAGGGGTAAAAGACATTTGTTTAAATCAAAATGTTTAAAAATGAAAAAACATAGATGAAAATTTATAGTACAGTTTTGATTTGTGGCACTAAAAAGTTGGGCACTAATGCCCTTAATTTCCATACAAGGCAAAAAAAAAAAAAAAAACAAAACAGTTACCCAAAATGAAAATTAGGGACATTAGTGCCCAACTTTTTAGTGCCACAAATCATTTTTCTTTATAGTAATTGTAAAAGATAAAACATTATGAAACCGTCCCGCACCACACTCCAATAAAAATAATATATTTATTGTTATTCAAATTATATCCTGTGAATGGTTCATAAAAATTTTAGGGTTTCTATAGGTTTCCCTCGTATAGATGTTTGATAAAAGTCATACAAATGTTTGATAAAAAATTTTAATTCATACTTAATTATTTAGAATTTTTTAAAACTATTATGTGTTTCAAATTTATTTTATACATAAATTTTATATTATATAAATTTAATTTTAATTACACATTTGGTAAATTTGGGTAGCTAAAGGAGAGTTCAAATAAGAAGTTATTGGTTAATTTTAAAATATTACTCCACATGTAAAAGATAAAAGTCTTATTATCCTTTTTACAAAAATATGATAAATTCTATTGATTCAATCAATAATAATATCATCTAAGTTTATAACAAGAACAAAGAAGTAATTTTCCGGTTCAGACACTTAAATTCGTGGCCTTATTAAATTTTTTTAAAGTATCTAACATTTTACCTCGTTAAACTAGTGATGAGAGTCATTTATTTTTTCTCACATCAAGTACAAAAATTTAATGAATTTTGCACTTTGAAATATTTTTTAAAGTAATATTAGAAACTTAAAAATTTTATTGAAATTTTTATTAGAGGGTTGTTTGAGATGATCTAAATAAGTGTACTTTTTGACTTTTTATGAAATATGAATTGAGTTTGGGTTGAGTTTAAAATAATGTGTTAGAGATGTGATATAACTTAAATAAGATGATGTGACTTAAATAGAATAATGACTTTTTAACTTTCTTCATGTCGAACCAAGCCTAAATGTTAATTTACATGATTTCTACACATATAAAATATTGAAGCAAAAATTTTAGTAAACTTTTCTGATGTGTAATATTCTTTATATTTTTTACTTAAAATTACAACAGCACCCCCACGGCAACCGCCGCCGCCTCGTCGACCCACCGGACCATGTTGTCGACGCACCGCCGTCGTACGGAGGGGGTCTCGTTGATCCGCCGAGTAACAAGGAACTCCATGGAGCAGAGCCGGCCCATCGTCCGCCAGTAACCGCCGTAGTTTCCGAGAGCGATGGTTCCGTCGCTGAAATCAAAGGCGGTTAGTGCGTGGGGAACTTTGCGGTCAGAGAAAGGCACGTCGTGGTTCTTGAAGAGCTCTGCGGCGGCGATGGCTGACTGGACAGCGATGGTGTTCATGGACCCGAGTTGGAGCCACAGAACGGGTCCGTATTTGGGTCGGAGCTTGTGTAGGGTCTGGTGGGGCATAGGTCCGAGATCGAACATGTTGCCGAACACGGGCCAACCCGGTGGGCCGGGTGGTCTGGGTTTGTTAGGGCCGGGTAGGGCATATTTGAAGAAGATGAAAAGAAAAGGTAGAAGAAGAAGAGTTAATGGAGTGAACCAAGGTGGTGAACTCACCCACTCCATTGTTCTGTTTTTGAGGCTTTCTGCCTCTCTGCTTTGCTTTATTGAGCCCTGAATTACTATTTTATTTATTTATTTTTTTAAGTAAATCAAAAACACATTTTTAAAGTTTATTTAAATTTGATTTAAAAAATTACATTATATCCTTAGAGTTTTTAATTTTATAAAAAATAAGTCTTTTTATTAATAAATCATTAAGTTAATTAACAGTTTTTAATAATGTTAAAAAAATTTCAATTAATTCTATTAAATAAAAAATTATGACAGTAAGTTATTTGTAATTTTTTAAATCACAGGAATAATTTATATTTTAAAAAAATCTCAAAAAATGTATTTATAATCTATCACTTTTTTTTTGTGTTTTGGGGGGGTTGTTTTGTTTTTGAATAAGCCCTGAATTACTTAGTTGATTGACAACAATCTTACATTTTGCTCAGTTAAAAAAAAAAAAAAAAAAATCTGACATTTTGTTTAGCACCCTTTTTTTTTTTGTTTTAAAATTATGTTTTGCCTTTTTTTTTTTTGGGGGGGGGGGGGGAGATGTCTTTTAAGTTTTTATTTTTATTTTTTTATTCTTTGGACATTCATGTTTTAAAATTTTCTCAACTTTTTTTAAAAATTAATATCTATTCAAAATTAAATATAAAATGTCATGTTAGTTATCATATAAAATAAAAAAATATATATTAATATTAGAGTTTGAGTTTATGTCAAAGATATGAGTTATATATATAATCAAATATTTTCATATCATGTGATTGACAATATATAATTTTGTCTAATTTATATTTGAGAAAACTCATATATATATATATATATATAAAGTATAAAAGTGTAAAGAAAAAACTAGAATAAACAAATTGCCAAATATAAATGAGGAAAAGTATAATTTATTCTCTTTTTTTTTTGTGTGTGTGGTTGAAAATGATTTAAAAAAGTAATTTTAATACATAAAATCGAGACAAAATGGTATTTTTATAATTTTAAATAAAAAAATTATTCAAAAATCTCTTTGCTTATTAGCTCAAACTTATATTAAAATTGAGTTTTAATCCCTCTCTTAATATCTCTCCCTTTTTCCATTCTTTTTTTTTTTTTTCAGCTAAATTTCAAAATATGATTTAAATGGTTACTCAAATTTTTCTTAACAATTTTGTGTCTTTTAAATCTATAACTCTGTCATTACTTTAATTTTTATACAAATTTATACTTAAAATGAATTTATTTATTAAAATATTTTATATCAGTGACGAAAAAATCCCAAATTTCAATTTTAAAGCAAAAAAATTACAAAGTCTACCACCACTATCATACAACAAAAAGGAAAATCCCCGTATAACCCTATAATTAACAACTGAAGTTGACATCTCACCAAAAGAGCAGAATATAATATAGAACCGAGACGGGACTACTACGCTTCCTGGCAAATATTAAAAAATAAATTTATTTTTTTATGAAAAATATTAAAAATATTCCTTAGGATAAGTGACAGAGAGAGTAAGGACAAGGGGTCATGTGTCCCTAGATTTTGAGTTTTTTTTTTTTTTTTAAGAAAATATTTTAAATAAAAAAAATTATAAAAATATTATTAGAGTGAAATGTCAATGACATTTTAAAAATTATGAGAATAATAATGGTTATTTTGATTGAAAATCAAGAGACTACTATAAATCATATTATTTATCAAAATTTTATAGAAATTTTTTAATGTAACGGTGCTGTCATTATTATTGACATATAAGTATTAGCAATCTCACTATAAAGATACGAAATTTATTTGATTGTTAGTTACATTTGAGATGTGAGGTTCACTCTCTATGTGTTTATTTACTATTAGTTGGCGATATCACATACTAATGATGACGTGGTATTACCATTATATTGAATTTTTAATCAAATTTTGTATAAAAAAATAATTTATCATTATATAATTTATTTTAGGACATATATTCATATTTTTTAATATTGTCCATGGTACACTAGTTACAAATAACATTATTTTTCTAATATTTCTTGAAATTAATTGTAAAAAGTTGCGTGGAATATTTTTTGTAAAAATTTTCGATATTATAATTAATAAGTGTCCCCCTCTAATTTAATTTTCTAGTTTCGTCACTGCTTAGGATCGTTATTAATATTGAAAAATATGTAAAAAGAAAAAATTATAAATATTTTGAGATATGTGAAAAGTGTATCAAAAATATTTTGGTGTTTTATGATTCTTAAAAATAAGCCTTAAGATTGTCATTATCTAAAGGGGGATGCACTAATAAATCTCAAATTAATAACTTATACACTGTTTAGTCCTAAAAGTTTTCTTATAGACTGAAAGGTCCCATTATAATGTTTCAAACATCAGATTAATGTTTCGAACATTTGATTTCGAACATCAGATTAATGTTTCGAACATTAGATTGATGTGCAAATGGGACTAAATGGAGCATAAGAAAACTTTTAGAACTAAATGGTTCAACTTTTCAGAAATTAGGAAATATGGATAAATTTTCCTTATCAGGTCTATTTGATTTATTTTTATTTTTGTATTACTTTTTCAATCTTGAGTCAATTTTTTTTTTTTAAGATCCATCTTGACTAGATGATTCTAAATTTTTCTTTTATATTTTAAAAAAGGAAAATTTATCCATAAATCCTATTTTTGAAATGTTGAACCATTTAGTCCTAAAAGTTTTCTTATGCACCATTTAGTCCCATTTTATTTTGATAATGTTATTATTTAATTTTGATTATTTTACAGATTACAATAATACCCCTTTTGTGGAATGTTTGTTTCTTAAAAATCTACAACATCATAAAAACATATACATCAAACACCACTAAAAAAATATACATCAAACATCAACGTATACTATTAGTCTCAAACATAAGTTATCATGTAAAATAAGACATTAACAATCAGATACATTAGTCTCGAACATTAACAGAGAGATTGATCAGATTCGAACATTAGTCTCAAACATAAGTTTACTAGTGTATGTCCGTGCCTAAAGGCACGGTGTAAATAATATTGGAATTAAAATGCAGTTGTAATTCATATCTATCATGTTGAAATTTATGAAATCTGTGTCCTTTTTTTGATAAAGATACTAAGAAAATATAAAAAAATATTATTCTTCTACGCTGTAATATTCTCAAGACACAGAAAAGGGGAAAAAAAACTCACACACAAATATTATTGTCAACTCGAATTGCTACGGAATTTGTTTCCCAATGGAAACCAAGTACCCCATAACCAACAAATAACTTCAACTAATAATAATAATAATAAGGACCTTGCTACATCCCCTTAAAAATATCCCCCCTAATCCCCCTAATTTCCATATCAAGTAAAAAAAAAAAGGAAACAGTTGCCCAAATTGAAAATTAGGGGGATTAGGGGGGGTATTTTTAGGGCTCCAAATCATTTCCCTAATAATAATAATAATAAATCAACTATTAATAGGTACCAAAGGATATAGATCAAATTTATCACAATTTTAGCAATAAAACAAACTAATTAATCTAATTACAAATCTAATTAATTAAATCCAAAGATAATTAATTACAAATCTAATTAATTAATGTTTCTAGCAACTTTTCCTATGGTTTCAACATATCCGCATAACTAACTAATTAAAATAATGCTTGGGATAACATCTCTACCAAAACCAAGACATCAAACAGAGCCAAGAACTCCACCCTAATCTTCTCCATTGTCACCGTTGAAGTTGTTGCACCCTATGAAGCAGATCACATAATGGTGCTTAAAGATGGAGCGAAAAAACATAAAGAGATAGATTAATGGTGCCCAACAAATAATCCAAGTCAATTAAGAAAATAACAATTCAGAACATTAGCACTTGTTCTTGAGTACAAAACCCAATAAAAAAAATAATAATTTTGATAAAAATACATTCATAATAGACCTTTCAGTCAAACCCAAAAATGACAATAACCAAAAGAGGATAATAGACCTTTACTTTTGTTGCCACTTTCTCAGCAACCAAACAGGACAGAAATATTTTTGTATAACTACATCTGATAAATTTCTATGCTGATAACAAAAAAAAAAGGAAAAAGAAAAAGAAAAAGAAAAACAAATCCAAATAAAAGAGGGGAAGTATGAGAGGGAGAGGGAGAGGAAGAGGAGGCAAAGATTTATTATCATACGTGACAGTCAAAGATTTATTATATTTTTAATGTTTTTTTTAATAACCTTAAACAAAATTAACCGTATATGACAGTCAAATATTTTTTCCAAATCACTTGGTAGCAAATCTATATAATCACAAAAGATTAGACAAAAGAACATAGGTCTAAAAACTAATTCCATTTAATCCAATAACAATAAAAAATGATAAAATTCTATTTTGAACTAACCCAACATTATAGAAAGACGATACCATAAACTAATAATTAGCCAAAGGAAACTCAACAAAAATAAAATAAAATAAAATAAAAATTTGAAGCTGAAAAATATTTATGAACTATTTCCTCCACTTACTCACCAACCAAACATGACAGAATTTTTTTGGTAAAAACTACTGATTTATGGACTAATAAATATTTATACCGATTCAAAAAAGTTTTCAAAATGGAAACAAACAAAAAATAAATATTACACTCACTGTGTAATTCCATTCCATGTGAAATAGGTCCATACTCTCACACTATTTAATTTCATTTTTAGAATTTATTTATTTTTAAATTTGACAAAAATAAAACTCAAACAAATATTTTCCAAATTTTAAAAAAATATTTATGATCCAAAAATAGAAAATCTTAAAGCTCAAACTCAATGATTTAAAACAAATCAAACTCTAGCATAGAAACAAAACAAATATGAAATCGGAAAATGACTTGGAGCCCTAAAAAGCCCCCTAATCCCCAAAACGACGTCGTTTTGGAGTTTTTTTTTTTTTTTTGCCTTGGTGTGAATTTTCGGGGGATTAGGGGGCTGAATTTTCGGGGGACATAGCAGGGCCCTATGAAATCTATATAATATGACCGACACTTTGTTTTGGTCCGGCAGGGCAATCCTCTGAATTTATTCTTTTTAAATTTTAAAATTAAAATTAAACAAAGTGATGATGAAAATGTGAATTAATCAAAAAAAAAAAAAAAAAAAAAAGAACAAATCAAACTCTAGCATAGAAACAAAACAAATCTGAAATCTATATAAACAAATCCAACACTCTGTTTTTCTTTTTGTGAGTGAAGCAAAAAGAAAAAAAGAAAACAAAAAGAATTCTATGAAGCTTTCAATTGGTAGAAATGACTCAGCATGGTCCAGCTTTAATTTGCATGTTTGAGTGAAACAAAAAGAAAAAAAAAATGCTCTGAAGCTTAGAAAGTTTTTAGAAGGACACAAATCTAAAACGATTTAACAAATGCTTATACGATACCTTCAAAAGGAGTGTATACCATAGTGTTTCCCAAAGACTACAGATATATAGTAGACATTGAATATTAAGAAACAATCACTACAACAAAAAGTATAATTAATAACATTTATTTATAGCATTCTTTTATAAATGTTATAAAATAAAAAGTATACATAACATTTTTTAATAAAATGTTATAAAAGATTTTTGAATAATAACATTTAACTTTTTATAGCAATTTTTTATATTTTAATAGCAATTGAAAACCAATATTAAAGGTCCCTAAATACGGAACTTAGTTCAACAGGATATAGCATGGAGAGAATGCTATTGAAACCTGAATAAAAAAAAAGGCGCTCTAAATCTGGCGCTATTTTTCCATTCAGTTTCCAGCTCTTGCACGATCCCTCTCTTGCGTTGTATTTCTTCCATGTATAATCGCAAATTGAGCATACAAAAAAACCCTAGAAAACACTTGATATTTGTTTCAAGTTTTTGTGTTTGATTTGGCAAGTTTGTGTCTCCGATTGGACGAGTTGGTCGATTTACTGGAGCAGAGCTGTAAGGAGTTGAAGCTCTGTTATTCATCGTTGAAGTTGCTAGGTAATTTGATGTTTTATGTACTTCTTTCTCTTTGGGTTATTTTTATTTTATTTTTTTTTCGAAAAATTGAACCAAAAATAGAAGAAGAAGAAACAGTCAGTGCTCTGTTATTTTGGATGATTTGGTTTTAATTTAGTAAGAAGTACATTAACTATTTCTATGATTTTAGTATGAAGTTGAAATGAGTTTTTCATCTTCTTGAAGGAATTTGTTCAATTTTCATTCTGGTTTTGTATTGTACAATGTTTTTGAGTAGTAGTGTATTGTTTGGATTGTTGAAATTGTCTACGTAGGTGGTAAAGTTATATAGGGTCATAGTTTCTCTGATATATTGCACTAGTATATATTATTATGCCTCTTAGGTGCTTGATAAAATGCCACTAAGAGTGGCTGACTCTTACTATACTTGTATCTTGTTTTCTTATGAGTTTTTCAAAATCAGATTAGCATCTATATCTATATCTATATTTATATATATGTACACATAAAGATAACCATTATATTTGAAATTTAAAACGAAACTGAGTTCAAGTGTTTGTTACTAGTTTTATTATTATTTGCCTTAGAAATAGTCAAATAATATAAAACGAAACTGAGTTCAAGTGTTTGTTACTATTTTTATTATTATTATTTTTTTAAAAAAAATCAATATTGGCTTCATTTCATTACAAGAGTTGGTATACCACCCCTACAAAGTTAAATACCCACAAAATGTGATCACTTGTATTTGCAAAAGAATTCTTGATAAAAATGCAAAAGTCTCCCATGCTATACACAGATATTACAGAAAGTAGGTCCCCTAGGTATTTTCTTTAGAAGAGAAAAATTAAAAATGTTACAGGGTCCCCATACCAAAACAAGCTACACATCAGATTTGGATCCTTTTAATGTGTTCAGGGTCCCCATACCAGCTGTATGTGGACCATGAACTCACCCCATAATCCCAAAATCTGAATCAATGTCAGCACAAAGATATGAGTATTTTCCCTTGCACAGCCCGCAAGGGTAGGCCACAAAATATTCACCTGAACATCAATACTAGTATAGTCAGAGTCAGGTTGATTACCCAGGTAAAGAACCAACCCAATTTTTTATCCCACTGAGGAAGATCACTAAGCAGAGCCCTAGTTCACAAGCTTGCTCTGTAGCTAATGAGGATTCAACCATTCTGTGCTAAAAAACACAATTTAGGACAGACAAATCAATCACGTTGGATAACTTGTTATAGTTTCCATGGAGAGCAAAGCTAGACGAGCAAGTTACAGAAAGGCAAAGTTGAAGGTAACAGCTCTTAGGTTTTGCTGGCATAGAGGCTACATTCCTTCCACTACACTCCTAAATGTGAAGTCACACCTTTGTTTACCCAGAATAAGTGACATTTGGAATTTTGATCACCAATGTCATTAAGTCTAACCTTTTAAACCTTTGTTAACACATAAGTTGAGAACAAGTGTAGTTTTCATATTGTTTTTCCAACTCTTTCTTGTTCTCCATGGATATACATATATATATACTTCTCCAATTGTGCTCAAGTCAAAAAGTTTTTTCCAAAATCAAAACCTCATCAAACTTGACCATAGAATAGAGAAACAGCAGATATCAAACACTAATCATGAATAGAAACACCAGGGACAAAAAATTTGTAAATGCAAGAATGTGAATTAGATCAAACAAAATCCTTTTCATGGACACATCCAAATGGGTCAGAAATAGTAACAGACAATACCATGCCAAAACAATAAAAATTACACCAATAAACCGTTTGAATCAATGAAAAGCTGAATAATTATCATATAGTCATAAATGAAATGCTTGCAAAAAATATCACAAGTTGATCAAACCTGCATCAGGAACACATGTAGCTGAGGATGAGAATTTGGGTCAACTGTCACTTCAAATAGTGGAATAAAAACGTTGTCTAAAATATTGTGAAAGGATGTAACGGTTCCCATGCTCTTGTACACATTGTATAGCCGTGGGAGCTGCATGCAATTCAAAATGATAAAATTGTAATCTACTCTGACAGTATAGAAATCACAGAAAACTTAAAAGAAAAATATTAAGAGCAAAAAAGGCATGGGTAGCCTTAGCCTAAAGAAAACTCTCATGCAAGCAAACTTCCAAGGAACAGGAAAATCTACCGCAATCAGAAGACAATAGATGGAGCAGAAGACAAACTCTGGATCATAACAGAGATCCCCGTAATTGTTTTTGACATGAAAGGTCTCAATCCTTTGTTCTCTTGATAAGTAAAACTTCTTATCTAAATCTATAAAGATAAAATATCATAATATGTTTCAGAAAATAGAAACTAAAAGGCTCCAAATAGTATGACTGTAGTGAAGACTTGTGCATTACTTCTTTCATTTTACTTCATAAACGGAAAGAAAACCTATTCAAACTCAGTTCATAAGTTCACCATCACAGCCAACTTTTAGGTTAAAACCACTGGTTGTTGGTACTCTTAATATGCAGTGAACAAAATATGGGGTTGGAGGCTATTAGATAGTTAGACCTATGAGTTTTTTGTGTGAGGTGGCTGCTATAGGGCGACTTTCAGAAACTTGGGTTAATGTTGCCTATGATAGGTATTGTCGTGGGTTTTAGTTATAGAAAGCTTCAAGGGTTAGGGTTTTTTCAGGGTAAATAAAATTTAAAAGGTTGCTAGGAGTAAAAGGCTAGTTTGGATTTGAATTTCAGAAGTTGCAAGTTGCAGGACTTCTGGAATTAGTCACAAGATTTTTGTAGGAGCAACTATTTTATGGTATTTTAGTGTGGATTTAGTGGCCAAAGGGCAGAGGAAAAGATTGGTGACAATTTGAATTTTGAACTTGATTGGCTAGAATTATAGGTTGAAAAGGGGTTGTTCTTTGTTCTAAGTCTATGAAGTACCTGAGAATAGTAAGTTGCAAATGTGCACACAGAAGAAAACCAACAGCTTACCGATGCAAGAGTTAAGCAAATCTCACACAAAGAGAAATATCAGTTCTTTATAATATCAACTCCATTGAAACAATGAGATTACACATATATTTACAAGCCAAAAGAATCTCCTACCCAAGGACTAAAACTCCAATTTAGAAACTAAGAATATTTGGTAACTAAAAATCTTCTAGATCAACTAGAAATCCAAAGAACCAAGTATTATAACTTGACTCAATTTATGACTTATGAACTATGACAAACTAAGAATTTTGAATTATCAAATTATCCCTAATTACTTCAACCTAATAAGATGACATAAAATATAGACTAAATAAGAACGACTTTTACAATCAAAATTACAGGATTTCTTCACACTTGAGGTGCTTAGAGCAGCCATTATCCCTTGCTGCCAGATTCCTAATTCTAGAGGAAAAACTGCCTGCAAGTGTTCCCAGCGGCAGAAGACATCCAGCAGACATTTTATGTAACCCTTTCAAAGACAACAGACTTGAACCAAACACGCAACCTGATACATGAATTCCTATCACAACTAAGAACTAATGCTCTATGCCATCGGCAAGAAAAAGCATTACATACGAACCACAAACAACCCACATTATGTGAACTCACATCACTCAACCCACAATATGAGACCTCACTACACTCAAGAAATGTTGACAGCAAGCAACCTGCTAGATAGAACAACAATTCATAAATGTGTAAACAAGTTAGCAACAAAACTCTCTCAATATGGGCAAGTGAAAGGTATGTGATTTAATGTCCTCCCCACACTCAACCCTCTATGATATGGTCTGCTCCTGCAATGACTTTTCAACCTGCACATTAGCCAAACAATTATATAACACTTTATTTATGCTCCCATTCACTCAACCCACTTGAAGTGATCTCACATCCCTCAAAACTCTTCTAACCGGATCCAGAGAGGTAATGCTATTCTTCAAAATTGAATCTGCCAGCCTCCATGTCTCTAGAAACCACCTGTCCCTTTGATTACTATTCAGGTTAGTAACAGAAAGCATCCGAAATCGAACCATATCAATTATTTGCTTAATAACCCACCGGATCCGGGTATGCTGCGAGGGCTCACAAAGAAGCTTGGAAACGTCGCTGCTTCATGCATATTCAACCAAAAAAAAACAGAAAAAAAAGGAAAAGTTTGAGGGCAGGTACCACTCTCTCTCTCTCTTTCTCTCTCTCTAATTAAAAGCCTCCGTTTATACTTGCGCTAGCAAAAACTGAACCAAACCCACACCCCACCACCCTCTTCTCTTTCTTCCTCTGCACAAACATTTTAGACACATTCAGGGCTTCTTGATTCTGGGTTCTTGTTTAACACATTCAGGGCTTCTTTATTCTCATCAAAGAAAGAACTTAGAATTTCAAACATGTAATGAGAATGAATGTGCACACCTCTACAATGAGCTGCACATTCGCATAGTTATTATTGTTAGTCCCACCAGGAACTTCTACAAACTGATCGGCAATTCTAATGTGCTCAGCATTGATTCTCATGTCCTCTGGAGTAGCCATGGCCACCAACAATATTGCCTTCTCTGTACCAAATGTTTCATAAGCCCATGTCCTTATGCTACGTATAAACTTCACAGCTGCCATTCCGTTGTTCGCTACTAAGATACTGTGTATTGGCTTTTTTCCCCCAAGAGCATAACAGAACTCATTGGGATACTGCGGTTGAGGATCTTAATGGAATTGGGCCATTTGTGAATCCATTGCTAAGACGGCCAACACCGACCATGAGTGACCTCCTTTGGGCTTCCGACATACTATACAGCCTGAAACCCAAGTAAAATCAATAGGGACTAGGATTGGATATTATTGATAAAGAATTACTCTAGAGCTGAATTAATTGCTCAACACTCTTATGAAACAGAGAACATAAATCTAATGCTGAATTGGACTTTCTACGATCATCTTGTATGTCGAAAATAATGTAACTTTGTGAAGTAAAGAATCATGTTCTTACTATTTGATTCATTGCTCAAAAGACTTATGAAACAGAACAAGACATGAAAAGTTAAGAAATTATGTTATTACAATTCAAGTCATTGCTCAACAGTCTTAAAACACAAACAAACACCACTACAAACATGTGTATGATTCAGTCTAAATTGGGTATTATAAAATCATCTTCTACCCCAAAAACAAAAGTAACCATGTGAAGTAAAAACTACAAAAATAAACCAATCAAACAGAGCACTACTAAATAGCAATGCCCAAATCAAGCCAATAGAAAACTAATCACAACTGAAACTAAAAAAAGGAATTCAAAAGAATGAGAGAGAGAACAGGATAACTGACCCTGGAGAAGAGCAAGCTCGAATCTTTAAAAATGATATCAAATTATTTCAATCTTATCGGTCAAATTGTCCTCCTTCTTAGGAGCTCTTGTTCGAGAGATTGTACCTGTAACACTTCCTGATTGGAGGAAACTTCCTTTGGGGATGGAAGAAGTCTTATGGAAATCTATTCAGGTGTAGTATACCAAACTTAAATATCTTTTCTTTGAACATAAAATAATCATAACATTAATGGTAATACAACTTGCAGGTAAGATTTAAGGTAGATGAAGAGTGGCAAAAAGATCATATATTTATGTCAATGGATGATCTTTGGAGGGCCTCCAAATCAAGATTAGTTACCAAAATAAGAAAATGATCAAACGCACAAGAAAGGTTTAAACTACGACCTGATAACATCAAATCAATTCATGAGTGGAAGGATTTCTTGAAGGAAAAGACAAGTGAAAAGTTTAAGGTAAGAAACTTCTGAAGTTGTCAATTCTATTTTATGAAGGCAACATATGATAAAGACATTCTATTGTTATCAACACTATTTTATAAAGGCAAATTGTATTTGTATCACTACTATTATGTTTCTCCACCTTTTTGTCATGTTTTGTTGCAAGGGGATCACTAATCATCATTGTTGATTGATGTTTCTTAGGGAGTATGCTGCTATTCCATTAAACATGATTGTCTATTTTACTATAATGTTGTATCAATTTCAATAAAATAGAATGTTTTCGTTGACCAAAAAAAAAAAAAACTAAAATTGATTAATTGCTTTAGGCTAAAAGTGAGAAATTCAAAGCAATTAGAAGGAAACAACTCCCACATACATGCAGTCGCAAGGGATATGCACGGTTGACTGAGGACATGGTAACATTTAATTTTATTATAAATTTTATTTAGTTCTGTTTGTATTTTTTTTATAGTATGAATCTTTTGTTTCCCCCCTAGAAAAACAAGGGTGCAACCTCCTCATCTCTATCTAGAGTTCCTGTCTGGATTCAGGCACATACCAAAAAGAGTGGTGAACCCATAAACACAATCATTCTTTGAAACTATTGTAAGAACATTTCTCTATTTAATAATTTTTATTTTTTATTTTTTTATAATATATCTTGATATTCATATTGGTCATCCTTATCTACTCTGGCATAATAATAATATTATTTTTTTTTTCAGGATAAATTGAAAGAAGTTGAACTTGATGATCCAGTATCATCATCTATTCTTAAGGTAAAACAAGATGCTCTTTCAAAAATACTTGGTCGTGAGAATCGCGGGCGAATAAGAGGGCTTGGCAAAGGAGTTACTCTTACTAAATTATGTGTACTCTCGCAAAGGGATAGTTTTAAAACTCAGGAAAAAGAAGAAGCTACTCAATTGAAAGAAAGAGTGGCACATTTGGAGAGCGTAGTTAGTCATCTAATGAGAAACGAGGCAAGTAGTTTTACGCATTTATTAAATTTACTTATATAGGTTTCAAATTTTTTAACATAATTACATTATTGTCTTTTATTTTTTGGTGTCAGAAGCAAGCAAGCGAGGAAGGATCAACAAGACCTATAGTTTCTCCCTCGGTAAAAAATATTATTTACATTCCATTTTACATGAAAGTAGTGTGCGCACATGCACACACATACATTTTCATTCTATGAGTATATTTATATGTAGAGATCAACTTTAGAATACCACTTAAGGGGTTTGGGTTTTCACTATTCAGTGATACTACATGAATTAGAAATAATTAGCTAGAATGTGAGGGGTTCAAACACCCTAGATAAGATGATGGTGGTCATAGCTCCCCTTAATGATTAGAAGGTTGATCTTAGTACAATTACTTTAATGTTTTGGAAAATGTAAGGGGACAGTTTCTACAATATAATTTAAACAGCTTGAGTAATGTTACTTCAATAAGTTGTTTACTAATACCAAGTAAAAATAAGAAGTTAGGGAAAAAAATACATACAGGCAAATAAACATAGAATTTACATAATAGAAATGTTCTCTTTACTAGCAAATGCGAGTGTCTTCTTCTTCAAACATCATACAAAATTAGAGGATACAAATGTCTATATTGGGTATAGGTGTTGGACACATATCCCCCATGTTTACCCTTGTCATATCCAGTGGACACAAGTACAATGGGAGAAGTAGAAAAGTCTGTGTAACACATCTTATGAGTATTGATTTAGACAATTAAAATTCTTGGTTGACTCATCATTATTGTGTATATATATAGAGAAAGAGGGGAGCTAACAACCATATATGAGTGACAGTTTCTCTTGTTTGTCATTGCCTTGTTACTAAAATGTCAGAACACTAACACCCCCAACAAGAAATGCAAGTTGCTGGATTGGATGGGGTCAGGGGAAGTAGTTGCTGAAGGGCGTTGGTCTTCAAGTGATCCGAAACAACTTGTCCATCACATTCCTATTGGACCTAATGCCATGAGAGTATGGGTAGATCTCGCAAGAGAAGTGGAGCATATTTATGGAGGCCTCATCGACATGACTTACATTGAAGACGCTGTGGGTACTACAGTTGCATGGCCAGCTGACAAAGTTGTTATGGGGCAGTGATCACTTCTACAGGTTGGTAATTTTTTAAAAGATTACAAATATTACTCTTCATGAACAATTTAAATCTTATTATATTTGTTAAACTGATTATACTTATTGTGACGTGTTGATTATTGTTTTACAGTTATTAGGTTTGGAAAGAAGATGGAACCAATAGAAGTCAGCGTGGAAGTTTGTGGGTGCAGAAAAAAGAATTTGAATGTGTTATTGTCTTGTACATACCGACATTATGACTTTAAGTTTTAGTTTTTATTTTTATTTTTTTGAACATAGTGACAGATTGTGTTTTGGTACTTTATTAAGACAATGTTATGACGATTTTATTATTTCTTGAAATTTGTGGTGATAAGTTATTTTTCAATGATGATATTGTTTTGTATGTGATGGATGAAAATGTGTTTGTTGCATTTACAGAATTTAGGTTTCCAATATTGGTGTTGGAATGGATTTTTATTATATTTATAAATACTATATGATAGCATTTAAAATTGCTATCATAATGAGGTGTTTGTAGCATTTAAAAAATGTTATCATGCTTTATTATAACATTCTTAGTTAGTTATGATATGGTAAATTGTAACATTACTAGATTGCTATAAAAACAATTTTATAGCATTAACAAAATGTTATCCTTTGGTATTTGTAGTAACTTTTAGCTATTTCATAGCATTCAAAAATTGTTATAATATATTTACGATAGCGTTCAACGATAACATTCGATAAATGTTATTAAAAATGATACACTTTTAATAACATGGGCAAACATAGCATTCCAACGAATGCTATTGCTTACTTTTGATAGCATTCATCGAATGCTATAAAATGTGTTTTTTGTTGTAGTGAATGAAGAGGAAATATACCCAACAAATGCTTCAAATGGTTGAAGAAAGACAAAGATTGAATATAGCCATGAATTGAAAACACAAATATATAAATAAATAAAAAAATAGAATTTATTGGGGAAAATACAGCTTTGATGGACGATAGCGATGTTTCGGAACCAACGAAATGTGTTCTGATGAAGTGCAGACTCTTCCAATTGTTGCAGAAATTTGAACAATTGAGCAACCAAGTTCAGGTAAATCTTGAAATTTATACTCTTAAACATTGATTTCAATGACATATTTGGTTATAAATTTCTTGTAGTTGTCTCTAATTTTTATTTTTTGTTTCAGAATTTAAATTTCTTGCAGCTTTATGCAATGAAGTGAACGGCATCACTGCCAATTCTTTTCCTGGCTCTGAAGTTTTCAGTGCTCTTCAGGACCTCAGTATATTCCTTTTGCCAATAAATATAAATAAATTTTATTCTTCTTCTTCCACTTCTTCAACCCAACCCTAATTAGTTTATTGTATGTTTTGTTTCGCATTAGGTACTGAACATGAACATTTGAAGAAAAAGTACCACGAAGAGTGTGAACTTGTGAAGAAGAAGTACCTTGAAGAGTGCTCTTAACGGAAGCGGCTCTATAATGAAGTGATTGAGCTTAAAGGGAATATCAGGGTCTTCTGCAGGTGCAGACCATTAAGCCAAGATGAAATTGCAAATGGGTCTACTTCTGTAGTTGATTTTGTTTCTTCTCAGGAAATGAGTTGCATTATTTGCTCTGATTCTTCGAGAAAGAATTCTATGGTTGAAATGGTTGAAGAAAACACAAATATTGAAAGAATTCAAATGGTTGAAGAAAGACAAAGATTGAATATAGCCATGAATTGAAAACACAAATATATAAATAAATAAATAAAAATAGAATTTATCACCTCCCAACACCACAGGCAAGACTCTGTCTCATCCTCTAAGATATCAGCATCAGCAATGAAAAGCACAGTGCTCTTCACAGAAGCAACAGTAGTGGAAAACCCAAAAGCAGAGCCACTCTCTCAAAAGGACATAGTGTTTGCATTATCTTTTGATCAAAGCATGGATAGATAACAAATATGCTTAAATTACATGTCTTTGTGTTTGTGTGAGCCTCACCATAGCAAATATAGATCAAATGAATGAAATCTTCCTTACCGTAGAAGTAATGTACTCTTCGTGAAGTGGCTTTTGAGTACACATATTATAGATAGTTCTGTATACAAAATTAAGGAGAAGACCCACACACAATTAACAAAACCATTACGTATAAAAAGCAATTAGATATCAAAACAGATGATCGAAAGGATACGTATAAAGCATAATGTAATCCTCCGAAATCATGCTCGGGTTGTTCTTCTAGAATGTTCTTGACTTTGTAATCCTCCGAGTCAATCGTCTTCCTCTCATTCATTGTCATCTTCATTGTCGTTAATTATATTTATTAGTAAAAAAATTATGAGATTAGCGGTGTTGTAGGATTAAAAATCCTTTCAATAGTGAAATTAACGTTCTCATAAAAGAGGTGAGTTGTTAATTTGATGCCATGGAATTGGACTTTATTAATCTCATTTTACAAAAATAACAAACTCGCATTTTATATAATAAAAGATTTTATGAAATTTGTATATATTTATCTCAATTAGCTAATATTACCACCTTTGGTGCACTCAAATTCAATATATTCATAATTACAAAATCAAACATAACCTATAATCCTATTATTAATTTGATAACACTTTTGTTTGTAAAGCATTTATAAAAATAAAAAATAAAAAAATAGATTGATTAAATAATGATAATTACTTGATTACAAAATCATATTTTAGAAATAAACAAATAATGATATTCTAGACATAAGAACCTAAAAAGCAACGGAAATAGCGACAGAACAATCACCTTCTGGATCTTCCAACAAAGCAATGAACCAACACACCACCACCCATTCTTTTTGCTTCATCAATGAAATTGAAACACTCATCAAAATATCAAGGCTATATTTACGTCTTCTCTGTCCGGGACTACCTCAATCCACAAATAATACCATTGATTACTAATAATTCGGCCACAAAAGTTCAATATGGCTTAAAAAATCAGATAGCATTGTATTTCGAATACAAAAATCATATGTCTATAACATCAGAAACTTTGAATAGGCGAGTAAAAGGACAATTATAATTTGATAAAATGAAAACTAAGAACAAAACATATGAAGATGAAAGTGGAACGACTTTAGAAAAACATACAGTGGAAATGGATCATCCGTACAAAGTTTGAACAGAAAAAAAAAAAGCAACTTAAGTGGTGCAAATTTATGAAAAGCGTTAAAGACCTCCTTGAAAGCATATCAATACATGCAATGTAATAAATGTAATAATCAATAATAGTTGTGACAAAACAATTTCTTATACTAAATGAACATAACTCACAAAAGATTGAATTAAAAAGGAACACCACCAACGGGTTGATACCAAACTTTTGTAATACTATTTGTGCAAAAAAATAAAAGAATTAAAAATAAAACTCTTACTATCAATTATTTTGGATGAGCGGGTGCCAACGAACTGGCCACAGTTAAAATGTGAGTTACATTCAAGCTTTTCAAAGCACTTTTATTATTTGCACCTCCAACAGAACCCAAATAAAGACCCTGAGAATCCAATAAGAATGAAATTGATCATTTGAATTGCAAACACCATGTTAATAAAAAAAATCAATAGAAAAATAAAAATGTAAATAGATTAAGTACTAAACAAAAAAATCTCAGTCATATTTATTTACCTCTTCAATTTGGCATGGAACACTATCATCTCTAATGCATCTTGTTGCATACATAGCTCGCCAAAGTGCTGCTATCCGTTCTCTATAAATTTCATCAATTCGATTCATTGCTATTAAGAAAAACTATCTTTTTAATTTATTCCCCTGCCTGCCCCCAAAAAAGTCTTCGGACTACCAAGTCTTTCAGGTGTTCCACAATTCGTAAACTTTCTCAAACTTGGAAATTTCTTATTATCAAATTCCTATCCCTAATGAAAGCCAACCTGCGAAGGCATCTAAAAGGTGCCAAGAACAATAGACATGATCAGAGTCATGATATCATACTGACTCAGGATGCCGTCATATGTGTAGCAACTTAACTGGTGACTTATGATATCATACAGCAACTTTGAAACTATTTAATGGTGACTGCAATAACTAAATTCAATATAGAACGGCATACAAAGTTTCTTCCCACTTAGGAAAAAGAAGAAATCACATGCAAGAAATCACAAAATTACTTGATTACAACATCATAATTTGTAAATAAATTGCTTACTGTTCTAAACAATATAATGAAATTGTGTGACTTCTATAAAACCTAAATGATTTACTCACTATTATCAAAATGTTATCATAAAAAACAAACTGAGGCAGATGGAGCAGGGGCAAACTGTGAATTAGAGACAAACTATTATCATAAAAACAGGGGCAAAATGTGCTTCTTTTGCAAATCAATCACTAACCACAAACAAAACCTAGCATTTACATACAACTTTAAACCAATTTTATGTATACAAAAGAAATTCATAATACCCAATTCTAGAACAACATATTGATTATGGATTTCATTAGGGTTAATCACTAAAACAACATATTGGGTTTTCTATATTTCATTAGGGTTAATCACTACAACTTCCACCCCTATTTTCAAAACCCAAATAGAAGGGGGAGAAATAGAAGAAGATATTGAGGGGGGAAACCCTAGATTCTTACACCACCTAAAAAAAACAACAAAAAACATGGAGGATAGCTTTCTACCTTGGAGCTGTGTAGGGAGAGAGGAGACAGAGATTGAGGCAGATGGAGCTATATTCCGGATATCACCACCGGGGTTATATTCCGTCGGAGCTAATCACCACCGGAGAAAGAAAGCTTGGTGGAAAGAGGAAGATATGTGGTGGGAAGAGGAAGAGGTGTGAGAGAGCAGAGCTTCAAATTTTGAAATCCAAATGTGAGAGAGAGAAGATGTCTGTGTAAACAAAAGTGAGGGAAACTGAACCATTGAAATGTCTGTGTAAACAAAACTGATCTCAACCATTGATATTTATCCAAACTGATCTCAACCATTGAAATGTCTAAAGGAGAGAGACATTTTCAACCATTAGATTGAATTAATCAAATGGTGTATATTTTGACAAATAGACAAAAGTCAAATCAAGATTCAAAAACATCCTTCCCTTGTTATATAGATTCTCAAACTTCAAACATTAACAATCAGGATACATTACTCCCAAACATTAACAATCATCAACATTCGAACATCATCAGCAATGGTCAGAGAAAATCAAGAACAAGAACAACTTCGTCGGGAATTACTACCACGATGTTCTCATCGAAGACGACGTCGTAATCGCCGATAGCCTCGGCGGCGTTGCCTCCTTCATCTCCACCGTCCTTGACGGCCTCTCTATTCCCTCCGCCTACGTCTCCAAGGTTGGCCCCGACTTCGCCTACGATGTCAATCACGCCCATTTCTCTTCCGAACAACCGAATCGAGATGCCAAGATCGGGTCTCAGGCGGCTCCGATCCTGCGATCCGATTCTCCCATTGGATCTTCCTGACTCCAGGTTCGATTTCGGTATGGCGGTCGGAGTGGCCGGAGAGATACCGCCGAAACCCTAGACCGAATGCTAGGGTTATGCCGCGTGGTGTTCGTTGACATTCAGGCGATCATTCAAGTTTTTGACTCTGGGGATGGAACAGTGAGGTTGGTTGGGTTGAAGGAAAGTGGGTTTTCTCACCTATTGCCTCGAATGTTTGATGATGTTCAGAATTTTTTTTTTTTTTTGATGTTGTTTGATGATATTTTGTTCATGATATTTGTTGATATTGATGATGTTCACAATTTTTTTTGATAATGTTTATTGATGTTTGATAATGTTTTGTTAATGTTTGATGTTGTTGATGTGTTTGATGATGTTTTGTTGATGTTTTAATGTTTGATGTTGTTGATGTTTTTGATTATGTTTTGTTGATGTTTGTTTGGAGAGAAAACAAACATCTACAGAGTTTTGGGCATTTCAGTCAATATCACGTTGAGGTTTTCCTCATTTACCCTTACTAAAAAGCGTAAAAACATAGTGTAACATTGGTCATTTTGTCATTAACATTAGCTTGGGACTAATTGGATCATAAGATAAAACATAGGACCAAATGGGTCATAAGATAAAGATTTAGGATTTATTGGTGCATCACCCACTATAAATGAAAATAAATCGTTTTATTAAAAAAACTTCCAAAAATGTACATATTTTTTCCGATTCTAAATTTTTTTTATAGAAGAAATTATTTTTATTTTTATTTTTATTTTTTAAGATCCTCTAACGTAAGTAAGTTTGAGTGAATTTTTTTAGAAAAAAATATACCAAAAACAAAAATAAGTCAATTTAAAACAAGTTTTAAAAAATCAACTCTCAAAAGAAAGTGTCAATAAAACTCGGTGATCCCTGTTAATACGTCCAACCTTACGGGAAAAAGTAGGCACATAAAATTAAATTAAATCATATTAAATATTTTAAGGCAAAACAACAATAAATCTCAAATTTTTATTTGTTAAATCATTTGGTCCTGTCTTTTATTTTATAGATTAATAAGTCCTATTTGAATGTTAAAAGCTCACTATATGCATTTTTTAGATTTCACTTATTTCCGAACATCAGCAACATCAAATATATCATCAAAACATCATCAAACGTCATCAAACATTAGCAACGTTCTGTTCATGTTTTTTTTTATCAAAACAAACTTCACAACGTCATCAAACATCAGCAACGTTCTGTTCATATGTTTTTATCAAAACAAACATCATCAACATCATCAAATATCAGCAACATTTTGTTTATATCACTGCTGGAAAATCTAATTTTAGCGACGTTTAAAAAACGCCGCCAAAAGTACTAAAAACGTCACTAATTCTTTTTGTGACGTTTAGTAGCAAACGTCGATAACGTGGCCGTCGCTATAACTTTATGACGTTTGAAAAACGTCGTTATATTAGTATAGGCGGCGTTTTTAAAAACGCCGCCAAATATGCTGCCTAACTATCCTATGACACTTAGCGACGTTTTTTGAAACGCCGTCATAGACATTTATACATTTTTCAAATTTAGCGGTTAGGGTGGGATATAGTGGCGTTTTTTAAACGCCGCCATAGCCTTTTTTTATTTTTTTAATTTTTTAATTTTATATGATTGAACAAAAAAAAAACCTGTCAAATAATTATTAAGAACTAATAATTGATGTTTATTACAATAACAAATAAACTAAGCTTGAAAATAAAATAAAAAATAAAAAACAATGCATTGGATACCTAAGAATAGCAACAATTCAGACTTTAAATACATTAATTAAAATCAAAATGGTCAAGAAATGTAATTTGCCCAAAAAAATTAAAAAGGAATATAGTATGGATTTATGAAATCTTCAAACAAAATTGATTCATCTCCCCATCCAGATAACACTAGATTTTTCTTTCCCCGTGGTTGCTAACAAGATCATTCTCAGCCATGAAATTCAAGAATTCATAAGGATTGATTTTCAAAATAATACTTCATTAACTACAAATAAATAAAGGAAATAACTCACAGAAATAAAACACTAAGCTTATGTACACTCTGCATGAGTACCAAAGAAAATAGGTAGGACAAACTTGAAATCTTAAAAGTAAAAATCTAAGATCCACATATTAAGATACCTTCTTTGTAGATGTATCATCTGTTAGATAAGTTGAAGAATCTAAAGCAAGAAGATAGTTAATACTTTCATATATATCCTCGAGACAGGATGTGTTGGACCTTGAGCAGTAATTACAACAATCATTATCTGACTGCAAAATAGCAAGAAATGGGGATTATCCATAAGCAAATGTAAATAGGAAGCTTCTTTCCTGAATGAGTTGAATTTGTACTGCAGCATAATATAATGGAAACCAAAACCAGAGGAGCAAAATAAATAAATTTTGCTTGCTTACTAAATTAGAAAAAGCTATATAATGAAAATATAAAAAACCCAAGATTTTTATCATAGCTTGACCAAAGGAGGTAAATGTTTAAATTAACTAAAATTTTCAAAACTTTTGTTGCAAGGATAGTGCCCTGAGAACTGTGTACTGATTTATTGAAATTAACACATCAACATGTGCCTACATTGTGTTGTATCTGTGTCCTGTATCTATATCCTTGTTCGCTAGGAATTATAAAAGGTTCCTCCAAAGTAAATTGGTGTTTATTCCAAATTAAATCTTTAAACAAATTAACTGAATAGGTCTAGCTCAACAATCCATAAGCTCTTATGTAAATTATATATATAAGCCTCATAATTAAACATTTAGCCAAGCATCAACACACAAGGCCATAGAAAAGCATACCGCTTCTGCACCATAGCATGAACCACAGTATGTCTCATTGTGTTCAAGCCTTCCACCATGTCTTTGTAAAGGCTTTTCAATCTGTGCCGTTTATAAAAAGTTAGTATAAAAAGTCAGTATGTCTCATGGTGGATTTCAAGAACTGTTTATTACTGACCTTGGGAGCACCAATACCCTCCTGCCTTTCTTCTATTACATTACCATGAGCATCAATTCTTTTCTTGAATATGTCATGTTTCCGCAAGCAGACATAAAATTAAATGTCACTCATAGTGAATGCAAGCGGTTAGCTATGTTCAGGTTAAAATTGTGGTGTAAATTTCTACTAGAGTTTGATTGATGCTGTTCTAATTCACCTCACTCTTTCCATGCCTCCATATTTCTTCTATTAGCATGATATTCTATACCTCAGTTGGTTAACTTGAATAGTACAAAGGTGTGGAAGGTTTAGTACCCGTAGGCCGTAACCAAATATGTAACATTCAGTGCAATGAAAGCATCCCTTTATGCATCTTCAATGCAAGATAACATGAGAAATTCCACCATCGTGAAAACGTTGATGGTTGATAGAGGGTAAATTTATGGCATATAGTTTTGGGGTAAAAAGAGAATTTCATGACAAAATTAGAGCAAACTTTCTGTGTATCATATATATAATCGCTTTGCAATACATACAACGTCAAGATGTTGCTCGCCACTGATATCCATGGCATCAAGGCTGAGTATGGAACATGGAAGGGCTGGAAAAGTGACATCAAACTGCAATTTCCAACAGAGCACAGTTAATGTATAAATTATTCTAACACAATAAAAGCAAATGTATCAATCAGTTAAAGAGGACAATTAAGGTGAATCAAACAATTATATATTTTCCACAAAAATACTTCATAAATATACAGTGTGGACAAACACTTTCAACGATGGTACTATGGCACAAACACATGTTTTGGTTATTTAAATGCAAGGGTAACATTGACCATCCCCGAAGTTTGAAAAAATATAATAAGCCCTAAGTTTGGCATAATTGCAATAACTTCCCTTTTAGTAATGCTAAATTGGCCAGAACTAATATAGATGGTGTGCATAAAAATTTACTTTAGTGTAAGAGAGATATCATTTTTTTTTTTTTATCAATATGACTAATAAATGATTGATGAAAAGGAAACACAGTGTTATGTGAATTGAAATCTTAATGAAGCACAATGTAATTATGCCAAACTTGTGGGGCTCAATGTATTAATTTCAAACATAGAATTTACCCTAAATACAAATATTATCAAAATCCAGACAAAAGAGAAATAAACAAATTTTTTCAAAAAGTCAAAATTCAGAATCATGAGTGCCAGGAGTAAATCCAAAATCCAAAATCCATCTAAAATGGTTGCAGTAGTCTCGAAGAAACTTTCAGTAAAAAGATAAAAGAACAAAGCAAAATATCTCCAATGATTTTAACATCTGCTCCCTTCTCAAGGCACCAGCAAGTGTAGACTCCAATGATTTTAACTATAGGGAAGAGGAAAAGCTTTAGTAGAGCATTTGAATTATTTCCATTTTTTTTTAAAAAAAAAAATGGTTTTAATCATTCAGTTTCTTAACCCAAAAAAGTATAAAACACAACTGATCAACTGTTTAAATAAATGATCCTGTTATGATAACATTTCCAATTCCATATTTTACATACTGATCCTGTGTCACAATGTGGAAGCCACGTAAACATAATGCAATCTAGTATACCTGTTTAGTAGACAACGTAAGAATGTCCTTAGAAAATTTCATGAAAAAGAATAACAAACAATGAGCTGCAACAATTCTTTCCATTGATATCACAACTCTTAACTGTAAATAATCGACCAAATCCCTGCACTTTAAAAAGGACAAAGCACAACTGTTCAATCAAATCATGGTCTATCTTACAACAGGATCATTATGGTTTTGACAAAAAAAATAGTCCAACATCAATGATGTAACTCATTAGCAAGTGATTGTACTAAAATAATAATCAGTTTACATAGCATAAAATGCTTTCCAACACAAATGATCGTACATAATTCCAATTTCCTGTTAACTAGTATAAAACATTTTGAAGTACAAAACCCAACTAAAAAATGTTTGAGTTTAACAGGACATTGAGTTTCTTTCAATGGTTCCTGACATCAGCCAGCTCCAAAGCCCCAGTTTCAAGCATACTGTTCAGGGTAAAGAACTGCAGAAGGCTGACATAAACACTCCTAAGATGGCTCACAATTAGACAACTCATATTTTTCTTACATACGGATTACATCTCATAGATAGATAGATATACCTTTAGTATCTAACATCAAATATCATGCCTGCACCTGTGTAATGTGTACTTATATATATACTAGAGGGCATTGGAAGACCCTCTCTATGATCTATCTAGCAACAATATCTAAGGATACCTTGAAACAAATCCCAAACAAAATTATTTAATGGAATACAATTATATAAGTAAGCAAGTCACCCAAACCCTTAAAAAAGGATCCTAGAGAAAGCAAGACAGAGAAAAAAATCATTGTAAAATCTAGCAACTTACCTCAGCAAGATTGTGCTTTTTGTTTTTTTTTTTGGTTAGGTTTGGGGGAGGGGAAATGAGAAGGGGAAAAGTGGTTGAACAATTGCTCATCACGGTTAGTGTCATGCCTCGCACTAGGAGATCACCTAGCAAGGCTCATCAGAACATAAAATACCCATGACATAAATGTCTGCCAGATATCCAATGTTTGTAATCTGTCATTTCAGCATTGCTTTGTTGTCATGCATTTCTTGTAGTGTTGGCAACGAAATGAATGATAAGTGGATGAATAATGGCTTTGTTGTGTATTATTGTGAAAGACATTTTCAATAACATACCAAATTAGGTTGTCATGCATTGCTTTCAAAATCTAAAAAGTCACCATTCTCAACAAAATTTTTTTTTTTTAAGAAGTCACCAAGTTATCTATGAATGACATTTCGCTAAATAAAATATAAATAAACAGAAATAAAAGTATGCATTAGATTTATGAAACAAACAACTCATACTTCATATTGTTATTCAGGTATATCAATATCAATATATACTAAAAAATAGACTAACCAGATTAACAAGCCTTAAAATAAGAATAGTTAAATGTCAGCACACCAACACTTTTACAAACAAACAAACATATCAACACACTATCCACTTGAGTCTGTTGGTACTTTTACAAACAAACATTACCAACACTTGAAACCCATTGAGTGTGTTTGTATATTTATTTGTAAAACTGTACCAAAGTTCCTTGGTGTGTTTATATGTTTGTTTGTAAAATGTTGTTCTTGACATATGTACACATTGATGACCGTTTCTCATCTGTTGGACTACTCTGGGTGCAATCACCCGGTATACAACCTGAGACGGCTGGTAATCTGCTGGTGGCAAATGGGACAGTTGGACACTCTTGACCTACATTCTCTGCAAGTCTGCAAACAACATTTAATTGTCACTCAAAATTGTCAAACTAACAAGGGAAAATATTGTACAAACTAACAAATTTTGCAAAAGTTTCTTACTCAAAAATGTGATATGTGATATGTAATAATGAAACTGTGATATCTGTGAGACAGAACCACTAGAATAATATGACAGGAGGAACAACTCATGCAAGTAAGAAAAATTTGTAAAATTTGTTAGGTTGTATAACATTACTCAAACCAAAATAGTAATGTCATCACTGCATCTCACCGTGTGCCCACAACCAAAATTTGTTAGGTTGTTAGATTTATGATGAGTGATTGACCCACCCAAGTGGTTCAAGCTCAATGGCTGCTTTGTATTGAATGGGGATCTCCATGAGAGCAGCAAGAGCAAATGCAGTTTCTTTCTCAGAGGGAGTAGCATCTTTAGACATAATGGCTGTGAAGTTAACAAACTGTACACATGGAAGACAGTCAACCAAAGAGACTCTTAATGTTGAATTATAACATGGGTAAGTTGCTTAAAGATATGCTACATTGCTAGCTACTAGCCTTGTACCTGAAAGTTATCAAATTCACGAGCAGGGACCTTCATGTCTTCCCAAGGCCCATCACCAACGCCAACAAGAACAATTGATAATGGATAGTTACTGGTCAAATAAAGTAAAAAGAAGAAAGGGAGGGAGGGGCAGAATTGGAATGTTATTAGAATTTAGTTTTCAGTATCACTTGATGTGGACTTTGCAAGATCAGCTAAACCTTCCAATGCAAAGCTTAATTGGATTAAAAGCAAAAATAAAAAATAATATAAAATAAAACCTTAAAAGTTGGGAGAATTATTATATTATTAATATCTTGATTCAAGATGATAAAGAAAAAAAATTCATTCAGGTATATCTGTTGTATATACCACAGATTTATCAATTAAACACCATGTTGCTCAGGATAATGAAAGTCCTGAGAAGAGTAAGGGGGAATCTGGAGAGAGCCTATGCTTAATGATGACAAGGAACTAGGGAGTGTAGAGAAGGGTGAAAACTATGTTCCCTTAGCTGAATGGTTTGATAATAAGAAATTGAAGAAGAATAAGTCAAAATGAAGAAGCGTCTTGAGAAAAAAAAAAATGATTAAGATAGTCTCTTGGGAACATTAGGAGTATGAATGACCCTATTAAACAAATACATGTTAAGAAGATTTGACTTCTATCAAAGCAGAAATACCTTCTTCTAGATTTGTAAACTTGGTTAAATTTTGAGCACAGGCAACAGACATTTTAGCAGCTCTTGACTCAAATACTTCCAATATTGCACTAGGCTTTAACCAATCCTCAGCTGCATTTCATCAAAGAAGACAAAGAATACAAGTGAAGAGATGTGAATGCAAATCGAGACCATTGTCTCTTGGACTAGTGATTTGTTAAGGTGTCTTGTGTAGTTGACAGTTCAAATTACAATCGAATATTACATACATGATTGTGGTTTAATAACTTCTTAACACAACAATAAATGGTTATATGTAAATTGTCACACTTAGGTCGCAGAACACTGTTTCAACCTTCTCACTCCTGAAAGCTCAAATAAGAGGAAATAATCAGCACACTCAAAAAAGGACAAAATACCTCTTTGAACATTGGAACGACATTGCATTAGATGCTCAATTTGTCCCATATAAGATGTTGTACCAACTGGTTTCTTGCCGCATCTGCCGGGAAACAGTCTTCATGAGAAACCTTGCAACCTACAGAAGAAAGGCATACATGAGCAGCCGTGATGGAATAACCCAGTTGCAATTTACCACATATTAATACCCAAATGCTCAACTGGTATACACTGAAACCTAATAGTTTAAACCTATCCAAACTCCAGTCATGGGAGTTTGGATTATAACATTATTCAGCTATCTATCTAGTGACTTAAAACAGTAGTAGATACAATACTTGAACTCATAGAATGCAAATGCAACCAAGATAATTCCAAGACATATTTATCAAGGCAGATTGAATTGACTGAAATTTCAACAAAATATTTTGTATGATTCCCTTTCTTAGTAAGTTCTACAATCTATCGTCTATCCAAAGAAATAAAATGCAAATTAGAAGTCAAAATTTCAATTCCGTAAACCAAAGTCCAAAGATGAAGATTGATGAGTTTCAGATTCTATAAGCAATGCTCGATATAAAACACAATTATGATACTATGGAAGATCTCTATCGATATCTATAACACTAATCCCCGCTACTAAAACTATAAATTAATATGGGAATTTCGGCATTCAACACAAGAACGCAGATCTTGTTTCCAAATAATACTACTGCCGCAGAAGTTAAGTTCATTCAATACCGTATCTCAAAACCTTCATATCAAGAATAAAAGAGAAATCAAAACAATTAAAAACAATGTTAAAAGTAAGTCATATCACGCACTGAAAAGAAGCACAATATTGTCTCCTTCATATGTACAGCAGGACATAAACGGCAAATAATTCAGAAGCCCATCGGTACAAAGGTAGCCATGGCCACCACATAATTTTCGCACTCTTCAATACCATCCGCAACAAACAATAGTGGTAAACCATTATGAAGTATTTATTATCACTATTGCAGCTATACATGAAATAAACAAACTAAGTGGAGGGAGTGGCTCATAAAATACATACCTAGTTGCGAATGAGTAATTTTAATACAAATTCCATTCATGTGAATAACCATGTAACTATGTGAGGCAAAGCTTCATTACACTCACAATTTTATTGTTTATAGAGGAGGGAAATTGTAGACCAGATTAGAAATAACAAAACTGTATATAATGTTATGAAAGAATAACTAAGAAAACTGTACATAATGTTATGAGAAATCTCAGATCTGAAACATATGTTTTTGAAAAAGAAATCTCAAATCTCAAATCTTAAACATATGTAAACCCTAGGAGAACAATCGACGGAAGGAAGAGCTTGAAAGAGAGAAAGAGCTTGAGAGAGAGAGAGAGAGAGAGCAAGAGAGAGAGAATACGAAATTGAGATTGTAGACGGTGGTGCTTACCTTAGTCAACGATGCAGATGTGGTGGCGGTGGAGCTTCGAAATCGAGAGAGAGAGAGAGAGAACTTCAAAATCGAAATCACTCTGAGATTGGATCTGAGATGAAATCGAGCTGAAGAAGGTTGAATCTCTGAGACTGAAGGGTTTAGAGAGAGAGCAAGCGATCGGGTGAGTGAGAGATTTGAGGGATTGGTTTCCCAGATTCTCAGAGACTATAAGAGAGAGAGAAGGCGTTCAAAACATAAGAGAGAGAGAAGGGTCCTGATTCTCAGAGACTATAAGAGAGAGAGCGAGGAAAAACATATTATTCTAACACATGTGAAGGCGTTCAAAAAACGACTTCAATTCCTTAAACGGTACCGTTTTAGTGAAAATAAATTGCGACGTTTATAAAGCGTCGTTAAATGTTAGAAACAGTGACGTTTTAAAAAACGCCGTTAAATAAACGCCGTTAAACTCTATATTTCCTGTAGTGTATCAAAACTTCATCAAACGTCATCAAACATCAATGTTCTGTTATCATCAACCTTCTGTTCATATGTGGTTTTTCTCAATTGTAGGAATCATCATTTGAGGGGTGCAAGAGAAATAGTGTCCGGTGGGTTTTCTAGTGGCGGTGTTGGGTTTGCATTTGTTGGGCTGTTCATGGTGTCACAAGGTTTTTATGCTTGTTTATTCATATTTTTGTGTCGTTTGTTGCTTTTTATTTGTTTGTGGTGGTGATGTTCATTTTATGGGGGTGTTGTGTTGTTTTGTTTTTATGTGTGGTATGGTGGTGGTCTTATGACGTTAGTGTCTGATATTCGGAATATATAATGACAATTTGATGCATTTATTTGTGTGTTGGTGATGTGTATTTTTGGGGCGATGTTTTTGTGCTCTTTGGTTGTGTAACGTTCACGAGTGGTTATGTGACGGTACTGTCTAAAAATTTTAGTGTATGATGTTCGCCTTTTAGACTGACAGTTTTTATGAGTTTACGAGGGTCGTTCAGTGTCATCATAGTATCTGTGTAGTTTGGCGTTCATTTTCCTGGTGATGATTCTTTGTTCCTTGTTTTAATTTTTTTTTTTGGTTGTGGTGTAGGTAACATTATGGTCTGGAAATGTTTGGTATATAGAATGACAGTTCTCATGAGCTTACGAGTGTCGACTAGTGTCATCATTAGTGTTTTTGTTAATCGGTTAAGTGATTGCGTTGTTTTCATTTTTAACATCAACAACGTTCTGTTTATATGTTTTTATCAAAACAAATATTATCAAACATCAGTAACGTTCTATTCATATCAAAACATTATAAACGTCATCAAACACCAATATTCTGTTATATTGTATAAACATCAACGTTTTGTTATATTAAAATTGCTTGATGTTTATACAATATAATAAACAAAGATATCATACCAAATATAAAAAGGATTAAATGGTTTACAAAAAAATACTCAGGACTAGATAGAGCAACATTTCCCAGTATGGGATTTATGAGTAATTTTTTCAATATTTTATGAGTGTTGATTTCATGTAATATTAAATATCAAAAATCATATTAAAATCTATATAATAAAGTAAGATGGTTTTTGAATTTATCCTACACATATTTGTCTTACTAGGACATTTGGACGGCTCAGATCTATTCAAATTATAAAATAATGGCTGAGATATATTTTCTAAAAAATATCCTATATGTACATTTTCTATTTTTCTGCTTCTCTCTTTTACTTTTTTTTTCTCACCCATTCTTCTATGATTCCATGATCCCACCTTCCTCTTTTCTTTTTTCTTTTTTCTTTTTTTTTCCATTTTTATTTTTCTCTCTATTTATTTATTTATTTTTATCATTTTTGTTCACTTATTTTTATTCATATTATATGAAAAAGTCTGTGATCCTAGAATTAGGAGTCAGATTTTATTGTGTGTTGTGGAGACTAAATTAATGAATTTTTTAGTTTACAAGTTAAATGAATTTGAACAATTAATTATTATATTTAAATATATTGAATACCTGATAAACTTCGAAAATTTAGACTATGAATCTTTAACATCTATATAATAAAGCAAGATGGTTTTTGAATTTGTCCTACACGCATTTGTCCTACTAAGACATTTAGACAATTTCAAATTTATTCAAATTATAAAATAACTAATGAGATATATTTTCTAAAAAATATCCTATATGTACATTTTCATTTTTCTCGCTTCTCTCTTACTTTTTCATTTTCTCACCCATCCTTCTATGATCCCATGATCCCACCTTCCTCTCTTTTCTTTTCATTTCTTTATTTTCTCCAATTTTTATTTTTCTCTCTATTTGTTTATTTTTTTTATTTTCTCCTTTTTATTCACTTATTTTTATTCATATTATATGAAAAAGTCTGCGATCTCTAATTAGGAGCCCGACTTTTATTGTGTGTAGTATAGATTATATTAATGAATTTTTAGTTCATAAATTAAATGAATTTGAACAACTAATTATTATTTTTAAATATATTGAATATCTGTTAGATTTCGTAAATTTAGACATCGTATGAATTTTCAACATATTTTTGTAAAGCAGGGCAATTTTGAATCTTCAACATATTTTTGTCCTATTAGGACATTTGAATGGCTCACATCTATTCAAATTATAAAGCAATGGTTGAGATATATTTTTCAAAAAATGTTCTACATATACATTTTCTATTTTCCTACTTCTCCTCTTTTTACTTTTTTTCTTTTCTCACAGCTTTCATACTATGATCCCATGATCTCGCCTTCCTCTCTCTTTTATTTTTATTTTTTTTATTTTCTCCCGTTTTTATTTTTCTCTCTATTTGTGTATTTTTTTTTATTTTTCCCTTTTTGTTCAATATATTTACACATAATTCTATACAATGTATGCATGCTCGTAATACATTAGGACAATACAGGCATACATAAATTTTTCATATAATTATATAAGCAAAAGCAGTATTGTATGTATACCTGTGAAAATTGTATGTATTCTAGGCACATCTATCTATCTGGTTATATATTATATAAGGAAAAACGAGTTTTCGTGAGGAGTTTTGTAAGAACTCCAAAATTTTATTATAAATTTGTGATTTTATCAAATTAAAAAATAAATTTAAATAGTATCGAAATTACAATTATATTCTAATCCTAATATTATTTATACCGTGCCTTTAGACACGGACATATACCAATATTTTAATATTATATAAGTAGTTACATAAAAATAATGTGAGTGTTATATGACTAGATACATAAAGGACCTTGATAGGCCCACCGAAAGCTTATGAAGCCGGAAAATTATTAGCTCAATGTCGAAGAGTTTTAGAATTGTGATTTTAACTCTTAATTTGTATATGGTGTTTGGTTATGATTTTTAAAAATTAATTTCACGCTTATTTTTGAAAACTCAGTCGAAGGCGAAAAAATTTGGACTAACCTGACGTCCGCCGGTTGACCAAAAACAAAGGCAATCTTTTTTTTTTTTTTGCAATTGACACATGTTAATTTTTATATATTTAACAAAAAATATTTTCTGAATTTTTTAAAATTTTTTATGAGCTTTAATAGAATTTTGAGTGGTGTGTTTGGTTATAAGTTGTAAGTTTTTGTATCAAATATCATATGTCACATCAAAAATTTCCCACTTAATTCAAAAAAAATTTCAAAACTTATTCATCAAACAAATTTTACACATTCAAATTATAATTTCAAAACTCACAAACTTAAAATACAATTCCTTTTCTCAAATCATATTTAGAAAATTCTACCAAACGCAACTATTGTTTGTTCGGGGATAAGTTGAGGTAGTGCTCTAATTTGATTGTTATTGGTTGAATAAGTAAAACCAATTATGTGTTTGTCTCCTTTAGGAGATAATGAGATACTTGCCCCTCAATGAATGGTGTTGAGTAATACTCTAAGGCCCCTTTTGTTTTGGGAAATAGAGAAAGGATTGGGATTAAGATTGAGGTGGGACCTACTAATATTGTATTTGTTTTGGGAGATGGAGAGGTGATTCATAATCCCCTTTGGATTAAGATGCATCTTGGGGAGAATTAGGATGGAGGCTTAAGACTTGGTATTAGAAAATAGTCTGGCAGACTTTTATTATTATTATTATTATTATTTTTTGCATGTTAGGCATTTTTTTTAACATTAATGTTTAATTTAATTTAATTTTTTTTTGTATTTTTTGTTAAGTAAAAATCGTAATTTTATTTGTTTTATTTTATTTTACTTTTTATTTTTTTACATGTTGGACATTTTTTTTTAACATTAATGTTTGATGTTTTTGCATTTTTTTATTTGTTTTATTATTTTATATTTATTTTATGTAAAAATAATTTAACAATCCATGCACCAATAACTATCATCAAACCAAAACACAATTTTTCTTTAATCCCCTCACTATCAATTCCCTCTATTCTACCTCTAAAAACAAACGGGCCTAGGAGCAACCAATAACTTCTCTATTAAACCTGTATGAATAAAATGACATGGATTTAGTAATGTGGTGATGATGTGAAAATTAAAATCAATTAATTAATTTTTTATAAGATGTTAAATCTAATTGTTGTTAATAATATATGATTTCTTGAATTATTTTATCAATTATTTTTCTAATAAATTCTATATTTTTAATAGTATCAATATTTATTAGATTTTGTAAAAAAAATTATTGTTGACAGCTTGCTATTAATACTATTATTTGATTACAATCTAACAACAAATCCTAAATATAGAAATGATGATAAATACTCATAAAAAATGGAAAATTTACCCATAAGTCCTAGTTTTTGAAACGTTGAACCATTTAGTCCTAAAAGTTTTCTTATGCTCCATTTAGTCCCATTTTTACATCAGCATGATGTAAATGATGTAAATGATCTGATGTTTCATTCTATAATTTCAAAATTTATTGAAATCTGATAAACATTAGATGTTTTTCATCCTATATTTTCAAACATTATTGAAATTTAATGAACATTAGATGTTTGAAATCTAATGTTTGTAACATGACTCTAATGTTATTAACATTGTATCTGATGTTATTAACATTGTAATGGGACCTTTCAGTCTATAAGAAAACTTTTAGGACTAAACAGTGTATAAGTTATTAATTTGGGATTTATTGGTGCATCCCCCTTTAAAAATATATATACTTATTATTGTTACTTCTTATATTTTTAAGATGTTTTAATTTTAGGCCCACTATGCTTCGAAAATAAGAATGGCTTGTAAAGGTTTTGATCATTACTTGAACGTAGTCGGTGTAGGACTCTGACATTGGTAAGTTTCCAGTTTACAAATGTGGCTAATCTCAACTTTTCATTCCTTAGATCAGGTTTAGCACAAATCTATTTCGTTTCCTATCTCACTATAACTTCAGAAGTTGTTTCTTTGATTATGTAGGAAACTTAATATCAATAACTTGACATATAGTATTAACACACTTTTTTCTAGAAATGAAAAACTTTTTTATTTATTGAACAAAAATTTATGAGGAAATTGGTGCCTATAGACTATTAGATTGCTAGACTATTGTTTACTCTAATAAGGCATGAGAACTAGACTTCTTTCTTAATTTCAAATATACTCTAAGTAATCTGTGCCCCCTTTCATTCTCCCTTAAGGCCTTTATTTAGGCACTTGTAAACTTCAAATTCTAGATTTCAACCTAATCTATAAATATAAAATATTTTACATATTATATTTTATTGTTGATAGAAAATAAACAAAAGACAACCAGGTGATTGTGGTTAGGTGATTACATGTTATTGATGAAAAAGATACAAGCTGGTAGAGAAGTCACATGGGTGTGTAGCCCATTCTGCCCTTGGCTTTGCAAAAATCTGCCCTATGGTTTAGTCAATCCATTGCATTCTCCAATTCCATACACCTTCATCACCCATGACATCACTAAAATCATAATTCACATCATATTCTTTCTAGATTTTTCTCTATCAGATATATACATATATTTTTTTAAATTTACATCATCTTTTAGATAAATATTATGTTCCGTAATCTACTTGTTCTTAGTAGTCATATACTAATTCATAAGGCAATCCTAGAACAATTATTTTTTTTTTGCCAAGGATGGTGTTATTGCAAATGTGGTTCTTTCATAATGAACTAATTTAAACTCAACCCTTGCTAATTCTGTAACTTCGTGAGATATTATGAAAAATCCTCTTGCTCTTGCTTTTATTGGATCAATTATAAATGGTTTTTCCCAATCTTTAAGCCAATCACATTTGTAGGGAATCACGTCATTATTGTCTTTTATTTTTATTAGCTAATAAGCTACATTTAGACGTCTATCACTTACCTCCGTTTGTACAGTTGTAAATGTAATGGGTGCCAAGCTTGGATATTTTTTTTATAGACTTTATAAATTCTTTTGAACATGAATTGTTGAAATTTGGTGAACTGAGAGAACATGGTACTTTGCGGGTGAAGTAGAATGTCAAATGTATTGATTATTCCCAATTTTCACATTTGAACTAGAGCATCTTTTGGGTTGTTGACCTTGTTTAGATCGAATGAAACCTTTAACCTTCTATAACTATAAAAGGTTGTCTGTCCGTTAAAATAGCACCTCTACGTTCTCAGATGGTTGACACTTTTTTCATACCATTTTAGAATAACTTGATGAAAATACATTCTCTTATTTTATTTTGGATGTCATAGGGGAGTTGAAGAAACAAATATAATACTTCTAATCCTAAAAAAGTTTTGGCAACTTAATGGGTTGTCCTAATGAGCTCGTTCATGGAACGGCTCTTCCCTGCTACCTGTATTTTTATGATAATTTTAGTGTTGTCTTGTGTCACCAAGTCTAGCACTTCTTGAGTCTCTGGTAGGAGTGTTTCCCTCTTTGGCAGTATAAGTCTTGTAGATGTGGATGCCATCTGTAAGTTCTCAAATTAGAGTATTTGCGAAATTATTTTTATTGTCATTAATATGTTCTATATCAAAGGTAAATTGTTTTAATCAGAGTTGTCATCCTAAAAGCCACCCTTGTGTCTACATATTAGATAAATTCTTATTTACGAAGCCTAGTAGGCATTTGCAATTAGTTCTTATTAAAAGCGGATTTGGAGCAAAAAATATTAAAAACTTTTATATTCCTTTTATTATGGCTAATAATTCCCTTTCCATGGTAGGATAGTTATATTCAGTTTGATTAAAACTTCTACTACAATACTTACATAGCTGATTATTTTCTTTCATTTTTAGTACTGCACTCCAATGATTGTTATTTGCATCCGTTTCTAGTACTAGCTCATCATTTTCATTAGGAAGAGTTAGGGTAGGCAAATCTTTACATTTTTCTTTTAAGAATTTAACTAATTCGGAGTCAGTTGAGTTCCGAGTCCAACTCTTATATTTTTTTTCATTTCTTTTATAGTGGTTTTCTCCCAAAACTATTTTGTGTTTCTCACTTTTTTCTATTATTATTTTGATATCCATTCTATGATGTTCTGTAAATTTAGAGAAAATTAAAATATTATATACAAGACAAATGTTATTTAGTTCTTTAAAAATGTTACCCATTTTTCTTTAGAATATTTGAGGTGCATTTTTTAATCCAAATGGTATTACAAGCCATTCATAATGTCCTTATGGTGCATTAAAGGCAGTTAGTGGTATACTTTCTTTATCCATTTTGATTTGTTAATACCCACTTTTATAGTCCATTTTAGAGCACTAGGAGGCACCCTGTATTCTATTAAAAAGGCTTGCTTATTTGGAATAAAATAGCCATATCTTTTAGTATTATCATCTAATTTTTTGTTATTTATTACCATCTTAGGTTTTTCTCTTTTAGTTTCAGCATGATTTCTAACCATAAAAGCTGGACTATTATGTGGATTATTATTATCTCTAATTATACATTTTTGTTTGGGATCTTCTATCTATTTTCTAACTTTTCTATATTATTATATTTGTTTTACTCTAATTAATTTATTAGGGTCGATTAGGTCTAATTTAGCTATGCTTTTGTTTTTGTGCAAAATTTTAAGTGATCATTGCTATATCAATTTTTACATCTTTCGTATTGGTCTTTTTAAATTTTTTCTTGAATACTAATTTTTTAATACTTAGTGCAGTTTCGCGCTCGATTGAAGAGATTACCTCCTCACCACGCTTGCTGCGGACGATGTCAATATTATGATATGTAACAACTATTTTTAGCTTTAAGACTTCAACAAGTTTAGTGTTACTTGTAAAGATGACAGAGTGTAACGTTTGAGTATAAGGATTATATAATCGTTGAAAGTAATTTCTTATTATTACATCATGTAATGATTGATCGGTTGCCCAAAGTTTACGAATGATAAAGGCGATGGAATTAATTTCTATAACCAAGTTTTCTATAACGTCATTATGGATCATTGTGCTATTTTTAATTATTCGAACTATTAGTGGTGGATTTTGCTTTTTTCACATATATTCAGGAAAGAATTTTCTTTTCCCAGAACAAATCGAACATCCACTAAATAAGTAAATGCATAGTTCATAAGTATTAAATCCCTCTATGCATATTTTTATAGGTATATATATGCTATTAACAGTGGTATATGCTAGTGACATTTTATTTTCTTCACTCTTTTTGTTATATCTTTTTATAAATGTGTCATATTTCTTTTGTCCTTTTTCTTTATCTTCCTTTGTCCAAACCATAAGATTTTCCTCATTTTCATATATTGGCACACCTGTAGTTTTATATCCTATTATTCTTTTACTAACTGAACTTCTATCGGATTATATATTAGAATTATCTATAGAGTGTCTTTCTGATGATATACTTGCATTATCCATTTCATCATTATTTTCTAAGGTGTTAGGAGTTTCTATTTTAATATTTCCAGTATTATCAATTTTAATTATATTTTTTCTTTTTGTAATATTTTTAGGATTATTAAAACTTACAATCCATTAATTATCTAGCCTAATCTCATTAGGATTTATTCTCTTAGGTATAATTCTATCTATTGGTATTCCATTAGTAGGATCAAATTTATTTGCATCTATAATTTTATGTTGAATTTTAAGGTCTATCATATTATCTAACTTATATGTTATTTTTCAAAATATTTTTAATGGATAGGTGGTTTCATAGATATCAATTCTTACCCTTTTTATTTTTAAGATTAAAAACCATTTATGAATCAATCTTTTAAGCTAATATAATATCCTGATCTACAATTAAAACATAATGGCCCTCCACATAAATTACTTTTTATTCCACTGATTATGGACCTTCCAAAATTTTGTTGTCTAATATCACACAAAAATGCACGTATATATATATATATATATATATCTTGTCCCTTATCAAACAACGGTGTAATTTGTATTTGTACACTCCCTATATGCATATATTTATACTTATTATCTTTATTATTTTTAATATATTTTCATAATCATATTCATAATCTTTAATTTCAATATCTCTTTTCATTCTTTCACATATATATTTACTTTTTAATTTAAATATTGATTTTTGATATATTTCGCCTTTTCGTATTATTAGTAATATCTAATCTTTTTCTATTTCTTTTTCTTGAGAATTTTTTATGACAAATTGTTCTTTTCTTAAGTTCTCTATACTTATTTTTTCAGTTATCATAAAATTTAATTTTTCATCAATATCTCTATAATTTTCGTCTTCTATTTCTATTTCTTCTTTAATTAATTATATTATTCCTTTGTTATTTTCTAGAACCAATTCTCATGCTTATTATTACTCTAATTCTACATAATCCAAACTTCCTAAGGCTTCTATTATTTTATTATTTTTCTTATTTCTACATTGATTAACAAAGTGACATATTTCTTCATATGCCCAACATTTATAAGTCTTTTTTCCTTTTGGACAATAATTTTTTTAAAATTTTTTTCTTCTTTTGTTGAAATTATAGGGTTTTTTATATATTTTTATTTATAATATTGTCTTTTATATTTTTCTCCTCTTTATTTATAAAAACATTTTCTTCTATAAAATGTTTCTTTTTTTTCTTATTGTATGTTTTTTTTTTTTTTTTTTTTTTTTTTTTTTTTTTTTTTTTGTCTTGAAAGTTCACTTCCCCCATGAATTAGATGTTTGCCAACAATGTAAATACTATTTTATTCATTTTTCTTCTTTGTCTCATTTTCATGCATTCTTATTCTACCCATTCTCTTAGATATCTAATTTTATGACCCAAGGTGTCGCCATGGCATCTCCTAATTCTTTTAACCATTTTTTATATTTTTCTTCTATATTAACATTTATAGTGTAACACTTCGCATTCCTTGGACTAGTAGGATTGCTGTGGACACTCTTGTTATTTTATTTGGAGCCTCTTTGATTCATTTTAGAATATTGATTGAGATGGTATTATAATGGTAAAGTAAGATTAAACCAAAAATATTGAATCGGATAATTGTCCTATGAGTAGCCTTCACTTTTTTACCTTTTTCCCTTTCCACACTTTGAACCTGGATGTGAGGCTACAACCATTGCAAAGCTTGTTTCTGGGACTTCAATTTAGACACAAGAGCGATCTAACATGGAGTCCGGATGAGGAGTCATGCTTGTCTGAAATTTAAGTACCGGTGGTGGAAACAAGTCTGCTCGAGCGAGCTTTTGACCGTTTGAGTGGTCTATGCGAATTACAGAGATTCTGGGAGCTTTCTTTCACCGTTCGAGCCAAGTTTTAACTGCTTGAGTGGTTTGTTCGAAATCAGCCACTTTAAAGTCACTTTTTGGCCCAAACTTTTCATTCTTTCTTTTTCTCTTCTCTCCATCTCCTCTATACCTGAAACTCTAGACCTCCAAACCTTGATTTCATCTATTTTTCATCAAGAATTCACCATAAATCTTGCATTGAAGGTGAAGAACAAGAGAAGATTAACATTTTAACCGATTAGATTGCAATTTCTTTGCTGTTTCTCTTGAGGTTTTCATCTTCTTGTCTCCATTCTTGAGGTAGGAATATTTTTACCCATGTATATCTATATTTTGGTTTGAATATGTATTAATCCCATGATATGAAGGTGTGATTTAGAATGGGTGATATATATATATATATGTAAACATTAATGATGATAGCAATTTTTGTTCTAAGATTTGTGAGAGATTTGGCTACTTCTTCGTTAAAAATAATGTGTATACCAATAATTTTGGAAAACTAAGGAATGGAAATAAAAGCCTTAAATTTCTTGGGAAATCTAAATTATTGTTCATAAATCTTGTTGGGTAATGGGCGAGGAGTTAATGGGTAAATTGATTATGTGTTTAGATCCCTTGTGTTAAGATGGAATTTGATTTTATTATTTTCGTTTTTTGAATTATTGCTTGTTGTGTGATATGGTTTACCCGGCGTGGAAATTGAGGTGCCCACTTGCACGGGTCATGTGAGGACGACAAATGTGGAAATGTTTGAGGTGTCCACTTGCCCAATTGTGTGAAGACGATAAATGCGGAAGGTTTAAGGTGCCCATTGGCCATCCGTGTGAAGATGGAGAAATGTAGAGTTAAGTGGAATGACGTGTATTAGGTCATGAGGTTGGAAAATTAATGTCTATAAGTAAAGTAATATGATTATGCATAATTTAAATCAAATCTTCATATATGTAGTTAAATATATTCTTTACTAGGCAATTGTTCATTTCTATCTAACAAATTTCAGGACTTAGTGAACTGCAATCACCCAAATGAAGAAAAAGCTGCCCAACACTCTTGTTTAAAAAGTCAATGATATTTTGAATTTGTAATATAATTGTTGAACTTTTACTTAGTTTTGAGATCACAGGCCCTTTTTGTTCATTGAATACCATGTATTTAATATTGGACACCGTGGGGCATTAGTTAAACTTTCTTTATCTTTTGATACTATGAATGTTTGAATATGTATTTGTCATCTTGAAAGTATAGTTCAATGAGAAAGAGAAACTTTGGGATTTGTGGTGAATTTGAATTGAATATTATACGCATATATCTCGCTATGTGGGATAATTTTAGTGATAAATTTTTTGAGCGTTTCAAATTGGTATCAAAGCTAGCGAGTTTGAATATTTTGAGTCAGAGGATGTGGCTTTTGCCACAATGGGTTTATCATGCTAGGAAGGAATGTTAGTTTACCTTGTATGCTCTATATGTTTATGTGACTATGTGGGTGTGGCGTTAAGCTTCTAAGATACAACTTAAGCCTATTGCATTCATCGAAATCTTTTTCAAAAGGCACCTGATCAATATTTTTTCCAATTGGAAGTCTTTGAACACCATGGGATGAGTTGATATCTTAGGAGAGTGATCCGTATGTGTTCGATGTGACTATGTACTTATGTGGTTTGTCTTATGTGAAAGTAGATACATGTATAGACATATGTGCAGCTTGTGTATGGCGTGTGAAATCTTGTGTGGAGTATTTAAGTGTGGGTTAAACCTTATGTTTATTTTCTTATAGGATGTAAGGACGCGAGGGACCCCAAATGGAGGGAAAGATTTTGGGACTTAAATCTTTGGCACCACTTTTATTGATAAGATATGTCGTTTTGGGATCACGCGAGAATGCGATTATGAGATTGGTGTGGAACCTTAATTTACCGATTTTGTAAGTTCGTAAGAAACAATTTTGACCTTATGGTAGTAAAGATTTTATTGTATGGTGAACGGTTTGTGGTTATGAAGAGTTGAAAGTATCTCATATTGAAATTTTGGAAATAGGTTAAAAGGGAGGTCTTGGAAGTAGAGTGAGGTAAAGGTTAAACCTTATGGTACTGCACATTGATTGAGGACTTAAGAACGATCAGAGTGACCTAAGGGTAAGTGTTTTGGAATGTTAATATTGGAATACACGAAATAGTTTTAAACATTCTCAAACTAGGTGAAGTTAGTTATGTTTAACTTGGTTGGCAAAGTAGCGTAATGAAGAGGCTATGTGATGGGTGTCTTAAAGGTTAGCTTCACAAGCATCAATATTGTGACTCAAGCGTGGAGTTGTTATGAATAAACAAAGACTTATAATAGGCATTTTGACATAATTGATGTGGTTAGGATAGGAAAATTTTCATAAGAGGTTGTATTTCACTTCTTTGGGACAAATAGGCGTGCCCTTCATGTTCCATTATTGTTAGGAGATAGGAGTTATGGATATGGGAAATGTAAACAATTGTCTAGAAATTTGGTTTTGATGCATGCCATGACGGAGCGAGTATAATTATGTTGTTGATATACTAGATTAGTAGTATCATTAAGTGTAGCCAAGACCTTCAATTTAGAATGATTGATAATTGTTAAATATGATAGTTTCGGATTGTGGGTTCAAGTTTTATAGAGTTATATATATGAAAGAGTTATGAATGGAAATGGTGTAAATTGTGGCGATATAGGCTATAGGGTTAAAGTTGAGATTGACTTCTTCACTATGTTCGATAGGCTACGATATTATTTAAATTACATTGAGTTATTGTCAATAGTAATGTTAATTATCTAGTGTTCTCACCCCAAATTTGTCTTACCGTTAAAGGTGAAGAAATTTTGTATAGTTAGGATCTTGAACCACAAGCATTGTTGAGTGAGAGGGCGATGGCGTACTGTAGACGCGCCCGTGGGCTTCACTCTACAGTTCGGACTCCCTTTTGTTTGTTGCGGTTCTTAATCTGAACCAAAGAGTCCAACTCCGGCAAATCGTTTTGAGAAAAATAGATTTTTGAAAGAAGAGTGCCAAAAATGGACCTTTTGCTGAGATCTGAGTCGACACCTAAATATTTTATTTTGGGAAATTTAGGAAACCCTGACTCGGTGCCAAAGGCCACGTGTCCGTCATCACCAAAGTTGTCTTGGCTCGGGAGCTTGGGTACGATCGGGGAAGGTCAGCTATGAGCACCCCCTTTCGCCCGGTCCGAAGACCGGCCTTTACTAACCATGATATCCGATTTTGAAAATATTATGTGTTCTTGTTCCGGTTATTAGCCTAGAATTATTATGTTATGCGCGCAGCAAACAAGTATAGACCAAATCGCCTACATTGGAACAAAACATTTCATGTTTGTTTTGAAAACGGTTTGCTACTCGCAACTAGGCTAAAATACAGGTTTTGCCACCCTCAAGTGGATTTTTAGAAGAGGTGGTTTTGCCACTATCTAGTGGGCTTAAAACTCTCAGTTTTAATGCATTATCCCAATTTAAGCAATTCGACCTCCATCCACAGGCATTCAGCGGTTATATCACATAGCGACTAGCCTCATGGTATTTATGCTATTTATGGCAACACTCACACGCATGCGGTATGCTAAAGCATAACAGCTCACCTAGTACTCCAAGCCAAAACAGAAACCAGTTAGTAATCAAATGCATGATCCTAGTTCATGTTAAGTGGCTAATGCAACACAGGCAAAGCATAATCTAAACGAGCTCGGCTATCCTAAACATGGCATGTGAAATACACCGGTAGCATGTATTCAATTTGGAATTAAAAATACGATGCAGTTAGTATGATGCGACGAGCCCGGTGCATGTAAACGAATGTATAGATGCACGCATGCTATCATACTGTTATGCTAATTTAAATATGCCTTAATCTACCATCATAAGCAGGTAAATAAAAGGGAGAAAGAAGTAGAGGTGGTAAGACATACACACCACTGACACACACTTATTACAAATGTGCCCTCATACGGAGGGACCAAAAGAATATATAGTCCCAAATAGTACAGTCTAAATACAGAATAAATTATTACAAAAATTCTAATTATCAAATTAAATCGAATGTAAAAAGAAGGGGGGCCTCAGCCCTGCCTCAGGGTGCGCAAATGATGTATGCTCGATCCGCCTTGCCCGGAAAACCCGCACCATACCACTGCAGCCTCTGTTTTCACTGTCCTGCCTTTCCAAAGACTGCCAAAGTCCCAGAATACCTTCTATCCACACTGCTTCACACCATCGGCTGGATAAAATGGCTACCGGCCATGTAAAATATCTATCGGCTGCTTATGAGGTTGTCGGCCACCCATACATCGCGGTCGGCACTCTTTACTGCCGGTCGGCAAATAATTCCTGCAGAATCTGGTTATGACAGCAACAAGGACAGACAGTGTATGGCATGGAAGTTTGGGCACATGTAAGCATGTCCATGTTTCCTATCATGTATGGGACTCAAGGAAGCATGGCCCTCGGTCCTGGGACACCAACATGCATTTTGGTGCATGATGGCCTAACAGACCAAGATTGCATTTCAATGAATATGCATGCAACATGTAAATGGAGGCCAAGACCCTATCATGTCAAGGTCAAGGGCCTCGGTGACCAAGAGTTGAGACAAGTCGCATCACTTGTGGTATGAACTCTTCTCAACCCTCACATTTGGCTTGACACCCCAAGCCAAGTAATGCAATGCATGTTGTGCAAACATGGCTCCACAATGCAACCTAATACTAAAGTGGAAACATGTTACATATAATGCAATCTATCATGTTGAATATGCAATGCTAGACATGGATAACCATGCAAAAGATTAGCATACGACAAGACCTTATTAAAAAAACATGAAACAAACATAAGATAAGCATGTAATAGTGGACTTAAACCATAAGGGGCAGACCTCAATCCACCCCAAAATAGTGGCCAAAAGTGTCCAAAAAGGTGGACAAGTGTTCAACCAATATGCAAGCCAATGGGTCTAAAGTTAAGGCACCAAAGAGAGCATCTTACCACCACTAACATGACCACTCATGGCATGTATTATACAAGCAAAAATAGAATTCTAGCATGCGAAAATACACCCAAACCCTCTGATATGGCAGCCCCAAAGTACCCTAAACATACAAGCATGCACAAGGCCTATTTCAAGGCACAAAAGAACAACCTTCCAAGGCATGAAAGTGATGACCAATTCAAGCATGTAAGTATGGATTAGGGACTGAAATATAGCCTACAATGATGCCAAATCATGAGAATAAGCTAAGTTAAGCATGCTAGTGATCTACACGACCAAGGCTTACGAGCCAAAATGCAAAGCAACCATACCAAGCATGCCAAACATGGCAAAATCAGTGACTAACAGACCTAAAGCATGACAAATCATGACCAAAATCTTCAATAAGCCAAGCTAAAACATGAGGATATACAAGGCTAAACACATGGCACATTTCTAGGCAAAGTAGAGCATTTCAAAGCAAGTATAAGATGCATGCTAAGGGCTACAAATCCAACCAAAAATAGAGATATAACATATCATATGAACACCAAATAAGCTCTGAAATGAAGCCAAAACAAACCAAGTATGCATGCTCCCTTATGAGCCAAAAACAAAGGCAAAAGAGGGATAAAGGGAAGAGGGGTGTCCCTCCCCTATACAAGACTTCAAACCACCTTCCTCACCACTAAAAACCCACTGGTTTTTCAGTGGTGAGAAGACCAAAACACCAAGGCAAACAAAGCCTCAAGAAAAGGCACCAAAGAGGCCAAAATAAGGCCTAAGAGGGTGAGTTTGCACTCAAACCACAAAGTGACCTTAATGAAAGTTCTAAAGCAAGAAAATATAAGACTTTTTCATGTTATACACAAGACCCAAATCAGTATACAAGGCAGGTAGAAACTAGTTGCAAAAATGGAGAAACTAAAGTAAAGTGCTCACCCTTGAAGAAACCTTGAAGAACAGATGATCCAGCCACTCTCTATTGATCAAAACCAATCCAAAAGCTCAAGAATCAACCCTCCAAGCCTCCCAATCTCGAGCTAAGGTGTGATAGTGTGTGTGTTAGTGCAAAAGTAAGGTAAAACTACACTTTTAAGCCTAAAAACACACACACAAGAGGAGAGAGAGAGAGAATCTAGAGAGAGGAGATATATGACAGATATATAGATACAAAGCTCTGGTTTTTTGTTCAAGAATGGCCAACCTTAAACAAAGGGAGAGATATGATGCTTATATAGGCAAAATAAAGCCAAGAAGCTTAGTGGCTAAGCAAAGGAGAAAGGGTCAAGAAGTGCAAAGGGGTCTTGGCTTCTTGGAGAAGCTAGGACAGCTGGCCAAGCTTCTCCAAGAAGCTTGGCCAAAGGGTTCAACCTTCTAGAAGGTTTGGGGTTCAAAGGTGCAAATGGGACATCCCCGTGCATGGAGAGTGGTGTGGGTGCATTCCAGCTAGCACAGTTGGCATGCACCATGCTCCAAGGGGTACAGAAGGGTCATCGGCCAACCAAATAGGTCACCGGCACAATAAAGTGCCGGTCGGCTAAACTATAGTGCCGACGGCCATTGTTTTAAGAAACCATGGCGGTGGTACACATATGCAGTGATGGTAGGGAGGGCGGTGGGGTGTGGAGATGGCCAACAAGCCATTTCACGCCCTTGAGCAAAAACACAGTGTTTGGTGCCAAAACCAAACCACAAGCGATCAGTCGAGGAGGTCTGAGGCAAGGCGCCAATGAGACCTCCGGAACTCGAGATGAACACAAACATGGATAATCACCGAGTGTTCAAGCGGTGACATCAAGTCTTGAGGACGGTCAAAAATGGGGTGTCTACACGTACGCTGATGAATGACTAATGTTAATCCTGATAAGAAGATACTTAGAAAAAAAAAATCAAAAACCTTTCGCTCACTATAGTGTTGCTATTAGTGTTGTTTTAGATGTCACCTTGATAAGTTTTCTTTTCTTGAAAGATGGACATACATGGTGAGTGTTTGCTAATGCCTTGATGGAAGTCATTTCAAAACACGTGAGCTTTTTGGCAGGCGAAAGTTTGGGTTGAAATCATTAATTATGCAATGAGAAGGTAAAGCTAATCCACGGTTATGCTTTTCAATGTTGATGTGGTGCTAAACGGAGTTGTATAATGGTCGAATAATATGAAAATTAGATAAGTAAACTTTTCTATACATCGATGGTTAATCATGTTTAATTAAATTAGTAGTTGAAGCCACGATAGATTAACCTTCCTAGTTGAGAGAGTTTCACCTTGAGTTGATTATGAGCCTGAGTCGATTATGAGTTTAAATGTATTACAATGAATGCGATGATATGAATGGTCAACTAGTCGTTTTGTTTTGAGAACAATGTGATCCAATTTGTGTGTACTTAGGGTTGTTGTTGCTTTATGGTTGGGAGTAGAGGTTGATTTGGTTCTTGATTGACATTTGCCATTTTATGTTACACTAGTCACTAGTGATTGAGAATAATCATAATTTTCAAGTGAGAAATTCTTTCTTAGTAATTGATTGTGAATCCTAGTTGGAATTTTTGTTTCATCATGATTGTGAAAAGATTTTGGGTTATTACTGTGTTAATATAGCAGGGTTATTGAGGTCACCCTTGTTCATTTGACTTTTGGTGAATGATAACAACTTGGATTTTGAAGTATTTATTTTCTACGGTAAAAGGAAATATTTTGTTCTTTTAGTTTTATTTTGTAGAACCTTTAGCTACAAGAAATACTTGAGGTAGTACTTGGTGTGTGATCCTTAGTTGTAATATTTTGAAATTTTGTGGTTGGTGGTTTCAAATGGAAGCTTGAGATAACATTAAGATTGTGATTGTTTTTTATGCAACCAGAGCTAAAATTGTGCTAATATTTCGTGTTCTAGTTGAGCTAGTAGTTGATGTTGTGGATGCATGATTAAGATAACTTATATAATTAAATTTGACGGGTTGAGGTAATTAATAGTTTCCCTACGTCATTTGGTTGAGTTAAATTTAAACTCAAGATTTAGCTATTAGCTTGGAGCTTGTTTTCTTATAGTCAATTGAGAGTTTTTGCTAGGATAGGAAGTATAATTATTCATTGAATTAAGAGATTGGGTTGTGGTTTAAGGATTTGGGGCATAGTGTTGGTTTCAAGGTGTATATCGTGTTGTGTGAGTATAGGTAAGCGATGTAGGTGTAGATGATTTTCTTTTTACATGTTTTGTCTATTGTAATTGTGGCATGGGAAAAGGTTGACAATGAGTCAGCTTAGAACTCATCTTAGATTTTGGATGAGAGGTGTAAGGATGAGGATTACTTGTTCATGTATATGTCACTCATAAGAGCGACAAGTCGTACTAAATATTTGATATTTGTTTTAGTTGTTTGTGTTTTCTCGAAATGGGGTTAATTGTGAAAATTTGTGATGCAAACATAAAATAAATAATGAGGAATTGGGGGTTGTAGTGGTGGTCGTGAATGGGATCGACTTTCCAAGCTTGTGATGTTTAGCCCATTCGTTTGTTTTATTAAACCTTATAGTACCGTTATGTGTGGTTGTTTCTTAAATAATTGTAAATGGATTGTAGCATCAACAAGGTGATGGGTTCCTTGATTGATGACATTTGGGAGTCCTTAGGTTGAAATATATTTGAGAAGAGAGTTGAGAACAAAGTTGAGAACAAAGTTTTCTAATTGAGTATGTCCTTAGTAAAGAAGAAATAGTTATGAAGAGGGCATTTAGAGTCTTATGATGTGTAAACCCTTAACTATTTCATAAAATAAATAAATAAATTTCTTTTTCAAACTCTTCACTTTTACAAATCACTTATGCGTGTCTAAAACATTTTTTTTATACATATAAAGTTTTCTACCAAGAGTAATCTCTTTTAATTTCAAAAGTGAAGAAATATTATTTTTGGGTGTTTACGGTTCTTAAGTATCTCAAAAATGAAATTGAGTAAATGTGTGGGCATGGAATACCGGCTATGTTGTAGAACGTAGTTCGTGATACCTTAGTTTTGTTGGATTATTTTTGTCGAATGCCATGATTGGCGGAAGAAACTCTTATTAGAATCTTTTCTTCTCATGAAAGGGGTTGAGGACTTATGTAGTAGTATGTGGTGTCGTTTGAAAATTTGGTTGCGGCGGTGGTTGTTTCTTGCGGTGTGAAATGATGTGAGAGCTTATCTTTCTAAGATTTTAGGTCGTTAGAAGACTAAGAGTTATTCACGGAGGTTGAGTGCATTAATGACACCTTTTGCTTGACTTTTGCTTTGTAGAATCAATGGGCTCTTCGGCTCGAGAGGTAATTCTTCGAATGAGTTGAAGAGAGACACACCACTTTTGAATTGTTCACATCATTTGGAATGTTGTCAAAATACTAGTGTGGGACTAAAATTTGAAAGTTCCTTTAAGATTTGAACTAGATTTTGGTGTGGCAATTGTAATTCTATTGGGAGTTATTCTACCCTTATATAATTGGTTTGCTTTATCTTCTTTTGTGAGAGTTGTTTCCTTTTCATCACGCAAAATCTTTTGTGTTTGGAGAATCTTCTAGAAACTTGTTGTTGAGTAGAGGTCGTTTCTAATTCGTTGGTGGGAGTGTTAATTCCAATATCAATTTTATTTCAGTTTGTCCAAACTTTAATTCTTGAGGTGTTTAATTTCAGGGACGAAATTTCCTAAGGTAGGGAGAGTGTAACACTTTGTATTCTTTGGATTAGTGCAATTGCTCTTGACACTCTTATTGTACTTGGAGCCTCTTTGATTTATTTTAGAATATTGATTTAGGTGGTATCATAATGGTAAAGTAGGATTGAACTAAAAACATTGATTTGGGTAATTGTCCTATGAACAGTCTTTACTCTTTTACCTTTTACTCTTTTCACACTTTGAATCTGGATGTGAACTAGAACCATTGCAAAGCTTGTTTCTGAGGCTTTGATTTAGACACAAACGATTTAAAATGGAGTCTAGGCGAGGAAGTTATGCCCATTTGAAATTTGAGTCTTGGTGCTAGAAATAAGTTCGCAGAGCGAACTTTTGACCGCTCGAGTAGTCTGTGCAAATTACAGAGATTTTGGGAGCTTTCTTTCACCGCTCGAGCCAAGTTTTGACTACTCGAGGGGTCTGTTCAAAATCAGCCACTTTGTCACTTTTTGGCCCAAACTTTTCATTCTTTCTTTCTATTTTATCTCCTTCTCCTTCATACCTGAAACCCTAGACCTCCTAACCTTGATTTCATTTATTTTTCATCAAGAATCCACCATAGATCTTGCATTGAAGGTGAAGAACAAGAGAAAATCAACATTTTGACTGATTGGATTGCGATTTCTTAGAGGTTTCTCTTTAGGTTTTCATCTTCTTGTCTCCGTTCTTGAGGTAGGAATATTTTTACACATGTATATATATATATATATATATTGGTTTGAATATATAGTAATCTCATGATTCGAAGTTGTGATTTGGAATGGGTGATATATATATGTAAACCTTAATGATGATAGCAATTTTTGTTCTAAGATTTACGGGAGATTTGGTTACTTCTTTCTTAAAAATAATGTTGTACGAGCATGAAATAATCTTCTGGTATAATCTTGTTGACCAAGTTTGCACTCCTCCAAATGTCATTGCTTTGCTACCTGAGAACACACATGAGCTAGTCGGCGGGTGTGTGCCAGAAACCCCTCAAATGCCTAAGTCAGCAAGTAGACAATAGACCAAAAAAGCTCTGTGAATTCAAGAGTTTGAATTGTCATACCTATACACGTCTGTCATGAGCTTTTATAGATTCCGCCTAGCGCAAACCTAGTGAGACTCTAACTCTCTTTAGCAGAGTCCTTCTAGGAATCACATTCCCAAAGATAATGCTTATCCTGATAACACCCTACTCATAGCCCACCAAGTAAGATGGTTTAAAACTTTAACTCGACCAACGATGTGGTTAACTGAGCTAACCTGGCTTTGCTTTGCCCACAACAACATCATGATAAAGATGGTGCTTTGCAGAGCTAAGCTTAGCTTGGCCGCTTCAATGATATCACCTCAGTCTGCTACAGGACTTCCTTTAAACAGCTGGGCCCAGGCCACAATGACAAACCCGACTTGCTTGGGATCAACCTGGCCCAGGACCGAGCTATCCAATGCCCTTACTACGACCCAATTTAGCTACATAAATTACCCTCTTAATTGCCTCTTAATTCCATCTGCAAAGCATGATTGAGATTTATTGTCTTGCAGTCGTGCTAAGATATTCAAACTACCGAACCAAAATGCTCTAGCCAACTGAGCTAAAATGTGTATACCAATCAACCTAAGACTAGCTCAGTTTCTAGAAACCGCGCCAGTCGTACAGCCTATCATCCCATGTATTTGACATTGTGTCCTTACTAGGACATGTGGCATGCGCCGATTGCCCCTCCGTACTATGACAACCATCTCACACTACCTTTTTTTTTTTTTTGAAAAGACCAGCCGTTTTGCCTTCATTACATATATAGCCCCTTAGCCTCGAATAGTCACCATTACTGTTCATTTTCTAGCCCAAAAACCCTTGCAGTCAGAACTTCAATCCTATACCTATCTGTATTCAAACCCTGGTACTGTCGTCTTCATCATCAAATCGAATTCAACATTGTTGCTGGAACACCATTTGCTGATCAGCGTCACATTCTCCACGAAAAACTCATAAGTTTCATGTTTTTTCGAACACTTCACATGATGCTCTTCATGTTTTTGGTGTTTTTAGCATTATAAACCCATCATAATGATACTACAATAGCATTTTTAGTATTGTTATGCGCTAGAATGAGCCTAAATGAATTAGCTTCCCAAACTCCACACCTTAGGAAGAACTCCTCCCAACTAGGCGAAATCAAACAAGAACTTTGGCTTTAATCCAAAATCGTGCAAAGAGCTACAAACCTATTTAGGCTCACTTAGATGTATCTCGTCGAACTAGGAACCATTATTTAAACACGAGGGCTCCACATGGCCCTTTACATGGACCGAGCTAAAATCTTGCCCTTTCTCAAGACAGGCTAAAACCTTGTCTCATTTTTAGCCGAGCTATCGCGCACACAATCTCAAGGTTGAGCAAACTAATTTACACTGATGCCTTAGCCAGGTCACTAGCTGGCTATAACACATTCTATGTTCTTTATTATGCAGACTTGACTAGGTTTATTCAGGCACACCATTCATTACAACGTCGGGCTAAGGAATGGAGCAAATATTTATGAACAAACTAAGACCACATCCATGGGCAAATACCGGTTCCTGGTGAGTTCACCCAGTGCCATAGACGAGTTAGAAGGGACTACCAAATCCCTGACAATGTACAAATTACCCTAGCCGAACTGGACACCACACCATGGGGCAACCCCAGTTTCATCCCTTTTACCCTTATATCCGTTGTCGAGGCTGGGCTTCGGTTCCTTGTCTAGCCCCTAATCTGCGAGTTTCTTAGGCAAACCAGATTGTGCCCCACTCAATTATCCACTAATACATATAGAATAATAAATGGAATTACTGAGCTAAACCACTATCTCGGTATCAACCTTGGATTGGCCAAGCTATTTCACCAATACTCGCTCGGCCAAAAGGATGAAGGTTGGGTTCATTACCTCCAAATCAGAAGGGCTGAGAGAAAATTATCAAGCGCACACCAGACAAGGATCTAAACGACGTTGATTTTCTCTGGGTCTCTGGCAATTTTGAAGACTAGGAGGCCCAAATACCGGGCAACAATATCAATTGGAATAAAGGGACCCTTGGTGAGTATAGCTCGATTTTTTCCAAAATCCTTTGTCGTTACGTAGCCGTGCTGACACTTTGTTCTCTTTGCAAATCTGAACCAGTTGAAAGCAGACTACGCCCATGCCGCCAACCAAGCCGCACTATGAATCGTTTTACGGTATCATTACCGTGATTGGACTGAGCTATTAGGAGTAGTATTGGCCTACCGCTATAGTGGTAAGAGGAAAAACAAAGTTACAGACTTCTTGCTTGAGTCTTCATCTGAACCTGATCCCAACTTACTCCAAATCAACCTTATTCCCTTCATAGAAGAGCAAGAGATAGCCAAAAGGCGAGTTGTTCATGCCTTTATCACTGAACAAACTTCTGCTTCCAACGCTGAAGTTTAGACCGAGTTACCCCCTCCCAAGTCAGTCACGTGAGACCGTCATCGCCCTTCCGTCCACCAGGGCTACCTTATCTCGGCCTGGAAAAAGGCTCGCGCCGGCTTCCCAAGCTATGGGTGGGAGATGAGGAAGATCTTGAGCTGCTGAATCTGTTGCTAACAACCTAACCTCTTGAAGGGGCTATCCTCAATTTGTCTTTGGTTCCTCGTCTCATTGGTATGGGCACTAATCGTGACCTTTAAAGGCATTTGTGACCTAGCATTTAGTGGCTGAAAAGGACCACTAGCTAGCCTTCAGTTCATCAAAAAATCGGTGCCTTCAAGCCGATATAGAAAAGCACGACTACCTGACCGAGCTAAAGGCGATTCAGTTTGCTACTAAGTCGATGGTTCTTGTAAGTCACCCACCTACTTACTTTCATATTTTTGTGCAAACTATCTGCTTGATGATACTAATAACTTTAATTTGAATTGAAGGCCGTGCAAAAAAACCATGTTGCTCTAAGCGTGTGCTTGAGCTATTAAAAACGGCAATGAGTGCGGCAATAAATCTCAGACGCCAAGGCAAGCGAAATTTGAAGGAGGCAAAAGCTGTAACAACCCTGACCTATGATTAACTATTAAACCATGATTAGGTATGCTTAATAAGTAATTAAGATGAAATTCTAAATTAATTGCATGTGTTGCATTATTTGTGTTTTATCTCATTTTATCATAGGAAGATCTGTTTTGTGTTTCCGTCTTATTCTCGAATTGAAGGCCTTATCGGCATTCAATCATGAAATTGACTTGATATATGAGTTATTTGAAATTTTTAGGAATTTATGATAAGTTCAATTGAAGTTCGATTGAATGAATTAATTAGAATAAAATAATACCCATTTGATTAGTGGTAAGCAATTGATTAAACTCCTAATCAAGCCTATATGAGGCTAATTTAACTCCTTGAGATCATTTGTTTTTGCACCTTCATTTCATCCTCCTTGAGCTCCAAAGCGTGAGGAAGAGTGAGAAGAGTGAGCTTAGAGCCATTTTGGAGAGGAATTAAGTTCAAGCTAAGGGAATTGCTAGAAATTGAAGGCATTGGACTTAGAGACTTAAAAATTAAGCCTCTAGCTCACACCTTGGGAAGCCTAGGTAAGAGTTTAACCCTTAGATGGTACAATTATGATGTCTAGCTCATGAATTCAAGAGAATTAAGTTAATGAGGTGGGAAGAAAGACCATACCATGCAAGCATGCACATTGTCTTCCATTTTGAGCTTAATTGTTAAGAATTCTTACATGCATGTCCTAATTCTACCTTAGTTTGGAGAGTTTACCATGTTTTCCATCAATTGACCTCATTTTGATTATGGTTTGGAAGCTTTAAATTCAATCCATTGCATATATGTTATACTTTCAAATATTGAGTTTAATTTTGCACAATTGTCAACACTTTTGGGCTTGATTTTGCGAAATGATTTTGAATTCATGAAGTTTATCAAGTTTGTACAAGTTTCCTTCAGTTATTGGGCCAGAGGATCATGAATTTCAGCTTTGAATTTGAGTTTTGAGCTTGGAAGAGTAATTTGGAAATTCCAGATTCTGTCTCTTCGCTCGAACGATAGAACTTGCGCTCGAGCGACCATTTTGTATTTTGCACTCTCGCTCGAGCGCCCAAAAGTTTGCTCAAGAGTAAATTGCATGCTTCCAGAAGTTTACAATTTTTACAAACCGCTCGAGTGACAAGAGTTGCGCTCGAGCGAATACCTCAGTCTCACGCTCGAGCAACCATCAAGTGGAAAAATCAAGCAACCAGTACTTTTGCAAAGTTTGCAGACTACTCGAGTCACCAAAGTTTCGCTCGAGTGAGGCCTCTGTTTTTAGTAATTTAACTAAGTGTTGAACAACATGTTTTGGCATCCTCATTGCATCCTCGGCATTCCTAGGCCAAGATTAAGACATAATAATTAGGATAAAGGCTAGAAACACACTAAGAACGAAATGAAATGAGTTGTACGATCCAAGCGTGCATTTCAGTATATGTATCTGTTATGTTTGTGTAGGTCATGCGCCGTAAGCAGTTGATCCATTGGTTTGCTATCAAGCTATCTGTGAAGCTATCTATGAGTAATAACTTAGTAAAGCTATGTTAGATATGAAATACTTTTCAGAACATTATGATATGATATGAACTATTTTTAAATGATAGAAAAGAATGTGTTGTGATTACATGAATAATGATTCACTTCTTTGAAATGTTTATGTGGTATCCATAGTAGAGGCCCTCGCCAGGGAAATAAGACTGTGGCTTATAGTCATGAAGCCCTACTTAGAAACAATACCCGACCACAGGCCCTTGTCCCAGGAAAACAATATCGTGCCCCACGTATGAGATATGTTAGTACCGGAGGTTCCAATATGGAACTTACTATGGTTAACCAAAGAGATATGTTTAATGCTGACAGATACACCACGCATGATATGAATATGCTTATGACTCTGTTTCTGATACGAATATGCCTATGGTACTGTTCAATAAGAGATTTGAAAGTTATATCTGTGACGGACATCATTTATTAAACCCCTTTACTATGTTATTATTCACTGGGCTCCAGCTCACTATATTATATATGTATATAAGTGACCAGGCACGTGACTAGGCTTTGAGTTGAGGACCTGGAGTCTCAGTCATGTCAGCCAACTGTTATGCTGCCTAGGGAGGTTCCCTTTTGTAGCTCACTCGCGTTTGAGACTTTGTTTTCTTTTGGAAGTTAAACACGTTTTATGTTTATGTGTATATCTGTAATGAATCTGGCATGGACTACTGTATGTATGGTGTCACACATATGTTTATAAAGCTTTTGGAACTACTGTCTCATGTATGTTAACACAGCTCGGTGGACTATATATTTTCTATATTTTTTTCTACAGCCCCTTGAATTTTATGTTTTTCAAGTCAGAGGCCTTTGGTAATCCGAGGATTACTGGTCGATTACGACGCTATACCTATAAAGGTAGGTTTGGGTCGTGACAAAAGCACAACTAGCCGAGCTAGCTGCTAAAAAAGAAAGGCTCGTAGAGCTGGTTAGTACCACAAATACTGACAAATAGAAAGCCTTGGCCGAGAAAAAAGATCGCTACTTGTGCGAACTTGCCAAGATTGAAAAGAAAAAGAACGCCGAGATCCAGGAGCTGCAAAAAAAGATGGAGGACACTGAAGACCGGGGTTTCAAAGAAGGTGAGGACACCTACATCCAGCAATGCGAGGTGGCCAAGGATATTTTGTTCAAAATGCAGTTGGAATCTGTTGGCGATTGAGTTCGATCAGGGGTAAGATTCTGTTGTGTTCCTCAATCCCCCTATCCATTACATACCGAGTTATATGACGAAACTACGGAAATGCCGTTCAACATAAATTCTTAGTGGTAAAAGAGGATAGCCCGGCCACCAACAATGCTCCAATTGATCTTCTTGTTCGATTGGAGGGGCCTGATTGGATTGAACCAAGCCTGGTGATCGAAGAAGGCACTACCGACCTAACTCTAAAGGGTAGTGCTAGAAATGACACGGTGGGTAGTGAAATCGGTGATGGTCTTGGCCAGAGCTTGAAGATCTGGCAGCTTGACTAGAATATGACTCGTTTTTATTTCGGTTTTGCTTTTCTCTTTGCTATGTAACCGGCTGTACGCCCCACATTTTGTAATCATTTTCCAGTTAATGAAAAAAGTTTGGTCTTTTTGCTCGGTTACTCTATTTCTTCTTCATTGTTTGAAGTCATCATCTTTGGCTGCCTATCTAGCCGAAGTAACTAGCTCAACCTTACACGCCCCTGCCAACTTTCTTTAGTCGAGATCAATATCTCAGTCCTAAGTGCCAAAAGGTTGTATTGGTCAATCCTGCTAACCGCTTTTGGCCAAGATAAACATCTCGGTCAAAGGGTATGAAAAGTTGTGTTCTGTTTAAACCTGCCAACCTTCTTTAGCCTAGATCCTCATCCCGGCTAAAGTTTTCAAAAAAATGTCGATCAAGCACCTAACCTTCTTTAACCTTGATTCTTATCTCGACTAAAGAGTGCAAAAATTGTATTAGTCAAACCTTCCAACCTTCTTTAGCCTAGATCTTTATTTGACTAAAGAGTGCAAAAAATTGTGTTGGTCAAACCTGTCAACCTTCTTTAGTCTAGATCCTTATCTCGACCAAAGAGTGCGAAAAATTATGTTGGTCAAACCTACCAACCTTCTTTAGCCTAGATCCTTATCTCGGCTAACCTGTCAACATTTTTTAGCCTAAATCCTTATCTCGGCTAAAGAGTGCAAAAAATTGTGTTGGTCAAACCTGTCAACCTTCTTTAGCTTGGATTCTTATCTTGGCTAAAAATTGCAAAAAAATTGTGTTAGTCAAACACCTTAACCTTTTTTGCCCCCATCGAACAAGAGTACAAAAAATTTTACAAATAGAGAACTATAAGTACTGAAAGAAATTATATGGAAAAATTGTCTACTTGTTTTATTAAATGTCAAAGAAAATTACAAGTTTTGAATGGCCCTTGGGATAGCTCGGCCGTTCACGTCTTCGAGGTGGTATGCTCATTTTCCTGTCAGACCAATCACTTTGTATGGCCTTTTCCAGTTGGGTCCTAATTTTCCATCCTCAGGTACCAAAGTATTTCCCATTACTTTGCGTAGCACCCAATCTCCAATCTTGAATTGCCTTGGGTGCATGCCTTGTTATATTTTCGAGACAGTTCTTGTTGATATGAGGTGATGTGGACCAATGCCCTTTCTCTTCTTTCTTCAACAAGGTCTAGTTCCAAGGCTATGGCTTCTCTATTCAGGCTCGGATCAAAATTTTCAATTCTAATAGTGGGAAGGCCAACTTCTTGGGGGATTACTACCTCCATGCCATAGGCTAAGGAAAAGCGTTTTCTTTGGTTGACGTGAGGTGTAGTTTGGTAAGCTCATAAGTCGTGGAAAAGTTCCTCTACCTATTTTCCTTTCACTTTTTCTAGCCTCTTTTTCAAATCATCTAAGACTACATTGTCGGAGGCTTGACAGCCATTAACTTGAGGGTATGCCAACAGAGAGTTGTAGAAGTCGATCTCGTGCTCTTCGTAAAAGCCCACAAGATTCGTCCATCAAATTGAGTCTTTGTTATGGATATCAAGGCCTTAGGAATTCCAAAGCGGGTTATGATGTTACGCGGACAAACTTCTTGACGTCTTTTTCTTTGATGGATGCAAGCGCCTCTGCCTCTACCCATTTTGTGAAGTAATTTGTTGCAGCAATAAAGAACTTTTTGTTGCTCAACACAGTTGGGAGTGGCCCCACTATGTCTAAGCCCCACATTGTAAAAGGCCAAAGGCTAGTTTAAGGTAAGAGCTCTAGTGGTTGATGAATTTGATCATAAACTTCGGCATTTCTTGTATTTCTTGACATACTTCTCTGCGTCCGCTTGCATGTATGACCACCAATACCCCTGTGAAATAGTTCGGTAAGCCAGAGACCTCCCTTCTTGGTGACTTCCACAGATGCCCTCATGGATTTTGAACAAAAACACTTTGATCTTGCTAGGATAGACACATTTTAAGTAAGGTCCTGTGAAGGACTTTTTGTATAATGCTAGTGATGGGGAGAGCCAAAATCGCTATGACTTTGCCCTAATTTTGTTGGCCTCCTTCTTGTCTTCTGGTAGAATGCCATCTTTTAAAAACACCACAATGGGGTCCATCCAAGAGGAACCTAGTTCAGCGCAGCATACTTCGGCTGCTTCAAGTTCCTCAATGCTCGGTCTTGGCAGAAAGTCCACTAGCAATGGTTGTGGGATAGATGTGATTGTGATCGATGCAAAACCAGCCAGTTCATCTGCCTTGCTATTTTCTTCTTGGCCGATTTGCTCTATCCTTACTACGTCAAACTTTACGATCTCCTTTCTGACTAACTCTTGGTACTTGGCCATTCTATCATCATTTGCTTCATAATCGCCTGAAATTTGGTTGACGACTAGTTGGGAGTCGCTATACACCATCAGCTCGGTGGCCTTCATTGACATTGCCTTCAAGCCCGACTAACAATGCTTTGTTCTCCGCCTTCTTATTGGATGCTAGAAAACCGAGATTAATAGCCTGTTCAATGGTCAAGCCATCTAGTGAGATGAGGACTATCCTAAGTCCAGCCTCGTGCCTGTTGGATACTCCATCCACAAAGAGCTTCCACATCTCCCCGACGAATAGTTTCCAGCAAGTGGAGGGATCTGAGGATGCTTTAGGGGTGGCATCATTGTCATTGAATCCCTCAATTTATTGCCTGCCGATAAAGCTCGTTTATACTGTGCGATAACTAGGTTTGTGGGGCAATCTTAAATCTAATTAAAAGTCTCCCAATATCGGTTGTTGTAAGACTTTAGTGTGTCTTTCTCGCCCATGTTGATGAAGAGTAGCTGGTCTATCTCCACCGGCGTCTTGGTATTTGTCTTAAACCTGGTAACAAACGCATTTGCAAGTTGCGCCCATGAAGCTTTGTTGCCTTATGGAAACATCTCAAACCAAGTCAAGCCCAGATCGCCTAAGCTTGAGGGAAACAAGATGCACATTAGAGCCTCTTTCTGTTGATATATGGCCATCACTTGGCTAAAGTGGGTCAAGTGCATGTAGGGGTCCAACTTCCCCTTATAAGTTGTGAACTTAGGCTTGTGAAAGCTTAAGGGTAATGGCGTGTTCTCAATCGTCGGAACGAACGGAAAGCTCTGCAACCTTACTAATGCTTTGTTTGCTGGTTCGTAAGTAAGGAGCAACATTGGCATTCTGACCTCAATACTTCCATGTGTCCGAGGAGCTGGCTGCTGTAGAGCAGAAATTCTTTGGAGGTCGCGTGCCTGGGCGTCTTCTCTCCTTCGTGCCCTTTCTTCTAGCACGGTAAGCAGGTTTGCCGACCTAGGCAATTCGGTGTACTGAGAGGTCATTTAATGCGTATGTGAGGGTTGATATTGTTTCTCTCCGTGTATGACCTTTCAATCCTCAATCTCTCAGACCTGGAGTAATGAGTCCTGGAGGTTCTTGATTATGTATCGCTTGTCTTGAGGCTTCTACTTTCCTATTGTGATGGTGTGACTTGCCTGTCACGATCTCCTGAGTGGTGAGAACACATTCTTCTTTTGTGAATTTGTTATCTGGCTACCCATTTGCTCTTTATCTAGTGCTTCATTGTCTCTATGTTAGCCTCCATTCTTTTTATCAATTCGTCTTGCTTCTTCACGCGATCTTCTAGAACCTGAGGATCCATCCTCCGTCTCTGTCTGTTAGGGCTTTTGGAGTGATGAGGACTTGTTCCCCATCTTTCTCACTTGTCATTCTGTGGATTCTGTCGCTGGGGATCTAATTCTGTCATGGGCGGGACAAAAGGCAAACCTTCACGCCTCCCGTCCCCTTCCAGGGTTTGCCCATTAACAGCAGAATGTGGCAAGTCTTCGTTGTACACTATTGAAATCAATTGAAGGGAAACTTAATCAAAAGATTTGTTCTCTATCGTGTTTCCCACAGACAACATCAATTGTACGAGCACAAAATAATCTTCTCGTATAATCCTGTTGACCAAGTTTGCACTCCTCCAAATGTTGTCGCTTTACCTGAGAACACATGTGAGCTAGCCGGCGGGTGTATGCCAGAAACTCCTCCGATGCCTAAGTCAGCAAGTAGACAATAGACAAAAAAAAGCTCTATGAATTCAAGAGTATGAATTGTCATACCTGTACACAGGTCTGTCATGAGCTTTTATAGATTCTGCCCGGCACAAACCTAGTAGGACTCTAACTCTTTTTAGCAGAGTCCTCCTAGGAATCACATTCCCAAAGATAATGCTTATCTTGATAACACCCTACTCACAACGAACCAAGTAAGATGGTTTAAACCTTTACCCCGGCCAATGATGTGGTAAACTAAGTTAACTTGGCTCTACTCTCCTCGCAGCAGCATCATGATAAAGATGGTGTTCTGCCAAGCTAAACTTAGCTCGGTCGCTTCAATGATATCACCTCGGTCTACTACAAGACTTCCTTTAAACAGCTAATCCCAGGCCATAGTGACACACCTAACTGGCTTGGGGTCAGCATGGGCCAGGACCGAGCTACCCAATGCCACTACTACGGCCTATAGCCCGGCCCAATTTAACCACATAAATTACCCTCTCAAATGTGTACACCAATAGTTTTGGAAAACTAAGGAATGGAAAGAAAAGCCCTAAATTTCTTGGGAAATCTAAATTGTTGTTTATAAATCTTTGTGGGTAATAGGAGAGGAATTAATAGGTAAATTGATTATGTGTTGAGATCCCTTGTGTAAAGATGGAATTTGATTTTTTATTTTTTATTTGATTTTTTTTTTTTTTTGAATTGTTGCTTGTTGTGTGATATGGTTTACCCCGGGCGGGGAAATTGAATTGCTCACTTGCCCGATTGTGTGAAGACGACAAATATGAGAATGTTTGAGATGTCCACTTGCCCGATCGTGTGAAGGTGATAAATGTAGAAGGTTTGAGGTACCCACTGGCCATTCGTGTAAGGACGGAGAAATGTGAAGGTAAGTGGAATGATGTGTATTGGGTCATAAGGTTGGAAAATTGATGTCCATAAGTAAAAGAATAAGATTATGCATAATTTAAATCAAATGTTTATATACGGTGGTTAAATATATTCTCTACTGGGCAATTACTCATTCCTATCTATCAAATTTCAGGACTTGGTGAACCGCAACCACCCAAATGAAAAAGAAGCTGCACAACTCTCTTGTTTAAAAAGTCAATTAGTGTATTTGGTTTCAGTTTTCTGAATTTGGTTTTCTAAAAATTGAGTTATTTATTTATTTATTTTTTTGTGTTTTTTTAAATTGAATATTTTTAAAATTTAAACAATTTTTTTGTATTTTTTTTTATTTTTTTAGATACACCTTACTTAGATGTATCTAAATAACAAAATATTTGTGAAAAAATATTTTAAAAAATTAATAAATAGAAAAAAATATGAAAAATGTACTGATTTTTTTTTTTTTTTGTATTTTTAGTATTTAGTGAATTTTTTGAAGATTTTTGTCATAAATATTATACTTTTTAAATGTATTTATGTTAGGTGTGTTTAAAAATTTAAAAAAAAAAAAACTGCTTAAAATATTAAAAAATTCAATGAAAAAAAAAAATATGGAAAACGAAAATGTAAAATTGTCTGAAAATGAATTTGTAAAGTAATTGTTGAACTTTTGATTAGTTTTGAGATCACATGCCTCGTTTGTTCATTGAAGACCATGTATTTAATATTGGACACTGTGGGGCATTTGTTAAACTTTTTTTTTTTTTAATCTTTTGAAACTATGAATGTTTGAATATCATGTGCCTCTTTTGTTCATTGAAGACCATGTATTTAATATTGGACACCGTGGGGCATTCGTTAAACTTTTTTTATCTTCTGAAACTATGAATGTTTGAATATGTATTTGTAACCTTGAAATTATAGTTCAATGAGAAAGAGAAACTTTGGGATTTGTGGTGAATTTGAATTGAATATTATACGTACATCTTTATTGTGTTGGATAACTTTTAGTTGCAAATTTTTTCGAGCGTTATATATAGGATATGGTAATTTATGAAAAAAACATAGTTAAATGAATTTTATTACTATCTATTTGATAGTAGTAATAGGAGTATTCGCATATCTAATTTTCTATATGTTACATATTACATATTTCTATATTACTTAGTTTTCTGACTTATTCTCTTTTTCTTTTATCTTTTTCCCACTCTTTCCAAAAGAATTCATCTTCAATATATTTTACAAATAAATTTAACATACCTTCTGGGATAATTTCTATTGTTAATTTTTTTTATCACTTTCTCTCAAGTTGTTGTACCAACTTGCTACTATACTAAATGAAGCTATGTTTAATATAATTTAGAAAATTTTGGGTGCTCCAGTTGCTACTGTGGATATTTAAGACTTAGTGCATCCCTCTTTTCAATAGTTTTATTGCCTTACTTGTATTTGTAGCAAAATCAATATCTAATAAGTATGATGTATTGCTTATTAGTTTTAATGGTACTTCTCTTAAAAATACTTCTTTTCTAGGGGTAAAGTTTGCATAATTAGTCATTCCCCTAACGAATGATCCTCTATTTAGATAACTGTAGTTTTCTATTCTTCTTCTATAGTCATACTTTCTAGTATCATCTTCCAGTTGTTGTCTGGTAAAATTCCTAAAATCAGGATAATTTGGATTAGGTGAGGTGGAAGAACTACTTCCTTCTAGTTTTACTATTGCCATTTCAGTATCATTAACATTGTTTGTTTCTTCGAAATCTTCTAGAACATTATTTCCTTTTTCTTTTTCTGCTCACTATTTTTCGTTATTTTTGTTCTAAGTCTTCAAGGGGAATGTGTTCCGTTTCTCCCAAACTAATTAACCCTAATTGTTTATATATATCTTCTTGTAGTTCTATTATATTATTATTTATTATTTTTATTATTTCTTCATCTACTGTATCTAATTGTTCAGCTATTTCTAATATTATTTTATATTTTATTTTACTATCATTTTCTTTTTCAGCCATTTCTTCTAACTGTTCTATATTATATTTACTTAACTTCATTATCTTTTTGATTTTCAGGTGAAACTAATTCAAATGATTCTTTTGAAATATTTCCTTTATATAGGTAGGGATATAAATCTAATTCCTTTTGTTTTTCTTTAAAAATTGCTACTTGTTTTTCAGGATCTTGTATCAAATATCTAATTTTGTTTATTATTTTTAATTGATTAGTTATAAGTTTTTCGCTAATTTTTTTTAATAACCTAATTAAGTTATTATTTTATTCTATTATTATTTGTAGAGAAGTAGTATTATTTAAATTATCAGATTGTACTTTTTTACTATATTTCATACTAGTACAAATATTATTGGCAAGGCCAAGACATTGGGCTCTGATAAAACTTTCGTTAGTATTCTACACTTGTCTCTTTTAAGGATATTTTATTTTTAATACTAGAAATCCTTTAATTATAATTTATTATAGATTGTTTGAAAATAATAGCTAAAAGAGAATTTCATCTACTTAATTCACTTTTTAATTTAGAAATATAGTCTAAATTATATTTTATTTTAGCTCTTAGTACTGTAATAAAATGCATATAAATGTCACTTATTCGATTCTAGACAATTGTAATTTTCCTTAATATTTATATGTTTTTTTGAAAATTTTCAAACTTTTAGAGTTTAACTTGTAATATATAAGATTTAAAGATGATTTAGGCCTCGTTTGGGAACATGCTAATTTAGTAATTTTTTGGTTAATTGGCTAAAAAGGTTGGTAAAAAAAACTTGTATGTTTGTGATGACTTTTTGGCTAATTACGAAAAGATGTGTAAAAAGTAGAGAGAAAATGTAATCTTTGACTTTTTGGTATGAGTTGTTACTTTTTGGCTAAAAAAAATAACTTTTTGACTAATTAGCTAATTTAGTCACTTCCTAAACGAGGCCTAAATTTGATGAGATGGAGTGAGGTGTGCGTGATGTGTATGCTCCAATTAGGATTTGGGGTTCGAATTCGGTGAGTGGGGATTTATTGAATACATAAAACATTAAATATTAAAATTATATGATATGAGTGCTGATTTCACACCATTATATCTTTTTAGGAGGAGGTGATTCCTTGTTAATACATCTAACCTCATAGACCAATTGGTTGGTGGTCAAGTGGCGATTGGAGCTTGACTTGGTAGGAAGGACCACGGTTCGATTCCCCGCATCGCCAATTGGGAGGGGATTTGAGTCTAACCATCCAAAACTACTCCCCGAATCCGGATTAGTCGGCCTAAGGGTCGGATACCGGGTGGTGAACCAAAAAAAAAAAATACATCTAACCTCATAGGAACATTATATTGATTTGACAATCATGCAATATAATTTATTAATTTTATGTTAAAAAAATAAACAATAAGTACTACTTTAAAAATAGTATTTCATTTTTAAAATCAAATCTAATCAAATTGACTTTTTGTATTTTTGTATTTATTATTATTATTTTTTTTTTGATTTGATCCAATGGAACCCTGGTTGATTTTTTAATTATTTCCTTATTAAAATATATTGATTATAATTTATTACTTTTCATAATTCAGGATCTAGTCCCTTACTTTTATTTTTATTGCATTTTCAATCCTAAGTTCTATAAAATAATATAATAGTGTACTTTCTTTTTATTTTTATATTATTATTTATACTAAGGCTAAGTTTGGGATATCCCAAATAATTAAAAAAGTCAAAAAGTTACTCAAAAAGTTAAAAAGTTAACACTATTCACCAAAAGTCAACAATTACGGCTGCACAATTCTCAATTCAAATTTTCCTCTAAAAATTAATTTTTACAATTTTTTATTACACATTTTTTCATAAAAAGTCAAAAAGTTAACCCAAACATCCATATTTTCAACCTCACTTTTTTAGTCAAAAAAGACAAAAAGTACACTTATTTAGTCTTCCCAAACAAGGCCTAAATATCGTGTATATATATATATATATATATTTGTACCCTAGGCATAACCTTAATGGAGATTGACGCAGTTCGGTGGAAATTTGATGAAAATAATTATTTAAAAAAAAATAAAAATGAAGATATCGCCTAGGTATGGCAACTCCTTGAATTGGAGATTCTTGTCTCTTTGTCCCCCAAACAACCTCCTAAACCAACTAAGTGATTAATTAAGCTTGATTAGGCCTCTAATCTACCCTCCACTCCATTCCATATCAACCAAATGCTAACCAAATCAATTGCAAATCAACCAAGGCTATTTCGGTCTTTTTATTACACTAATATTTTTCTAAAAGTAGGACCACAATTCCCTTCTTTTTGACGAAGGAAGGGAGGCTGTTGTCACAGTACCCTGTTGTAATGTCTTGATTGAAATTTGTTTTAATTTTATTTTAATAATTCGAACTGTTTATATTATAATATTTGTCGAATATATTATTCATATAAAAAATAAAGTTAATTAAATATGCATTGTACCATGATCACATCATAATTGTTTTTAAAAAAATTATCAAAATTTTGTTAATTGTTTATTTTTTTAAATATAAATGTAGTCTTGTTATGGGTTATAGATATTTAATTGATTTGATTTTTTTTTATAAATGACCTATTCGACGAATCCTATAATATAAATGCTTCAAATTATCGAAATAAATTCATAAAATGCCTCCACAAACTCACAACAACACGATGATATGACTATAAAGGCACAGCACCCTCCCATGTTCTCTTTTTGACACTTTTTGGGCTGGCGATAGGGAGAGAGAGGGAGAGCAAAAGGGCTTCTTTTTTTTGGAGGGGGGGGGGGGTGTTCAAAGATAGTGTTAGTATAGTTTGTAGAGTTAGATTACACTTGAAGGGTTTGCATTTATTCCATCAACTCAAACTCTTGACCTCCCATTCACCACACTCTCAGGTAAGACACTAGTCCCTCATCTATTCTATACCATTTTTAACCTATACCTTCTAGTTCTAAGTGATAATACATGAATGATATATGTGATATTTAGGGGTGAAAATTTGGCATGTAACCCGTTAACACGACTCGAATCGTACACGTAATTAGGAAGTTAGGGTTAATCATTTTTTGACTTGAATCCAAATTTGACACGATTCGCAAATATGAATATTAAATGAGTCGTGTTTGGGTTGAACACACGAAATTTGAAATTGACATGTTTGACTCATATCGATAGGTTGACATAGACCTACTATTAATTTGCATGTAACCCAAATATAATATAAATTTAGTAACCATAAGATATTGAATAATTCATTCGCATCCATTAGATTAAAACTTAAATATCTATATAATATATAAACTTAATAAAATGTAACCCTAAATTAATAAAAAAAGTCAGCTATGGTTTGATAAATTATTTGTCTCTTCTTAAAATCTTAAAGAACTCTTCAATTAAGCAAAAGTCATAAATATTTTTTTAAAGTTTTGTTTGGCATAAAAAGTTTGGTTAAAATAGTTATAAAAAGATAAAATAAACTAAAAGATTAATAAAACAAAATATTACATCCAAACTATAATTATTTTATTTTTTTTTTATAAAAGTTAAAAAAATCTATCCCAAACAAAAAATTTTAACTCTAAACTAAAATAATAAAAAAAAATTAAAAAAATAAAAAAATCGATTTATATCTCAAAAGAAGGTTAATTCTTCTAAATGTACAAGTTACCACTTGCAATGACGAGTCACTACTACTACTACTACTACTATTATTAACAGCAATGCTAGGGATCCCCAGTGGAGGTGACTCCCAGTGACCCCCCCAGTACCACGTGTCGGCCTGGGGTTGGCTGAAATCAAAACAAAGAAAAAAAAAAAAAAAAACTGTTTTTTGGACCAATCACAGCAGACCCCCAGTACCCCCACTGGGGGTCCAAAGCTTTAAGCTATTATTAATATTATTATTTGATTTAGTTTGTTCAGGTTGCTCGGAGAAGATCTGACATCTGCATGGGCATTTACATCACTTTCCTTGTTTGTCGCGCTACGGTTTCCACTATTCTATTAATATTTTTTTGTGTTATAGGTATTACTCAATCTGTTGGATTTAATTTTTAAAATTTATTTACAAATTATAAATTAGTTTGATAAAAATATAAAGCAAAAAATTATTCACCTCAAGCAAGAAAAACTAATATAAAATAATGTGTATTTTTTTAAAAAAAATAGCAGCAAACTAGCTTTTATGTTTAATTAATTTTTTTGAAAGAAAAACAGATTTTAAAAAAACAATTTTTTTGTCATTTTATTTGTTCTAATACTTTCTTGAAATCTTTTCTTGTCTTTTATGCCATAATTTATATTACTGTAGACTATCTTAATTACGAGTGGGAATCGTGTCGTGTTGTGTCGTGTCATATCGAATTCATGTTTAAAATACTCCAGTACTAATAATGCTCATTTAATTAAACATATCAATTATCTTGGCACTGGCACTGACCTATTTATAATCATGTTAACCTTAACACGATACACTTAAAATGATTGGCAAAAGTTTATGTTTCAACTTATAAGTAATGTCACGTCCCAAATTTAATTATTCTAACATATACAATCTATGGCAGAAGAAGCATCCATCATAACCGTAGCCAATACAGTAGCTTCTGCATCAGAAGCAGCAGAATTAGTAGCCTACCAGGATATTAAGGAAGCCCTTAATAAGTGGACAATTCCAAAAGTGAAACCAGAAACTATTTATAAAATTGGAACCTTTGATTTTACCAGTAGAAAAATCATTAAAACTTTTGAACATGAAGTTCCTTTATAGAATGAAGATGCAGTAATTCAATTATTACACATACAGGATTTAGCACCTTTTTTGAAAATTGTAAGTATGTCTATATAGGACTTGTCTAGATAGCCTTTAAACCCTTAACTCTATTAGGACAAAATATCAGTCTTACTTGTACACTCCGAGATGACAGATGCCTTGACTGGAGAGCTTCTTTAATGGGAGCCATTGAAACCAGTTTATCTCATGGACCAGTTTATTTCAACATATATCCTAGTCTGAGTATAGCACTCATAGATTATAATCTGCCTAAAGCTCTGGAACTCAGAATTCTAACAAATGGTTACCAATATCTACCAGGATCACCGCCCTCATTAGCTATTTTCAGAATCCGTCTTAAGGTTTTAAGTACCTTAAATCCATATATCCGAAAGAACAGTGAATTAGGACAAACTGTCTTAATTGATACTAACTTTTCAGTAGCTAGGTAGCTGTTGCTAAAATGATTCCTTAGAACAATATTACTTTTCCCGAGAAATGGCAAATTCAAAATGCTGTACTAGTTAGACTAATCATCAGACAAACCTTAGATGATGTAATCCAGATACAATGAGGTAATGTTTATCTTAAATTCCAACGACCTCTCAGCAGGAGTTTGTCCAGTATGAGTCATCACTCCTCCAATTTGCCTTGTCGAGTAGATTTACCGGAACCTTCTAGATATTCTATGTCTGAACCCATAGAATCTATAAACCAAGGAATGCTTTCTAGGCCTCCTAGTTACTCTTCTCCTAACCCTCTTCCTGAAACTCTAATTCAGGATATTCACATATCTGAAAACCAAATTTCTCATGGAGTTTATGGAACTAGAAGGCCTAAGAGCCTAACTACTAGTAATATGAATTTTGAAATTTAAATGAATTTTATACCAGGAAGTGAAATTCGAAAACAATTAAACCAAGATTTTATACAAGATAAATATCAAGAATTTAGATCATGGTATTTTAATAACCATACTGAACAACAACTTCAACAGTTAAAAAATCGGTATTATTATCACTTAGAGACATATCAAACTCTTAGATCTTGTCCCGAATGGTACTTTGAATTTATTACAATTATGGAAACCCTTTCAACCCGACTTTAATGTCCCGAGAAAATCCAAAGGACGTGGACGACAAGAAGTGGTCAAACCATCATCTCTGTTCATCCACCACCACAATCGTTGGAGTTAGCTCCCGTGATGTCTCACAACAACCTCTAGCCATCAACTTCATAATTCTACTTTCAATTTAAGCAAAACCATCAACCATCTTCATGAGCCAAGCTAGGGTTTTTAAGAGAAATTAAAGCTTTTCACAAAAATACCTTTTATTCCAACTCTTCTATTAATTATACACCCAAATTCATGACCCAAAATCATAACCCAACAAGTAAACCCCAACTCTTTAAACACTAAACCCCAATCTCATGATTTTTTCATGATATGCATAAAAATATAAACTTTGTATTTGTTGGACTTATTTATTTTGATAATTTATTTGATTCTGTTTTTGATTTATTTGGAAGAGAAAAATAGATTGAAAACTTAATTTTTTATTCCATTATTGTTCACCTAATTTCTTATTTTAAATACATTTTTGAAGTATATAAATTTGCTTAATCAGATGATAATTTTAGCCCAAAACAAAGTCCAAAACAGCCCAGCATAGCAACAAGTCAAGCAACAGTTCAAACAGTCTAGCCAAACAGTGACCAGACATCCGGGTAGACATCAGACCAGACGACCGACCAATGACTTTTGGCCCAGTTTTGCTCCAGTTCAAATTTGCTTCTCACTGGCTATTAACCCAGTAGTATTCTCAACAACTGCAGAAGCCATCCTTGATGACCGTGACCCCACCGAACATCCGGGTGGACATCCTGGAGGACGTCTGGGGTGGACGTCCCTCAAGAACAAAATTTCATTTTAGACATCCGGTGGACGACCACTCTACACAGCGACTCTATTTTTTGAAAATAGTTATTATCATTTGGACCATCTTTCAACTCCTATAACATCAAATCAAATATGGGGAATACAAAATTGAGTAGAGAAGATTTAACCAAAATATTACTCAATGGGTGTGTTTGATTGGGCGGACTGGATAAGGGGGGATTAGAATCCATCGGATTGGAGTCTTGGGACTGTGAATCCCCCGGACTATTTGGTCGGATTGGATATGTATCCTGTGTTTGTTTTTTCATGGGATTAGATGTCCGGACTGTGAATCCCCCGGACTATTTTTAGTGAATCCAACGTTTGGTTGAATGATGGATAGGATAAATGAACAAATGACTATTTTACCCTTTTTAATAGTTTACTAAGTAATAGCAATATTAAACATATCTTTAATATTTTAATTATTTTTAACTAAATTAAATAAAAAATTATTTTATTTTATTTTTTACACAATTAAATAAATTTATTTTTAAAAAATAAATAAATAAAATATCAATAAAAATATATATTATTTTTTAATTAAGATTTTAAATAAATTTGTTTAAAAAAAATAATAATCAAAAAATGAAATTAAATAAAACATCTATTACATTTAAATAATGAAATTAAATAAAACATAAACAAAATTTTAAAATAAAACATCAATAAAATATCCATAAAAAATTATTTCAAAAAATTAAATAAATAAAATATCAATAAAAAGTTAAATAAAATTATTTTATTTTTAAATTGAGACATTTAAATTAATTTTTTATTAAATATAATACATAATTGAATTTAAATTTGAATTAAATGTGCCACAACAAATGAGGGCAAAATGGTCATCTCACCCCTCTAATCCAAACAGTAAACAATCCCACCAATTCTATCCCACACCTCCCGGATTATTTTATCCCCCATATGGGGATTAGGAGTCCCACGACATGGAGTCCGGCGGACTAAAAAAAAAACAAACATCGGATTAGCTTTACTGTGCGGATTACAATCCGCACAGTAAATAGTCCCCCCCTAATCCCATGAATCAAACAAGCCCAATCTTTTCACCACACTCAGTAGTCAACGGTCGATGATCTTCTCCTTGATAAAAAGCAGAGCTTCTGTTAAGCAAAAAAACAAGCAACATAACTCAAGCTAAAAACTTTCTCTGATCAATCATCACTCTCATCCTTCTCTATTCTCTAAACTGTTCTTCATCTGGGTTTCATTTTTCCCTTTAGAAATTTAAATGGGCTTTAGCCTTTTGCATATATTTCTGTGAGAGTTTCATTTTTTCCTGATATAAACTCGGAGCTTCAATCTTTATAATATTTCTTGAGAGATTTTCATTTCAAGCTTTTTGTGAAAGCAAAACCTATCATTCAAATATTGTAAGAGTGTAGTACACTCAGATTTCTTAACTCTTTGAGTGTGATTGAGAATCAGCTAAAGAGGGCAAAGTTTCAGACTTAGTATACTCTCCATAAAATCTGTGGATGATTGCTCCATTTGTGAAAAGGTTGCTAGCACCCAGTGAAGCTAGAAGATAGTGAAAAATCTCAAGTGAAGCTTGAGGAGTAGATGTAGGCTTTGTTGAAGCTGAACCACTATAAATATGTTTCTCTTCTTCCCTAATCTCTTTACTTTACTGTTATAACTATTGATTGTGTTCACATACCTCATTGTTAAAATTCTTCATTAAGTATTGTCATCAACATATATTCATCTACTTATCTTTTGTGCTAGTTGTTATTATTTTTGGGTATATTTCTTTTTATTTTTATTTGTAAAAGCCTAATTCACCCCTTTCTTAGGTTGTCTTTTGGATATCAGCATTTATATATTAAAAAAAATACCACAAATCTATCTATAAATGAGGGTGTTGAAGGAGAACTACAAACCCCTACCTCTTAAAGCAAAGAGATGACAACCCAAAAATCACCGGCGATGAAACAACAAACTATTTGTTAGGGAAAATATGTGATTCCCCACAAGTAAATCAATCAATGGGAATAAAAACTAATACGGAAAAATTAAATCAAAGGCAATACAAGAATTTTTACGTGGTTCCCTCAATGTGAGGTACGTCCACGGGATCGAAATCCGATTCCACTATCAACCAAATAAGTTCCAAACGATTACAAACGAGACACTAATGGTCTCACAAAACCACCCTTAGGTGAATTCTAAATAATCACAAATAAACAAGAGGAAGGACCTCATCAAATAGATGAACCAAAATCTTCAGAACCAGAGTTGTAGAAGACCCAAAATAACGAACCAAATCAACTTCCACACAAAGAAACAAAAACTTGAACAAATCAAGCACTCTTGACCAATCTTCCCAATTGTCAATTCACAGGCACTATTACTGAAGCAGTATATCTGGTATGTCAGCCGCACGTTTCTCTTGGGGAAAAAAAAAACAATACACCAAAAAATTATATTGTGAATCTAGGGGGTTTTTTTTTTTTTTATCAAAACCTTAGTTGTTTCCAAATTGGATTGGGTCTCCACAAATTAAATATAATATATAAAAATATATTATAATTAATATTAAACCAAATTAAACTCTTTTTCCAAAACCAATTGGGTCCCACACTCCAATAAGGAGGTATACCCAACAATTCTCCCCTTACCGACTTAGGTGGAGACATCAACCATACCCGCCAAAGTTTGACACTTTAAATGTTTGTCCCTCGACAAAGTCTTTGTCAACATATCTGAAATATTATCATCTGTGTGAACCTTTTCGAGTTGTAACAATTTCGAATCTAGTACATCACGAATCCAATGGTATCTCACATCAATGTGTTTTGATTTGGAATGAAAAGTATAATTTTTACTCAAGTGAATAACACTTTGACTATCACAATAAAGCACATACTTTTCTTGCTTTAAACCCAACTCTTGCAAAAATTTCTTCAACCATAACTCTTTTTTGCAAGCTTCCGTAATGGCAATAAATTCAGCTTCGGTAGTTGAGAGAGCAACCCATTTTTGTAATTTAGATTGCCATGCCACAGCTCTCCCTGCAAAAGTCATCAAATACCCCAAAGTAGATTTCCTAGAATCAACATCACCAGCCATGTCAAAATCTGTGAACCCATCAAGCATCGGCTTACCATCCCCAAAACACAAACACACCTTCGAAGTCCCTCGAAGATACCTTAGAATCCATTTTACCGCTGCCCAATGTTCTTTACCCGGATTAGAGAGAAAACAACTCACCACACCAATGGCGTAAGCAATATCCGGCCTTCTACAAACCATGGCGTACATTAAAGAACCAACTGCTGAAGCATAAGGAACTTTTAGCATCTCTTCCTTGTCTTTTTCACTTGTAGGACATTGATTCGAACTAAGCTTGAAGTGACCTGCAAGTGGACAACCAACCGGCTTTGCTTTATTCATGTTGAACCTCTCAAGAACTTTCTCAATGTAGCTTTCTTGAGACAACCAAATCAGTCTCTCTTTGCGATCACGAACAATTTTCATATCAAGAATTTGCTTTGCCGGTCCCAAATCTTTCATAGCAAAAGACTTGCTCAACTCCAATTTCAACTTGTTTATCATGGTAGAATCTTGACCCATAATTAACATGTCATCAACATAAAGCAAAAGAATAATAAATTTGTCATCCGGGAAATTTTTCACAAACACACAGTGGTCCGAAGTGGTTTTAGAAAAACCATTATTCATCATGAAAGAGTCAAATTTTTTGTACCATTGCCGAGGCGCTTGCTTGAGGCCATACAAACTTTTCTTCAATTTGCAAACAAATTTCCCTTTCTCTACAAAACTGTCTGGTTGCTCCATGTAAATTTCTTCTTCAAGATCACCATGAAGAAATGCAGTCTTCACATCAAGTTGCTCAACTTCAAGGTTCATACTTGTAGCCATGCCAAGTATAACCCAAATAGAAGACATCTTCACAACTGGCGAGAAAATTTCATCAAAATCAATGCATTTCTTTTGCCCAAAGCCTTTCACAACAAGACGTGCCTTGTACCTCAGATTCTTGCCATCATTCTTCAATTTGAAAACCCACTTATTTTTCAGAATTTTCCTCCCCTTAGGCAACTTCACTAAGTCATAGGTGTGATTTTCAAGTAAGGAGTTCATCTCCTCTTCCATGGCCTTTTTCCAATCACCTTTCTTTGCATGCTCAATTGCTTCTTGGTAGCTCTCCGGCTCCCCTTGATCAGAAATCAACACAAACTCATTGGGAGGATACTTTCTTGAAGGTTGTCGGTCCCTTGTAGATTTCCTGAACTCAAGTTGTGGTGGCGGTTCTTGAGTTGGATGCTCTTCTTTAATTTCTGGCTCAACTTCATTAGGATTAGCATCATTCTCTATATCTTCAATAGGTGGCTACACATCTCCCCCATTTTCATCATCAACTGAAGATGAAGGAGATGGATCCATGTCAATAAGGTCACTAGTTTTTGGCTCCGGTTGATCACTTTTACCAAAGTCTTCAATTGTTTGGTCTTTAAGAAACACAACATCACGGCTTCGAATGACTTTCTTGTCGACCGGATCCCATAATCTATACCGAATTCATCACGCCTATAGCCAAGAAAAATACATTGTCTTGACTTACTATCAAGCTTGGACCTCTCATCCTTTGGAATGTGAACAAAAGCTCGCAACCAAACACTCTCAAGTGCTCATAAGACACATATTTGCTACCAAACTCTTTCAGAACATCACCATTCAAAGGATAACAAGGAGACAAATTGATCACGCCAACATCAGTACTCATTGTCTCACCCCAAAAGGATCTTGGCAATTTAGCTTATGAAAGCAAACACCTTGTTCTTTCTACAATGGTGCGCTTTATCCTCTCAAGAACGCCATTTTGTTGAGGAGTCTTCTTAACTGTCTTTTGGTGCCGAATATCTTGGCTGCGACAATACTCATCAAATGGCCCAATGTATTCACCACCATTGTCTGATCGGATGCACTTCAATTTTTGTCCTGTTTCTCTTTCAACCATGGCCTAAAAATGCTTAAATACTTCTAGAACTTGATCTTTAGTTTTTAGTAGAAAAGCCCAAACTTTCCTTGAATAATCATCAATGAAAGCAACAAAATAAAAGTGCACCACTATGTGTTCTAACTTTTAAAGGACCACAAACATCCGAATGAATCAACTCCAAAACATTTTCTTTTCTAGACGCAGCATTTTTATGAAAAGAAACTCTATGTTGTTTACCCGCCAAACAATGAACACAAGTTTTAAGATGTGTACCTTTCAAACCGGGTAGAAGCTCTTTCTTGAACAAAACTTGTAGCCCCTTTTCACTCATGTGCCTAAGTCGCCTATGCCACAATTCAGTAGAAGTATCATCTTCAAGTGCATTGACAACACCTTTACAAATTTTTCCTTGCATCGAATAAAGTGTATGAGTCTTCTTGCACTTAGCCACCACCAAAGAACCCTTTGTGAGCTTCCATATTCCATCGCCAAATTTATTATTGAAGCCTTCATCATCTAGCTTCCCAGTAGAGATCAAATTAAGGCGAAATGTCGAACATGCCTCACATCTTTAAGTAACAACTTGCAGCCCAAATTTGTTTCCAAGCAAACATCACCCATGCCGATAATCTTGGACAAACCTTCATTACCCATTCAAACAGAACCATAATCTCCTGCAGTGTACGTAGTGAAGAAATCAACTCGAGAAGTCACATGAAAAGAAGCACCAGAATCAATCACACAATTTCTCTCTTGGCCCATAAAATTGATACAATCATCTTCACAAACGACCATGAGATCATCGGTAGTAATTGCCGTTGTGTCTTTTTGCTTCTTATCCACACTTTTGTCACGCCTTTTCTCCTTATTCTTAAGCTTTTGGCATTCCCGCTTCATGTGCCCTTTCTCATGGCAATGATAGCACTCAATGTCTTTCTTTGAAAAAGAACCATCCTTTGATTTGTTAGGGCTTTGATCATGACCATGAGGAGTCTTACTCCTCCCCCTTGTTTTGCTTCGACCTCTAACAACAAATGCTTTTGAATGAGAGGAACCCGCTGATTTTCTTCTAGTTTCTTCATTCAACAAGCTACTAGTGACTTGGCCCATTGTGACAACTCCATCAGGTGCCGAATTACTAACTGTCACAACCAAAGTCTCCCAACTTTCGGGTAAGGAACTAAGTAGCATCAAAGCCTGCAACTCATCATCAAAAATAATTTTCATGAAGCAAGTTGGTTAATGATACTCTTTATTTCATTCAGATGTTCCGAAATAGGGCTGCCCTCTTTATATTTTAAATTAACCAACTTACGAAGCAGAAATGCTTTATTTGTGGTTGATTTTCTATCATAAAGACTCTCTAATTTTTTCCATAAATTATGTGCCGAAGTTTCAGTAGCAACATGATGAAACACACTGTCATCAATCCATTGACGGATAACACCAATAGCTTTTCGATTTAACCTCTTCCACTCATCATCTTTCATATCATCAGGTTTGCCACTATCACCCTCAATAGGCCCATACAAGTCTTTACAAAATAATAAGTCTTCCATTTTAGTTTTCCAAGTTACCCAATTGCTTCCATTGAAGCTAGACATACGACCCACATTCCCCTCCTTTGATTTACACAAATAAATAAACCCCAATAAACGATTACAAACGAGACACTAATGGTCTCACAAAACCACCCTTAGGTGAATTCCAAATAATCACAAATAAACAAGAGGAAAGACCTCACCAAATAGATGAACCAAAATCTTCAGAACTAGAGTTGTAGAAGATCCAAAATAACGAACCAAATCAACTTCCACACAAAGAAACAAAAACTTGAACAAATCAAGCACTCTTAACCAATCTTCCCAATTGTCAATTCATAGGCACTATTACCGAAGTAGTATATCTGGTATGGCAGCCGCACGTTTCTCTTGGGGAAAAAAAACAATACACCAAAAAATTATATTGTGAATCTAGGGTTTTTTTTATTTATTTATCAAAACCTTAGTTGTTTCCAAATTGGATTGGGTCTCCACAAATTAAATATAATACATAAAAATATATTATAATTAATACTAAACCAAATTAAACTATTTTTCCAAAACCAATTGGGTCCCACACTCTAATAAGGAGGTATACCCAACACTATTTGGACCAAAATGAAGCCCTTGACGAGATCTACAATCTTTCTAAGGACCATGGTAAAAAGATCAGTCTAGGTGAGTAGATCTAAATATCTAAGTGAAAAAGTTTGAGTTTAGAGAGAGAAAAGAGAGCTCACAGTGTAGAGAGAGAGGAAAAAGGAGAGAAAGTGAAATGAATATATGTTTGGAGTCTATTTATAGTAGCAAGGTAATAATAGAACAAAAGCCCCAAAGCCAAATGAAAAGAACAAGTCAAAACCTCCCCAAAAGTAGGGCCCAAACCAACCCAAAAATTTTAAAATTACACACAGGTGTCGACCCTTACAAAGAAATGCTGAGACACCAATGTGTGCAGCAAACAAGGGTCGACCCTTGCAACTAGAGGTGTCAACCCTTTATTTCAAAATGCAACCTAGAACATGACACCAAGGGAAGGGCTGACCCTAGGGACTCAGGTGTCAACCCCAAAAACCAGCAGAGGCACTAAGCGCAAGGCAACAAGGTGGTGTCGACCCCCAAGAAGGCAAGTGTCGACCTTAGAACAAATTTCCAAGTTTCCAAAGAACTTTTCAACGTAAACAAGCATGAACGAATAATCCCAATAAGTTTAAATTGATTTGTACTCCTCCAAAACACAAATACAACAACTCCAAAGACTCCCAAGAAAGAAAATAAAGGAATTAGATATACCCTCCAAGAGGTAAAGGATATGAGTGTTACAAGTAAATTGTACTGACTAAAAAAAAAAAAAAAAATTCACATCACATGCATAAGAATAAATTGTTCAAACATTGACACACAAAGATAATATATATATATATATGTCAATAACTATGAAAATAATTAAAAATATTCATAATTAATCCATTACATATCCAATCTAAACTATTGTCACTCATAATATTTAAATATCTAACAAAATTTTAAAAGCAAAACAAGTTTTCATCCAATATGAAACTAATAATAATAATAATGTTGCAGCTATGCCACATCCAAAGTAACATTGTTGTGATTTTTTCACATTGACGTCTATCACAAAAATACTATTGCTACACATTAAGAAACTCTCATGTTTACTAATCTTAACTTCATGACATGTACTACAATAATATTAAGTCATAAGCATCATTTCTTGTTGCTTATTCAAATGAAAAGCTTCTCTCAAATAAGATACAAAATTTGAAAATATGCTCACCATAAATCAAGAGCCAAGATCAACGACATGACTTGAACGTTGGGCCAGTTCAATCTCATCTTTGTCAATATTCAAATTCATGGCACTTTCAATTAGCCCATCCAATTTCACTTGTCCATAATCTAAAGGACATAAGAAAATTAGATATATGTGAAAATTTATCAAAGCCTTAAAAGTTTATTTTAAAAAAACATAAAAATGCATATATTTTTACTTGTTGCCTCTCCAAACAACCAATCCCTAGTGCATATCAAAGCCTCAACAATTTGAGGCCTCAAAGAACTACGATATTGGTCAAAAGCATGACCTCCAACACTAAATGCAGACTCCGAAGCAACTATGGAAATGGGAATACTTAACACATCGCGAGTCATTATAGTAAGTTCTGGATATCAATATTGATAAGCTTTCCAATAAGCAAGTATATCAAGTTTCTCCTTTTGGGCTCATCCAAATACAATTCTAGTTGACTTTTTTGTGCACTAAAAACAAATGTAAGGCTCTCAAATGTGCCAAAATCCTATCATAGAGAAGAAAGTATAAAATTTAGAAGTTGATCATAACTTATAAGCTAGTAACACAATTAATATTAACCATATTAAGTAAAATCATGTTACCATGCTAAAATCTATGTCATCATTATCTTGGGAAGCAACATCATTGCCATAACTATGAGAAGTCAAAGGATTTGAAGAACATGCATTGGAAGCATTTTTAATGTACTCATCAAAGAGAGTAAATAACTTGTGACAGATTCGAATGTATTCCATGGCATTATCACCATAAAGCTTCTTGTAAGAATACTCCACAAAGTTTAATTTAAAACGAAGATCGAATACCACTACTATAGCCAAAATTACACTATGCTCTGAACAATATTTATCAAATTTTCCTACGATCTTAGTTGCCATGCTTTTCAAGAAAACATCATCACTCTTCATCTCTTTGTTTAAGCAATGTTGAATTCTGCAAATAACTTCAAATTACAAATTTGATATAGGATACTTAGAACTAGAAAAGATACAAGTGGCATCATAGAAAACTTTTAAGAACCCACAAATCTTTGAAACTCTATTCCATTCATCCTGAGATGGACAATGTCTAAAATTTGAGTAACTAAAGTTGCAAGTGGAAAAATGCAAGATGATAGTAAATGGCATTTGCCAACATAAGAAATGTCGAGTTCCACCTAGTTAGAACATCTTGCCTCAAACCCTTCTTGCTATCTAGAGATGTCTGTGCAATACACTCTAAGAATTTTTTCTTTTGTGCTTGAGATCCTTTCACATTTCACACACTTCCTTAACGTATCAGTGGCGCCATGTATTTCTTTCAACCCCTCTTGGACTATCATGTAACGCCCCCAAAATAATAACAGAAAACCCATCCATTCATACATACATTGCTACAAGGGATAAACATCTTTACATGTTAATCAACAGAATTAAACGCCCCATGGGCTTACATCTTTCCAAGCTAACACTTGGTTACAAACAGAAGAGTACTAACTCAAATACATGAAAAGCCCTTGGCTTGAAATTACATGTAATTAAAACAAAATACATCAAAACCACAATCATCACTGCCTCTAGCCTCTCAAGCGATATCCTTGGAGGTGGCATGCTCCTGCACTGAAAATGGTGTCCCATATAGGGTGAGCCACAGCCAGAGAAATACACTAAACCAACTATGAACAATGCCTAAAACATTAGCAATCAACAGATGGCCTACACTTATACATTACGAGACAACACTTACATTCTTTTACCATTTCAAGACAACCCGGCTTAAGTACCAATTCACTTTCCATTTCTTCTTCAACAAGAGTTTGAAAACCCGCTCAAGATCTGGCCAAAACCTTTTCGCGTTATATCACTAACACATAAACCACTTTCATTCTTTACTTATGACACACATGTTGGTGTTGTTTCAACTTAAAATAGAAACATTTTGTATACTTTACAATTGATAACGATATACATTTTACTACTATATCAAATCAATCCATACACTTCAGTATTTCCCAAAACAATAATGATATACATTTTAGTGCTATATCATATCAACAAACAACACTTCAACACATCTCCATGGAAAAGCATATGAGCTATTTCCAATATTTCTCCATGGACAAGCATATAAGCTACATCCAATATTTTCCATGGACAAGCATATGAGCTACATCCAATATTTTCCATGGACAAGCATATGAGCTATATCCAATATTTTTCAATGGCCTAGAGGTACATCCCCCATCTTCCCCTAGCCATCAGATTAACCGGTTTAGAGGTACATCCCCCATCTTCCCCTAAACCGTGGAGTACATCCCTTATCTCCTCCCATACACAAACACAAACAATGCATATAAACACATAACCACATACGCATTCAATCAATACATAAAGTTAATGTATTCGATCACTCGTCATACTCTATGACATTTCCACTCGATTAGGTTTAGTTTGCCTAATCAGCATGCATTGTCTACAACAATCAACACTACCCTCCACCGGTAGCCAGAGCAGTTATTTCTAAACAGGAAATAAATGCACAAATGGATAATATAACCATATTTCAATCAGGTGAGTAATACACGATTCAACTACACCCTTTAACCCCGTACATTCTCAATTTCCACATATTCAATCCAATTCCTCATTCTCTTTAATTAATTATATACATTAATTAATTAAACCAATTAGGGCAAATTACCATAATTCACAAAACAACCCTAAGGCTCCATTTTCATTTACAATCCGTCATTTACTCCTTTCCTATGCCAAACATGCATACAGGCTCATTTCTAAACAAAACCCCAACTTTTGTAAAATTGCACAAAAGGCCCCAAAGTTTCTCAAAATTACGCAACAACCTCCAACATATCCAAGTGCTAAAATTTAAAGACAAAGACCATAAGGAGGTAGGATATCCCTACCTCGAAATTCGAGCCCAAACGGAGATGAAGACCAAAACCCAAAGTGCTCCAAGTCCCAACTTTTTCAGATTAAAACGAAGATCTCACCACCCTCTATCTTATTAACAAAGGACTTAGGTTAGATCCACACTAAAGAGAGATGAAATCCTAGAGTGAATATATGTTTAGAGAGAGAGTCATCGCTAAGGTTCCAAAATGAAAGAAGAAGAAAAAGTGAAGTTCTCCCACGCCTCTTGATATACACCAGGCTCGCTCGGCGAACCCGATCGCCGAGCGACCGATACGTAAAACACCCAACACCGCCTCAAAAGCTCCTCGCTCGAGCCAAAATCTCGCCGAGCCAACCACCGACCAGGCTCGCTCGGCGAAGAAAAGCTCGCCGAGCCGGCAATGCAAGCCTTCAGTTGCAGCGCAACTAGACGACGCCGGCGACGGATACCGCTTCGAGCGAAGAAACAAAGCTCTCAGGTCTGACTTAGACGCAGTCGCTCGCTCGAGCGACACCACCTCGACCCACGGACATTAAGAAACCACGCCGCTCGAGCGACCAACTCCTCGCACGAGCGAAGGAGCAAAATTCTGGGCACCAACACTTAGCTCCAAACACAACCAAGCCAAAACGAACCCGCCCAACACGTCCTATAACCCAAATACAAAGTCTAAAGGGCGCAACCAAAGTTCAAACAACCTCTAACACCCACGGACATAAGTCCGAATCATCAGACACCAAGGTAAACCCGGATCGCTATAACCTCCCCTTAAAGAATTTCGTCCCGAAATTAAGGTCACGCCAACACGAAGGCCAACCGACTACCAACCCTCAATACAAAGAAATCAATCCCTCAATCAAGTTCTATTCGTCCCTCACACTAGGAAAGGACTAGCGAGGACACATGCCCCAACGAAGACAACACCCGACATCTGAAACTTCAACAAAACCCAATCTCTTCCGAGATAAACCACCAAAACAACCGACTAGCTCTCGAAGCTAAGTCACTACTCAACAACTCAACAACCACAATCTTGAATGGAACAATTAACATATCGGTTTGTGCGAGCACATAAAAATTTCTCCGGTTCAAAAAGCATTTTCGGAAAAATAACCAAACTTTGAAATTTATATAAAAAATTTTGAAATCTAGTTTTTGCACTTCCCATGCAATTTCGAGTTTTGTAGACATTTTTCAAAAACATGATCTCGCTCAACCAATCATTCTCATCTGATTTAGCCCATCGGGCCCACTCTTGGTTACCCGTCCTATTCAAGAGACAAATCACATATATATATATATATATATGCCACCACACGCATCTATAACATGCATTTCTACCACACATTTAACATATACGATGCTAAATCCAACTACATTCTCATGGTATAACCCACAGTATGACCATAAACCACAATACCTATAATATGCACACCACATTAAAGATATAATATATACAGAAATGCCCATATTGGCTCAGATTCCTCTCCCACCCGATTGGCCGCTACCCCTTGTGGTTCACAACACCTCAACAAATGGAAAGGTCTAATCACATAGACCCAAGATCAACAACAATAGTAATGCACATACTATCACTACAGCGTTCTGAAACGTCCTCTACACCACGACTGCTAACCATATGCTAACCGGTGTCCAACACTTGACACTCCAAGCAAGTCATAATAAGGCCAATTCACGGAATGACGCGATATTCCCAACAACACATTCACAGAGAGAGACTCCCCTAACACTGGAAGTCCCAACCACGTAACATCCCAACGGATAATAGCACACACCCTCGGGCCTCGCCACGCACAAGTAGGAACCAAACAAACCGAACTGATTCTGATTGAGTGTCTCAATCACTCTTCATAACCTTACCACCTCACTTGTGTTACCACTATCTGACCTGGACGACGGACACCTATGTCCAACTCCTTTCTAGATTTATCCACCCAACCACAACATATCGACCACTCATCATCATGCATCACACTGTGCAAAGCTCCCTCATTTAGAGGTCTCACCCTCCACCTCGAGAGTACAACCCTGACACCCAATCTCCGTGCCAAACCACTAGCCAATGCTATCGCCCGACAACCACCATGGACTAACCCAGCCTTAACATACGCCGCCAACTCGGCTTTCACTATTCACCATTCTAACCTCTCGGAGAGTACAAGTCCTCACCCCTCGTCATTAAGACATACACAGGTGCGCCAATCTCACACCACTGTGACTCTATCCAGGGCTCCCACCTCAACTACGGGTTATACACCCAATCAACCCTTCTACCAATACCTCCTGACTTGGTCAAAACTAAGGTACAAATCTATCACCCTTGATTCACATAAAGAACTTAGGAAACTCTTATTTCCCCTTTGCCCAACACATAGCACCGACTACTCACCACATACCACTCCTAGCATAACTACCATTGAATCTGAGGGACTAACATCCCTCACTCAAAACAACCATACTAGTGTACCTACAATCTCGGTAATGCTAACCGCACGAAGGTACCGATCCAACCACGACAAAATCATAAATGGGTTACACACTTGGCAAGTGAAATGACTCTCGCCCCACAGGTGCCTTGACTAACACACACACCCTCGGTGGTTCACAACTTTGAAAACATGGCTCCTTAGCCCCTACTTTGCCCAAATCATGTTTTACGCAAGGAAATGTATTAACTACCCACCCTTTCGGTCTCACCCCAACTCGTTACATTAATAACACTCTTGAGCTATAACACGTTCACATGCATCCGGTCCGGAAATCAACAAGCGAGCATACATACATATAGTTAAACAAATAGTTCAAGTGTTTCAACATTCCCAACCACTTGGGTTATACAACAAACCTCCAACACACGGGTTACACAACCAAACCCAAAGATTACAAAACGATAAACCACGGATTACAAAGCGGATCGGTCAAAAGCAGAACCAATCCTCGGTATTACCACCACTATCGTCCCTCATTGACCGACAAAATTGGTCATCTCCAAACACAAGATAACCTACGAGTTTACAGGCCACGGACAGTACTACCAACGTGCCCCTCTCGCCACACCGAGAACAACTATCAACCTCCCAAGCTGGAACTTGGAAACTTCGACTCTCCGAGGCCCTCGAATCGGCTGCTAGTCCTCAAACGATCTCGCCCTGCCTAGTCGAAAGCGAGCGACTAGGTGCAAGGTCCCTAAAAAGCCCCTGCCGAGTACAAAACGTCGAAGATGGCCTTGCTTACACCCAACAAATGCGGCTCCGGTGCAGGCACGATTCAAGTCTGGTGACGAAGGCTCCAACAATTGCCTCCCACGAACTTTCGATCGGCGTAAAACCGGTGATTAGACAATCTGATGGTACAACTACTAGTTGAATTTGCTAACCTTGCCCCCTCCTCTGTGGGCAAGCCGAAACCTTGTGGCCCCGAGACCACATCTGAAACAAATAACACTCCTCTGTTCACTTGCTCGAACCCAAATCCGTCCTTTGGAAGAGTAGTTCTAGCCCATCCTCCTGTGCAGTGCGAACCCCTCTGCCTCTTCAAAGGCCTACCAACACCCGAGTCACGGAGTCGCCGAAATGGCTTCCTCCCCTCTGCCCCATTGCTAACACATGACCTCTACATGGGCAGCCGCCCAACAAGCACACTATAACTCCTATGCCAGATCCTAATCCTCACCCGGATATCATCACACAACTTACTCTCAAACTCCGCAACGCAACTCTTCCGTCTCAACCAACTCGAGCAAACCTCGGCAGTTAGCAAACCATCTCTCAAAAGCGCCAAAGGTGTAGTACCTTGGCGTACGCCACAAATTGTTTCATGACTCTTCCCGGCGGAAGGAGAAATCTGTTGCCTCGCCTAGGCATCCTAGTAAAGATAACAAAGGTATTAGCACATTCATAAATCTTGAAACTAAACATTCGCGTCCTAATGCATGGACGAATGTAATTCACTCACGTAAGCACATAAACATATAAGCACTTACAATTTCATTTAGGATAATGATAGTCCCAAAGGCGTTACTAGAGTTCGATTAGAAAGCGGCATTGATCAGTGCCTTTCCAACAGGACTCGAAACCCAAGGATCCAATCAATATCCTAGAAACCAAATCCCATACCCAAATAGCCACATAAACATGTTATCGAACGGGCACATAACATTACATCTAAGTCTCTAACAAGCGAGACAAACCCATTGTGATCCAAATCACTTCCACGTACCCAAAGTATTCAAACCCGTGCGCTCGATACCAAGTTATGCGCCCTCAAAATAATAACAGAAAACCCATCCATTTATACATACATTGATACAAAGGATAAACATCTTTACATGTTAATCAACAGAATTAAACGCCCCATGGGCTTACATCTTTCCAAGCTAATACTTGGTTACAAACAGAAGAGTACTAACTCAAATACATAGAAAGCCCTTGGCTTGAAATTACATGTAATTAAAACAAAATACAGCCAAAATCACAATCATCTGCCTGCCTCCAGCCTCTCAAGCGATATCCTTGGAGGTGGCATGCTCCTTGTACCTGAAAATGGTGTCCCATATAGGGTGAGCCACGGCCCAGTAGAAACATACTAAGCCAACTATGAACAATGCCTAAAACATTAGCAATCGATAGATGGTCTACACTTATACATTCTGAGACAACACTTACATTTTTTTACCGTTTCAAGATAACCCAGCTTATATACCAATTCACTTTCCATTTCTTATTCAACAAGAGTTTGAAAACCTGGCTCAGTATCCTGGCCAAAACCTTTTCGCGTTATATCACTAACACATAAACCACTTTCATTCTTTACTTATGACACACATGTTGGTGTTGTATCAACTTAACATAGAAACATTTTCTATACTTTACAATTGATAACGATATACATTTTAGTGCTATATCAAATCAATCCATACACTTCCGTACTTCCCAAAACAATAATGATATACATTTTAGTGCTATATCATATCAACAAACAACACTTCAACACATCTCCATGGAAAAGCATATGAGCTATTTCCAATATTTCTCCATGGACAAGCATATAAGCTACATCCAATATTTTCCATGGACAAGCATATGAGCTACATCCAATATTTTCCATGGACAAGCATATGAGCTATATCCAATATTTTTCAATGGCCTAGAGGTACATCCCATCTTCCCTAGCCATCAGTTAACTTGGGTTTAGAGGTACATCCCCATCTTCCCTAAACCGTGGAGTACATCCCTATCTCCTCCCATACACAAACACAAACAATGCATATAAACACATAACCACATACGCATTCAATCAATACATAAAGTTAATGTATTCGATCACTGTCATACTCTATGACATTTCCACTCGATTAGGTTTAGTTTGCCTAATCGGCATGCATTGTCTACAACAATCAACACTACCCTCCACCGGTAGCCAGCGATTATTTCTAAGCGAAATAAATGCACAAATGGATAATATAACCATATTTCAATCGGTGAGTAATACACGATTCAAGTACAGCGTTTCACCCAGTACATTCTCAATTTCCACATATTCAATCCAATTCCTCATTCTCTTTAATTAATTATATACATTAATTAATTAAACCAATTAGGGCAAATTACCATAATTCACAAAACAACCCTAAGGCTCCATTTTCATTTACAATCCGTCATTTACTCCCTTTCCTATGCCAAACATGCATACAGGCTCATTTCTAAACAAAACCCCAACTTTTGTAAAATTGCACAAAAGGCCCCAAAGTTTCTCAAAAATTACGCAACAACCCCCAACATATCCAAGTGCTAAAATTTAAAGACAAAGACCATAAGGAGGGGTAGGATATCCCTACCTCGAAATTCGAGCCCAAACGGAGATGAAGACCAAAACCCAAAGTGCTCCAAGTCCCAACTTTTTCAGATTAAAACGAAGATCTCACCACCCTCTATCTTATTAACAAAGGACTTAGGTTAGATCCACACTAAAGAGATGAAATCCTAGAGAAAATATATGTTTAGAGAGAGAGAGTCATTGCTAAGGTTCCAAAATGAAAGAAGAAGAAAAAGTGAAGTTCTCCCTCACGCCTCTTGATATACACCGGCTCGCTCGGCGAGACCCGTCGCTCGGCGACGGACCTGAAACACCCAACACCGCCTCAAAAGCTCCCTCGCTCGAGCCAAGAAATCTCGCCGAGCCAACCACCGACCAGGCTCGCTCGGCGAAGAAAGCTTCGCCGAGCCAAGAATGTAAGCCTTGAGTTGCAATCGCAACTAAACCGCCTTCGGCGGCGGACGCTTCGCCGGCGAAGAAACAAAGCTCTCAGGTCTGACTTAGACGCAGTCGCTCGCTCGAGCGACGCCACCCTGGCTCGACCCACCAGACACAAGAAACCACGCTCGCTCGAGCGACCAACTCCTCGCTCGAGCGAAGGAGCAAAATTCTGGGCACCAACACTTAGCTCCAAACACAACCAAGCCAAAACGAACCCGCCCAACACGTCCTATAACCCAAATACAAAGTCTAAAAGGACGCAACCAAGGTTCAAACAACCTCTAACACCCACGGACATAAGTCCGAATCACTGTACACCAAGGGGTAAACCCGGGATCGCTATAATCAAGTTAAGAATACGAGTACAACAACGCACATGAAAAAAACTACCACTACTCAACAATGCATTTTTAAAATTAAGTTGATTCTTAAACAACTCGACAAAAACATCATTTGTGGAAACATTATCCAAAGTAATAGAAAACAACTTGTTTTCAATTCCCCATTTACTCACCAAACCATACACCTTTTCAGTCAATGCAATGCCACTATGTGAAGGATGCATGTAAGAGAGATATAGAATTCTCTTTCTTAATACCCAATCCTTATCAATAAAATGAGCTGTAAGACTTAAATAACCATCAATTACAACAAACAAATCAGAAGTCAAACTAACCCTACTAGGCAATTCACACAACAAAAGACCAAGCATATTCAACTCAGTATGATGCAATTTCAGAATATTTGTTCTAGCACTCCTTCTTGTAATTGATTTGGCTCCTGGACATAAATATGTGAAGATATTCCTAACACCCTCATACTCAACAAGCTGAAATGGCAAGTCATGTCTAATTACAGCATAAATTAACAATTCACGAAATTTATTAGCACTAAATGATTGAGCTCGTGTAGATAAAGACCCACCAATTTGAGATTAAAAAAAAAAGTTTTCCAATATCACGTGTAACCTCTTACAACTTTTTATATGACGTAACATATTACCAGTTCCATGTCTACTTGAAACAATCTATTGAACCCGACACTTCTTACACCTATATTTTTGCTTTTTATTTGGATCCATAGGAAGCATCTCAAAGAATTTCCATACCTTTGAAGTCATTTTGTGTTTAGGCTTGATAGTCTTCTAGCCCTCACCTTTTGGAAGTGAATTAATAGATTCATCTTTTTCACTATTTTGCATATTCCCATCAATAATATTGTCTCCATCCAAATTGGAGATGAAACTAGACTCTTTGTTTTACAATTTAAAGAAATTTCATCCCAATAGGAGTCTATAGACACCCCATTTTTGACTGTCCTCAAGACCTGGATGTGTTTGCAGGTACATCCGGTGACAAGTTTGCATGCTCGTCGAGCGCTTGAATTTCACAGTGAAACGTCACAGGTTTGAGCTTTCCAAACCCTGTATCATTTTTGCCCCATTTTTGGACCATGCTTTGGTCCCTCCATAGTGTTTGTTTTGATGGACTGCTGGCCATGGAATGCCACTGCCAGCCATCAATTTGTGCCTGCTGGCCATTGATAAGGCCTGCCGACCATCAATGAGGCACTACTAGCCATCACTGATGGCCGGCCGGCCACCACTATTTCAGTAGATATTTTTGCAAATTTTTTGATAGCTGTTTGCACAGGTTAGCTCATCTACACCCATGTGGAGGGCTAGATTTCCCTGAAAGCTTCTTGAATCCTCTATATATACAAGCTATCTATATGCATGCAAGGGGTTACAAAGTTTGAGCTGAGATATTTTCCTCCCTCTCTCTCTCTCTAGAATCCTCTCTCTATATATTTTGTGCTTAAAAGTGTGTTTTCTTCACATATTTGCACTAAAACACCTAGTCAAACACCTTCACTTTAGTGTTGAGGATCTTGGAGGCCTTGTTTGAGCTCCTTGGAGTGGTTTTGGCTCAGAAGCTTGCTGTTTTCTTGTTGTGCTTCAAGGGTAAGTGTTTCACCCTTTTAAGCTTTGTTCTAGTTCATTGCTTTGCCATCTTTGTATGCAACTTTGAAGCTGGTTTTAGTCTAAAAAAAATTCTATTTTTAAGGCTTAAAAGTGTTGGTTTGAGCCTTGTGTGGTTAAGGGGGGTGGTTCTCCTCTTTTGTTCTTTGGCTTGTAGAGCCTCTTGAGCCACCTTTCTAAGCTTTTATAACATCCTTTGCTTGGCCTTTCTACCACTGAAACTCAGAGGAATTTCAGTGGTAGAAAGTTAGTTTTTAGGCTCAAAATGGGAGAGGGTGATCCCCTCTCCTTGTATCTTGTTTGCTTGTATTGATGGCCTCATACTTGAGTATGCTTTTCTACTCTTTTGTGACTTAGTTCAAGCATGTTTTTGGCCTTATTTTAACATGCTTTAACTCTATTTTTGGGTGTTTGGGTCATCTCTTGCTTTCTTTTGGTACTTGTAGTGCAACCATGCTTGTTGGCCTAACATGCTTCATGCTTTAGCCTATCATCCTAGCATATGTTGGCTCTACTCCAGCACATTTTTGTGCATGTTTTGACATGCTTGAACTCTATTTTGAATGGTTTTGATCATGTGAGGCTTGCTTTGTATGGCTATAGTGTAAATGGCCATGACTAGCTTTGAGTTTCAAGGTCTCTAGCATCCTTTGCTTGAGTTGTATGCATGCCTTAGCCTCATTTCTCACATGATTTTAGTGCGTATATCATAGTCACATTCTCACATATTCCACTCTTTCATAGCTTTTGTGAGTTGTGCCTTATGCCTTGTTTGTGAGCCAATACTTGAGCATGATTTTATTGCCTCATGAGCTTCATTTCCAGCATGTTTAGGCCTTTGTTTTGGCCTGTTTAAGCTTTGTCCAGAGTTGGTTTGGCTGTTTGGGTTTGATATTGCATGGTTTAGTGTAAAGCTCTTCACTAGTTTTAATGCTTAAAGTGTCTAACATGTTGTGCATGTGTTGCTTGCATGTTGTAGCATTACTTATCATGCCATTTCAACACTAAAATTCTGCAACCTCTCTCAATTCTTTACTTTTAATTTGCTTTGAGGGTTGGTTAGCCCTATGCATGTGTTTAAGCTTGAGGTAGAGTTCATGCTCAATGGCTTTAACTCTCTTTTGAGGGTTTCTACTAGCCAAAGGCATGAACTCCCTCATGCCTTAAACCATTCTTTGGTTGACCCCTTTCTCATTAGAGGACTTTCATATTTGGACAAATCAATTAAGGGATGGATTGGTAACTTAAAATGTGTAAACAAGAATTGAACCAAGTAAAACATGCCAAGATAAGCATTGTTGTTTACATTGCATTGTGATCAATCAGACGTCATATTGAACACAAAGTGAATTGGCTCATTTCATACTCAAAGTGGAAAATGGGCCAATTCACTTTGTCTCCATTGCCTTTGATCATCCATGATAAGGTAGTGGTCTTAGTGTCTTGTTTGTTGTGCATTCATTGAATTTGTGCAGGTTGGATCCTTGGCCATCATGCATTGAGATGCTTGATTGATGGTTTTAGATCAAATGGTGCCTCTCCTTTGATGTTTAGAGATGATAAGGAGTGGCATAGCACACACATGTCCTTGGGAGACCCTCCATTTTCTCTATTTTGTGCTTTGTTGCAGTTTGGTGTCACAGCACACCAATGGCCGGCAGTGCTTCACAAATGGCCGGCACTGTTTCATCCTTGGCCGGCAGGTGGCTGGCAGCCACTCCTCATGGCCGGCAGGCCACTGGTGGATTCCTCAGAGTTGTTTTGGTAAGGTGGAGCGGAAAGTTCCTAAAGACACCCTGCAAACGGAGCCTTTCAAGAGCAAACCGGAAAGTGTTTCGGGGTGGCAATCGAGAGCATGCATCCTTCATTGTTCAAGGCAGAGCTGAGGCAGCCTAGTTTACATATCTTACATGCTTAGTTAGATGTTAATTAATTAATTTGTTAATTAGTTAAAGTGTTGTAATAATTAGTAAGTAGTTTGCTAGTTATTCAATTTGTTGTGTAATAATTAGTCTAATTAGTTTAATTAGATTAGTTGGTTTAGCTTAGCTTAGATTAGCTTAGCTTATTCATTCGGACCCTCCGTCGAGAGGGCACAATGTTGTAATAAAAGTGCGTGTGTGTGTGCATGTCTTCCAATCCCAATTTCTTTCTCCCTTTTATTTAACCGTTTTCAATGGTTAGAATAAGGCATTTTTCAATTAGCATACCTTATGCTTGCATGTTTGCATCATTCATTTTGTTTTGCATGGACCAGGCTCAGCGTATCATTCAAACTGCATCGCATTTCATTACACTTACTTTAATGCGTGTTTCAAAACATGTTAACAAGTGTTGCATTCATATGCCATCTTAGATAGCCGAGCCTATTTAGTTGCATATTGCATGTGTTGCATTAGGCACCTTAACATAAACTAGGATCATGTATGATTTCTAACTAGTTTTCTGTTTTAGCTTAGAGTACACTGTAAGTGTTTACGCTTTAGCATCCTTGCATATGTGTAAGTGCTACCATGATAGCATGCTTGCCATGAAGATATTTGCTTAACTGATAAACTACAAGAATGTCTGTGGATGAAGGCTTGATTGCCTAAATTGGAACAGCTCGATGATTGTGAGTTTTAAGCCCACTTGAGGGTGGAAAATCCGCACTTTAGCTTACTTGCGAGTAGCACGTTCAAATCATTTTAAAAAACAAACATGAGTTGTTTTGTTCCAACTCTCGTGATTGAGTCTATACTTGTATGCTGTGCGCATCACATAGTAAAGTTAGATTAATAACTGGAATAAGAACACATGTGTTTATGAAACAACATATCATGTTAGTAGAGGCCGATCTTTGATCGGGCGAGCGGAGGTGCTCATTTCAGGACCTTCCCCTCTTATACCCAAGTTCCTGAGCCGAGGCAACTTTGGTGATGATGGACATGTGGCCTTTGGCACGAGTCAGGATTTCCTAAATTTTCCAAAAACAAAATATTTAGGTGGCGACTCTGTAATCTGGTAAAGCAGTCCATGTTTGGCGCTTTTTGATTCAAAATCTGATTTTCCAAATGATTTTCCGGATTCGACTCTTTGATGTTTATCAGTCTCACATTGCACTTTGTGAGATTAGATTCAGAACTATGACAGGAGTCTGAACTGTAGTAGCAGGACCCAATTTACACCCTCTCTGAAAGAGAGCCATGCGAAGAGAGTTCGGGCGGTCTACAGAGTCCCAAAAGTATCTTTATTGATTTAATCTTGTTTTCTCTATGAATCTAAAATGCAAAAAGTACTTATGTTTGTGTGCTTTCTTGCATTGAATATTATCAATGACTTGTCTATTATTGGTTTTGCCTTATTGATATCATATATGTCTATTTATTAATATTGTTAGCTCATGTATTATTTGGCTCATGCTCAGGTATAGTATTAGTTCGTTGTTGCTAACAATATTTCATAATAAACTTAAGAAAAGGGAAATTAATTGGGGTTGTATGAGTTTATGCTCACTTATCATATTTTGGAAAGATAAATGAAATTAATGTTTTGGAAATGGAAGTTGGTGGGACATGTTCCGTTTTGAGTTAAGTCTTGCGCAAGTGGTTTTTATCATAACCTTAGGATAGAACAGGTGCATTTGAACTCTAAGTGGTGGCTTATTTTCGAAAAGATAAGGTTGGGTTCAATCGAGGAGATTTTGGATGTTTACCCTAATTTTTGTCGTTCCTTTTGAGGTCCTCGATTGGCACTACCCGGTAGATAAGGTAATGCCCTGATATTTTAACCCATTTTATAATTACAGATCCTTTATTACTTTCCAATTTCATAATATGAAGTAAGAGTTAAAGAAATGAATTAAAGTACAACAATTTCACAAATCCAGTGTTTATCTTTTCTCATTAGAATTCTCATGGAGGTTACATTTCAATTTTACAACTCTAATGTTCAAAATAATAATACATTATAGTTCAAGAAATAAAAGAAATACAACAAAATGCCCAAAGGGGGCTTAAGCCTTTCAACGCTAGGTCCTTGACTACACATAAGTGGAATTCTATCCCAAACACATAGAACATAAAAATAGGCCCTCGTGCTCCATTCAAAACATCTCCACTACTTTGTCACTTGGGCGGAGTCACACCATCAAGTTCTAAAAATTTTGTTAGATTTAGGGTGAGCTAATGCCCAGTAAGAATACTATTAATATAGTATATAAATGATTGAAATGCATATGATTATGCTATGTACATGTCATGATAAAATCCATATTTTTCTCTTTTAAAATAAATGATGTTCAATGCACAATTTCCATTTAAAATCTCATTATCAACAATGGAGCGGTAAATAAGCAATGACATCCCAAGCAAGAGCTGCAACACCATACATATATATATATATATATAGATTTGTATCCTAAAAATATTCCCACATTCCATGACTCTAAAAATGGCGGGCGATGGGCACCAAAAACCTTTTTCCTTCCACATTTGTCGACTCCTTAAATGGCCGGCTCGTGGACACCCCAAAATCTTGTTTTTCCACATTTGCCGACTCCTAAAACGGCAGGCTCGTGGACAGCCAAAAATCTTTTTCCACATTCGTCCTGCGATAAGCTTAAGATAGGGAAATTTGGCACTTTGACTTCCCGTGCGAGTACTAATACAATACTCATCACATTTCTAAAACTCGACTCAACTACTCGAAGTCATACACTATTTACCCCTTTTCAACATCTTTCAAAAATCCAAGAGATTGAATAATGATCATGCAACCAAAATCATGAAAAATACAACATGATGAATGATATTGTAAATGTCTCAATTTACCTATGGTTCATTCAATGCCTCAATAAAGAATTAACATAGCCAATAATCAAAAGATCTCCAATTTTCACAATCTCTACAATATTTGGTTTCCTTCATTTCAATATAAAATTCCAAAACAACCAAAGAGTCAACCTTTATACACGTTTCTACTCAATATTAACTCAAATTCATGATTTAAAGTCCAATTAAACAAAACTTTATCTTTTGAAGAAAATTGAAAAGTTAGGGTTGGGGCAAAATTAGGGTTTTTCCCTTATTTATGTTTCCAAAGCAAATACTCGTCATCAACATCCATAATCATCAAGAGTAATTCCAAATCCCTAAAAAATTTGAGTAAAAATCCATTTAGATGCTTCAAAACTCATTTACATCAACATAATCATCTCATACATACATATAATTAAGAAAATACGACATACACATCTCAAGCCATAGATATACTAAGTTAGGAGTACCCTTACCTCAAACAAGAGTACTAGAAGATGAAGACCCAATAACGAAACCTTGATGAAAATGCGATCCAATAGGCAAAATGATTAATCTTCACTTCCTCTTCGCTTTTGATACGAGATCTAGGATGAACTCTTGAAGAAAATGGATGAAATCAAGGGTTTAGGGTTAGGGTTTCACAACTAAGGAGAGAGAGAGAGAGAGAGAGATAGAGAGAGAGAGAGAGAGAGAGAGAGGAAAGGAAAAGAAAAAATGAGAGTAGTGGAGCAAAAAGTGACTTTTAATAGGCTGGACCTGAATAAACCGCTGGAGAGCTCATTCTTGCGCTCTAGCGAAGAAAGAAGGCTCCTAGAATCTCAAGAGTGAGGAGCAAACCGCTCGAGCACTCACTCTTGTGCTTGAGTGAACTGAGATTTGTTGGATAGACGCAGCCTCACAGACTTAGTTCCTAAAGCACTCTCTTAAATGTAATTTTGCATTCTTTTCCATTCTTCAACAGCAAGTTGACAGTATATACAGAAAGGCAGTGACTTCGTCGAATGGGGAGAATTTTCATCAAAGAAGAAAAGTCCCTCAAAGAACAAAGACGAACTCTGGCAGGGAATACTTGCAGAAGTAGAAACAGAGGAACAATTCTTTGCACTCTGCAAAGAGAGATGTCCCACCAATTATGTCACAAAATACCACCAATTAAAAACATTTTCTAGGGATAATTACCAACAACAGAGGCCCCCTTATACTAACCCCTTTAATTCATTTCCTTTTTTAAATGAAGAAGTAAAAAAATGGGCAGAAAATAATATTTTGTTTGTAAGTTGAAATTTTATACAATACGAGTTATGTCAAAATTATTGTTTCTCTATTTACAGTGAAGACGACAACATTAGATTAGGGATACACAGGAATAATATACACAATTTATGTACTGACAAAGAACTCTCCTCCTCCTTTTATAACATGATCTAGAACAATGGCCAATCTGCATAGTTTGCTTCTACCTTGAAGGACCTGTGCAAAGAATTATTCCTCTGTTTCTACGTTTACAAGTATTCCCCGCCAGAGTTCATCTCTGTTCTTCGAAGGACTTTTCCCCTAAGATGAAAATTCCCCCCATTCGACGAACTCGCCCTCTTTCTATATATAATGTCGACTTGTTGTTAGAGAGTGGAATTTTTCTATATTTGGATGATAGATTCTACCGTTTGTTTCGGTGAGATCAAAAAATCTCAGGTTGGTAGTTTGGATCTTCGTGCATTGAACCATGGAGTGAATGTGAGGGTTTCCATCTTCATGGAGCTCCTTTGTGAGAAGTATGTAGTATGGCTAACAAGTTAGATTGAGAAGGGATTAGAGGAGTTGTAAAAGTTGTTCTTTTGGGCATGGGCATGGGCATTGTGGGTAGGTGAAGAAAACATTCTTGTCATAGAAACGAAAAGAGGCTTGGTGAGACATTTTAGAGTAGTAAACAATGAACTCACACTAGTCGTACAAGGCCTTCCTATTAGTTAAAAAACCTAGTGTGAATGTTGTGAGTGGTGTGACTGGGGGGGCGTTGTATTAATATTACCAGCACCCCTTCTCCCTCCCCCTCCCGGCATTGATTTGGGCCGTCTATTGTTGTACTTTAGGACACATGTATGGATGGGGTTAAAAGGAAGTCACACCCAAGCCCAAGTGTGAATGGTGTGAGTACTTTTGATTTCCTTGCCGGATAGTGCGATACACGTGTCATGTTTGTGGTAGTTTGTGTGGTTATAAAGGTAAGATGCTGTCAAAGCGGCTGACATAGAGCAAAGGCGGAAAAATGATTATGCTTTTGAATTATTTTGAATGGGGAATATTCATCCTTACATGCGGGCCAATTATTCGATATATTTTGTACCAAAAAACATTTTATGGCATAAAGGAATATGTTTTTGCAGTGGGATAATTATTGTGGTGACGTTGTTTTCTAGTACCTTGCTTCGTCCCTGCTTTTCTTTTTGTCTTTTTTGTTGATTTATTTGGTATACAATGTTGTGCTCCTTAGAAGAGTATCCCGAGAATTATGGGCGATTCACTCAAATGTGTAGATCTCTTTTTGACGTGGCAAATAGGACTGTGGGAAGAGAGTTGGCAGTTAACTCTGTCGAAGTTTGTTCCGGTGTACGAGGAGCAGAGGGAAAAAATATTAAAGCTAAGGTGTTTGAACAGAAAGGTTAGCAGAAGTAAGAGAATCAGAGAATTTTTAGGATAAAGATTTGGAGTGTTATATAAAAAAAATGGAAGGAGTAATAAGCGACGATGTCGGACTCCTTGCGTGCAGAGGTCAAGGACACCGTGGCCGATGGATATAAGCGAGTTACTGTGGTCGTGCACCTTTTAAGGCGGCGACGGTACGTTCAGAATATTCCCTGATGTATTAAGAAGACTAAGAGGGGAGTAAGGAAGTTATAGCTGTACGATGAATAATTAATGGACGTTAAATTTGATAATAAAGGTGTGGCGAGATTGCTTAATGGTATTGAGTTGGGTAATAAAAGATGTGACCGCCAATCAGACAAGATCGTGGTTAACGGTATAAAATTAATTAGAAATGTTGAATTGGGACAAGACGCTAAAGACGAAGCTGTGGTCCACCACGTTTTGTTTTTTGTCATAAGTGATAATAGTTTATCAGATTCTGTCCCCACACCTGACAAGATATTTATTGGAGTTCGTGGGGGTAATCCTGAGACCTAGATTATTGATCTGACGGTCTAACGGTTTTGGATGCTAAAGAAAATGAGATTTAAGCTCATTGGGGCAAGGACAAAGAATCGTTAAGTCATGAAATAGAAGTTGTGGGCTGGTTCTTTCCGGTTGATGTTTGGACGGACTACAAAGATACGCTATTGGGAAATATTGGAAGTATTGAAGGTGCCCAAATTTAGTGGCTACTACTATTAGTGAAAAAGAATGCAAAATTACGTTAAGGAGTCAAATATACTTTAAGACTGTTTAGAATTACAATTTATGTATTTTTATTTGTAATGTTCAGGTTTTGAATGAAGGTGGACGATATAAAAACTGGTGTTGTTGAAGGTGTTTCAGCAGATGATTTTAGTTGTATTGAACTTGCGTTGGCTAATTTATTTTCTCATTTGAGGTTAAGATACAGACAAAAGAGTATTAAGATTGATAAAATATTAATAAAATATTCCCCCTTTGGGCACCCAATGCCAGTGAGTTGGTTAGAGTAAATGTTTATGATCGGAGGTTAGATAGTAATGATAGTCTGCAGGCGTGGTTTCTTTTCCCTGTGGATTGTCAATGCGAGTTAGTCTATTATGGAAATGGTTATTGTTCAATTAACGACAAACAGGTGCCATGGATGAAAATTCGAATATTAAAAAGGGGATTACGTATTGTAAAATTTAGGGGTATTTGAAGTATTGTACGAGTGACATGCCAAAAGATTCGCAAATGAGGGCCCCATCTATTGTTGTGTTATCTAAAAAATATACTAATGATAATGTTGATGTTTGGCATTGTGCCCCAACGAAGGCCTTTCCGATTCTGACACGGACTAAGTCTGTGGGTTTACCAGAGAGACGAAGAGATTTGTCGTTAGGAGGTTTTGGGGAAAATGGTTCAGTTATTTATGAACGCAGAGGTCGTCTGAGTTTTTCTGAGATTGATGTCTGTGAGGTGGTAATAGCGGTAGTGATATTGATCTGGTTCGTCGATTTTGGAGGTTGGTGCTAGCAAAGAGGAAGTTGATTATAGAGGATTAGTTGTTATGGATCCCAAAGAATTTTCTAACGTTTTACGAAATGTAGTCATGAGTGTAAAAAATAGTGATGAGACTCAAGATGTAATAGTTGATGATAAGGGAAATGTAGTAAGTAAGTAAAAGTTTGAGGGGTTTCATAAATAAAATTAATAAAAAATTTCATTAATCATGACAATTGTTACATTTACATCAAAGCATTCTCTCATTTTTGGGGACATTGCATCTAACCAACTACTGTCCCCATTAGTTAATATAATACAAGGAATTCCTCCTCTAATAGTGAGATCTGGTTAGAATTTAACAAATATATGGAAGTCTATCTGACAACCTACTAAATTCTTCATTAATTTGGTAGGGATTGTCGAATATTTGATTTCGTCTATGATGTTGTAGACGGCGTCTTGATCGTAGTCCTTGAAGCTTATTTTGCAAGAGAAGTAATTGTGTAGCCTGATTCTTCTAGCCCAGACAGTTTTTCTTGTTCTTGAGGGTCCTACGAAGTAGAGGGAGATTGGGTGGATGGGCCGCTGTTCTGGATCCTGTTATCAGAGGAGGAGGAGAGTTCTTCGTCAGTATATAAATCGTATATATTATTCATGTGTATCCCTAATCTAATGTTGTCGTCTTCACTGTAAATAGAGAAACAAAAATTTTGACTTAGTTTGTATTTTACAAAATTCTAACTTACAAAAAAAATATTATTTTCAGCCCATTTTTTTACTTCTTCATTTAAAAAAGGAAATGAATTAAAGAGGCTAGTATATAGGGGCCTCTCTCCTTTTGTGTAGTTCCTCCAAAATATTTTTAATTGGGGTATTTTGTGATGTAATCGGAAGGACATCTTTCTTCTTGAGTGCAAAGAATTGTTCCTCCATTTCTACTTCCACAAGTATTCCCCGCTAGAGTTCATCTCTGTTCTTCGAAGGACTTTTCCCCTTAGATGAAAATTCTCCACATTCGACGAACTCGCCCCCTTTCTATATATACTATCGACTTGCTGTTGGAGAGTGGAGTTTTTCTTTATTTGGATGATAGATTTTGCCGTTGGTTCCGGTGACATTGAAAAATCTCGGGTTGGTAGTTTGGATCTTCTTCATGCATTGGACCATGGCATAAAGGTGAGGGTTTCCATCTTCGTAGAGCTCCCTTGCGACAAGTTTGTAGTATTGCTAACAGGCTAGTTGGAGAAAGGATTGGAGGAGTTGTAAGAGTTGTTCTTCTGGGCGTGGGCATTGTGGGTAGGTGAGGAAAACATTCTTGACATAGAAACAGAAAGAGGCTTGGTGAGGCATTTTATAGTAGTAAACAGTGAATTCACACCAGCCATACAAGGTCTCCCTATTAGTTAAAAAACCTGGTGTGAATGGTGTGAGTGGTGCGGAGGGTATTTGTATTAATACCAACCTCCTCCCCTTTCGTCATGTTGATCTAGGTCGTCCATTGTTGTACTTTAGGACACGTGTGTGGATGGGCTTAAAAGGAAGTTACAACAGCCTAGGTATGAGTGGTATGAGTACTTTCGATTCCCTTGACGAATAGTGCAATACACGTGTCATGTTTATGGTAGTTTGGCGTGGTTATAAAGGTAAGATCTTTGTCAAAGCAGTGACATAAAAGCAATGGTAGGAAAATGATTATATTTTACGGTAATAAATAAAAGCCAAAGTGGCGGCGTATATGAAGATGCCCCTTCAAATTCATTCAAAAGCATAATTATTTTCCGCCTTTGCTTTATGTTAATCATTCAACAAAATCTTTACTTTACAATAGCGTAAACCATCGAAGCAGCGACACGTGTATCGCCTATCGACAAAGGAATCAAAAGTACTCACACCACCAGTGGCTTTGGGTGTGACTTCTTTATATCCCCATTCATACATGTGTCCTAAAATACAACAATGGACTTGGTCGAAGGAGGCGGCAATATTAATACAGCGCTCGTGCAGTCCAAAGTGCTCACACTATTCACCAAAGTTTTGACTAATAGGGAGGAATTAGTGTGAGTTCATGAAGGTACTTATAAATCAACTAGCTAAGCCTCTTTCCATGAAATTCTATAGCAAGTTCTTACCAACTATAGCCCAAATGAAGAAGTAATCTTAAACTCCATCTCTAACTCCACTGAGCATGGGACATTCTTGCAGATCTTGAAGATGTCATGCGTCTGATCTCATTAGGGATCATGAACCATTTTAGGAACAACACAAATCTTTTAGATCTGTCTTTAAGGTAAAGGCTTGATCCGCAGTCTCAATTAGAATGGCTTTCATTGGGACACAATGACCAGGAACATCAACATTCTCGTGCATCAGTATATACTTAAATACCATGAACAATAGATTCATTACTTGTAGAATAAATAGTAAATTGGAATATTTATCATATAACTCTCTTTGCTTGTATCTTAACCTCAATTGAAAAATAAAAATACATAAATTATAATTCTAAGCAGTCTTAAAGTACATTTGACTCCTAACGTAATTTTGCATTATTTTCCACTTACAATAATAGCCTAAATATATGGCATATACGAATACTTTTAATATTTCCCAACAACGTATCTTTGTAGTCGTCCAAACATCAGTAGGAATAACCAATCCACAACTTTTATTCCGTGATGAACATACTCTTTGTCTTTGCTATGAGCTTAAATCTCATTTTCTTTAACATCTGAAACCGGTCGGATGGTCGGGATCAACAATCCAGTCTCGAATTACCCTCACCAACTCAATAAATATCTTGTCGGTGTGAGGATGGAATTTGACGGACTATTATCACTTATGAAAAACAAAACATAGTGGACCACAACTTCATCTTTAGCGTCTTGTCCCAATTGAATATTCCCAATTAATTTTATACCCTTAACCACGATCTTATTTGATTGGTAGTCACATCTTTTATTACCAAACTCAATACCATTAACCAAGCTAGCCACACCTTTATTATCAAATTTAACGTCCTTAATTGTTCATGCAGTTGTAACTTCCTTGCTCTCTTCTTAGTCTTCTTAACATATCGAGAATATTCTATATGAACCATTTGCATACTCGCCACCTTAAAAGGTGCATGACCCTGATAACTACACTTATGTCCATTGGCCCAGTGTCCTTGACCTCCCGATGATGCGGAAGAGTCTATCTTGGTACTTCTTGCTCCTTCCATTTTTTTATAAAACACTCCAAATCTTTTATCCTACAAATTCTGCAGATTCTCATACCTCTATTAACGCTTCTGTTCAGACACCTTAGTTTTGATATTTTTTCCCTCTGCTCCTCGTACACCAGAACAAACTTCGCCGGAGCTAACCACCTGCTCTCCTCCCAAAGTCCTATTTGCCCCGTCTAAAAATAATCTACACACATTTGAGTGAACTGTCCGTAATTCTCGGGATACTCTTCTAAGGAGTACAACATTGTATACCAATACAATCAACAAAAAAGCAAGACAGAAAAGGAGGGACGAAACAATATACCAGAAAAAAACTTCACCACAATAGCTATGTCACTGCAAAAGCATATTCCTCTCTACCATCAAATGTTTTACGATAAAAATAAATAGCCAAAGTGACGCATATAAGGACAAAGATGCTCCATTCAAATTAATTTAAAAGCATAATCATTTTTACGCCTTCGCTTTGTGTTAATCATTTTGCAACAATCTTTACTTTACAACCATGCAAACCACGAAACATGACCGTGTATCATACTATCGACAAAGGAATCAAAAGTACTCACACCACTCACATACGGGCACAGGTGTGACTTTCTTTACCCCCATCCATACAAGTGTCCTAAAGTACACCAATGGATGGCCCAGATCCTACGAGAGAGAGAACCTTTGGTAATATTATCTGGCGCTCCCGACACACCACTCACACCATTCACAGTTTTTAACTAATAAGGAGGCTTTGCACAAGCTGGTATGAGTTCACTTGTTTACCACTATAAAATGCCTCACCAAGCCTCTTTTTCGTTTCTATCTGAGAATGTTTTCTCACCTACCCACAATGTCCATGCCCAAAAGAACAACTCTTACAACTCCTTCAATTCCTTCTCTAACTTTGTCGGCCATACTACATACTTGTCACAAGGAGCTCCACAAAGATGGAAACCCTCACCTTCATATCATGGTTCAATGCGAAAAAGATCCAAACTACCAACTGAGATTTTTCGATCTCCTGGAACCAATAGTAGAATCTATCATCCAAATATAGAAAAACTCCACTCTCCATGACAAGTCGACGGTATGTGCAAAAAGAGGGTGAGTTAAATGAATGGGGAGAATTTTTATCTAAGGAAAAGTCCTTCAAAGAATAGAGAGCGAACTCTAGCGGAGAATACTTGCGAAGCGGCGGAGGAACAATTCTTTGCACTCTGCAAAAAGATGTCCTTCGATTCGTCACAAAATACCCCAATTAAAAACATTTTTGAGGATCACTCTGATGAGAGGGCCCCATATACTAGCCCTTTAATTCATTTCCATTTTGTAAATGAATAAGTAAAAAATGGTCAAAAATAATATTTTGTTTGTAAGTTAGAATTTTATAAAATCTGAACTATGTCAAACTTATTGTTTCTCTATTTACAATGAAAGCGACAACATTAGATTAGGGATCTGAGAGGAATAATATACACGATTTATATACTGACGAAGAACTCTCCTTCTCCTCTAATAACAGGATCTAGAACAGCGGCCCATCCGCCTAGTCTCCATTTACCTTGAAGGACCCTCAAGAACAGGAAAAACCGCCTGGGCTAGAAGTCCTGGATGACACAATTACTTCTCTAGCAGAATAAGCATTAAGGACTTCTGATCAATACGCCATCTACAGCGTCATAGGCGACATCAAATACTCGGCAGTCCTGCGAATTGAAGAAGAATTAGTAGGTTTGCGGAGAGACTTCCATGTATTTGTTAAATTCTAACGGACCTCACTATTGGAAGTGGAATTTCTTGTATTATATTAACTAATGGGAACAGTAGTTGGTTAGATGCAATGTGCCAAAAAATGAGAGAATGGTTTGATGTAAATGTAACAACTGTCATGATTAATTAAAAATTTTACTAATTTTATTTATGAAACGCCTCAAACTTTTACTTACTACATTTCCCTTATCATCAACTATTACATCTTAAGTCTCATCATTATTTTTTATATTCATGATTATATTTCGTAAAACATCAGAAAATTGGGGTCCATAACAACTAATCCTCTCCGATCAACTTTTTCTTTTCTAACACCCACCTCTGAAATCGAAGAACCAGGATCAACATCACTAGTACCATCACCACCTCTGTGTACATCAATCTTAGACAAACATAAACGACCTCTGCGTTCATGAATAACTAAACCACTTTCCCAAAATCTCCTAACAACAAATATCTTCGTCTCTCTGGTAAACCCACATACTTAGTCAGAATGGCCTTCGTTGGGGCACAATGCCAAACATCAATATTATCATTAGAATATTTTTTAGATAACACAAGAATAGATTAGGCCCTCATTTGCGAATCTTCTGGCATATTACTCGTAGAATACTTCAAATACCCCTTCATTTTACAATACGTAATCTTCTGTTTAATATTCGAATTTTCAAGTTGATACTTCACCATCCATGGCACCTGTTCGTCATTGATTGAACAATAACCATTCCCATACTGAAAAAGAACTCTCCTCCTCTTTTGATAACAGGATCCAGAATAGCGGCCCATCCACCCAGTCTCCCTCTACCTCAAAGAACCCTCAACAACAGGAAAAATTGCCTGGGCCAGAAGTCTCAGACAACACAATTACATCTCTAGCAGGATAAGCTTCAAGGACTAAGATCAAGGCGTCGTCTATAACGTCATAAGCGACATCAAATACTCAATGATCCCTACCGAATTAATAAAGAATTTAGCAGGTTGCCAAAGTGACTTCCATGTATTTGTGAAATTCCAATAAGATCTCACTATTAGAGAAGGAATTCCTTGTATTATATTAACTAATGGAGACAGTAGTGGGTTAGATGCAATGTCCCCAAAAATGCGAGAATGGTTTGATGTAAATGTAACCACTGTCATGATTAATGAAAAATTTTATTTATGTTATTTATGAAACATCTCAAATTTTTCCTTACTTACTACATTTCCCTTATCATCAACTGTTACATCTTGAGTCTCATCACTATTTTTTACACTCATGATTACATTTCGTAGAACGTTAGAAAATTCTGCAGGATCCATAACAACTGATCGTCAATGATCAACTTCCTCTTTGCTAACACCAACCTCTGAAATCGACAGACCAGGATCAACATCACTAGTGTCATCACCACCTATGTGTGCATCAATCTCAGACAAACTCAGATGACCTCTGCGTTCATAAATAATTGAACCACTTTCCCCAATACCTCCTAACAACAAATCTCTTCGTCTCTCCAGTAAACCCACAGACTTAGTCCATGTCAGAATCGAAAAGGCCTTCATTGGGGCATAATGCCAAACATCAACATTATCATTAGTATATTTTTTAGATAACATAACAATAGATGGGGCCCTCATTTGTGAATCTTCTGGCATGTCACTCGTAGAATACTTTAAATACCCCTAAATTTTACAATACGTAATCCCCCTTTTAATATTTGAATTTTCAAGTCGATACTCCATCCATGGCACCTATTTGTCATTAATTGAACAATAATCATTCCCATAATAGACTAACTCACATTGATAATCCACAGGGAAAAGAAACCACGCCTGCAGACTATCATTACCATCTAACCTCCATTCATAAACATTTACTCTGACCAACCCACTCGCATTGGATGCGCAAAGGGGAGAATATTTTATCAACCTTAATACTCTTTTGCTTGTATCTTAACCTCAACTGAGAAAATAAATTAGCCAATGCAAGTTCAATACAACTAAAATCACTTACTAAAACACCTTCAACAACACCAGCTTTTAAATCATCCACCTCCATTCAAAACACGAACATTACAAATAAAAATACATAAATTATAATTCTAAAGGTCTTAAAAGTACATTTGACTCCTTAACGTAATTTTGCATTCTTTTCCACTAACGATATGACCACTAAATATATGGCACCCTTACGAATACTTCTAACATTTCCCAACAACGTTTCTTTGTAGTCGTCCAAACATCAAGCGGGAAGAACGATCTACAACTTCTATACTGCGACAAACACACTATTTGTCCTTGGCTCTAACGAGCTTGAATCTCATTTTCTTTAGCATCGAAACCGGTTGGACTAGTCGGGATTAACAATGTAGGTCTCAAGATTACCCTCACCAACTCCAATAAATATCTTATGCGGTGTGGGGCCGAATCTGACGGACTATTATCATTTATGACGAAAAACAAAAGCGTGGTGGGCCACAACTTCATTTTAGCGTCTTGTTCCAATTAAACATTTCCAATTAATTTTATACCCTTAACCACGATCTTATGCGATTGGCGGTCACATCTTTTATTACCCAACTTAATACCATTAAGCAATCTCGCCACACCTTTATTATCAAATTTAACGTTCCTTAGTTATTCCTCGTACAGTTGCAACTTCCTTACTCCTCTCTTAGTCTTCTTAATATATCGGAGAGTGTTCTGAATGTACCGTCGGTGAACATACGCCACCTTAAAAGGTGCATGACCACGGTAACTCTGCTTATATATGGCCGCCCGGTGTCCTTGACCTCTGCATAAAGTCGATACTAGTTACTCATTGCTTCTTTCATTTTTTTATAAAACACTCCAAATCTTTTATCCTACAAATTCTCTGATTCTCTTATCTCTGATAACCCTTTTATTCGAACATCTTAGCTTTGATATTTTTTCCTCTGCTCCTCATACCGGAACAAACTTGAGAAGCTAACATGGCTCTCTTCCATAGTCCTATTTGCCACGTCAAAAGCGATCGCACACATTTGAGTGAGCGCTTGTAATTCTCGGGATACTCTTCTAAGGAGTACAACATTGTATACCAAATAAATCAACAAAAAAACAAAAAAAAAAGGAGAATGAAACAAGGTGCGAGAAAACATCACCACAATAGCTATCCCTCTTGGAAAAGCATATTCTTCTCTGCCATAAAATGTTTTTACGGTACCAAATATATAGCAAAATTAGCTGCATGTAAAGGCAGCGATTCCCCATTCAAAATAATTCAAAAGTATAATCATTTTCCGTCTTTGCTTTATGTCGATCGAATGACATCTTACCTTTGCAACCACGCAAACCACCACAAACGTGACATGTGTATCGCACTATTCGGCAAGGGAATCAAAAGTACTCACACCACTCACACCTGGGCCTGGGTGTGACTTCCGTTTAACCCCATCCATACGTGTCCTAAAGTATAAGAATGGCGGCCCAAATCGTATTGGGAGGAGAGGAAGAGGGGGGAGTGGGTAAATGGTGATATTAATACAACGCCTCCAGTCACACCATTCACACCAGCCTTTGAAGACTAGCTAAATAAAATGTCTAATCATATACCTATTACATTGGAGTTGAAAAAATGGAGTTATACTAGGCATTACGATAACAAACATTTATGCCTAGTGGGTGTGAGATACTACAATTCTATTTTAGAAGTTTGGTTTTTAATTTTCAAAAATAATTTTTTGAGTTTTCAATTCATATTTATATATTTTTAATTTTTTTTAATATTTTAATCAATTTTAGATTCATAATCTTAATATACCTATAAAAGTAAAAAATTATACAAAAATCTTTAAAAAGTTCATTAAATGCAACAAAATATGAAAATGTAGTGAATTTTTGTATTTTTGTTATATTTTTTGAATTTGATGATTTTTTTTTAAGTATCCAATAAAATCTTCGCCACACATCTCTGAAATTTTTTGTTATAATATTATTATTGTTATTATGCAACATGGATATCATCTCTAGATCACTTGACATAATGTAAATAACTAGTTTTTAAAAAAATTCAGATTAATAGAAAATTTTATCAATATTAATAATTGAAATCTTAAATATTTCCATTAAATTTATAATATTTTTTTTTATAAAATACTATTTAATAATAAATTTTTTTCTAATTTATATGGTAGTGCAACTAAATACGTGTGTTCAACCACAACTAGAAAAACAAATGACAAAAAAAAGATTAAAAGAAAAAAATTTAATACAAAACTTTTATTACCAAGAGTGATATTTTCGGTTGAGTGGAGGGGTTCTCCAAACCCAATCTGAGTTATGTTAAGAATGGCCTAAGCCTATGCAAACCCAACCTCCAACTAATTGTGGGATGCCCCGGGGGTATCTGAGTGTGCCCAACAGTTTGGACCCTCGATCTTTGATATAGTTTCATGAGTGTAATGTGAAACATAAATGAGAGTCGAGATATGGTAAATCCATAGAAAGTCCATTAATCTCAACATTTTCCATAAATAGACTACATCACGGATCTCAAAGTTGCAACTTAATCTTTTGGAAAAACTAGAAAACCCATTACTTATGCCAAAGGCTACTGTTCATCACAACCAAAGATACCTCGGTTCGGAACCTTAGGTATAGGGGGAAGATCATTAATTGAGCACTCCCATTCACCCGATCAAAGGATCAACCTCTACTAAACCATGATATGAGTTTTATGGATAATATATGCTCATGTTTTGATTATTATTAATGTTAAAACTATTGTGTAAAATAATCAAGTATATACTGCGTCACTCATTTTGGGATGCTTTGGTCTCATGTATTTTAAAAGAGTTTTGAAAAATATACAACTCAAAGGAAATTGAGCTCAAAATCATTCCAACTTAGGCAACACAACCTCCATCCACCAGCAATCATAGAGATAGATCAATTAAGCAAGTAGCCACATGGTAAAATGCTAGACATAATAAGAAAATCATGCACAGACGGGATGCTAAAATTATAAATGCTTACCTAGTATTTACTCGCATCTGGCAAAAAGATGAAGAAAAATGTTACCAAAATATGCATGATCCTATATGCAAAATACTAATGCAATACATATATAAGAATGCCACTAAGGACTCTGTTGCTAACACATGACATGTGGATCATCTCAAAGTATGAGGTAGCGTACAAAATCACATAAGAAATGATAAGCTTTAAATACGATGAGTCGATTCTTGATACATAAAATATAGATGCAAAGCGTAGATATGATGAAAAAGAAAACATGATGCTATCAATAAATATGGAAAGCATTGAAATAAAGGATAGAAAAGAAATGGGGATTGGAAAACATACATAGTAAAGGGATATAAGGAAATGGAGGTGAAAGTTATTACAACAATGAATAGAAAAGGCGAGAGGTTGGAAATTATTATAACAATAAATTGAAAGATGTGGGGTTGGAAGTTATTACAATAATGAATTGATTCAACCAAATAGAGGCTGAATCTAACAAATCATGGGAAAAAAGAAAAAAAAAAAAGAAAAAAAGAAAAAGAAAAGATGTAACAGGAACCAAGCATGCTTATGAGATCGTCCATCAAAAGTTGCTTTGTTTATTGCTGAAGATCTGCTCTGTTTTGCTCTTAAAAACCATCTGGTCAGACAAATAAATTGCTAGGCCGATTGAATAAACTACTGGCCATGCAAAACTACTGGCCATGCACTTTATTTGGCTGGCCAAACCAAAAATCTAGAAACCCCTGTTTTGTGTAGCAAAAACAAAAGCGAACAAACAAATCACTTCCAAAGGATGCTCATCCTTTCTACTCCTTCCTATCATGGGGATGTTCAAGAAAGATGTAGATAGGCTTTATTCGTTATACCACAACAAAAGATGCTATAAGATATGTACAAAGGCTATTAAATGGGGGGGGGGAAAAAAACTAATATGTGCATGAATTGAAGTTAAGAAGAAAGTCAAGCCAAAGAAATAGATGGAAACCTGCATTCATCTCTTTGTGGACAAAAGTAAATTAATACCCAAATCCATACTATTAGTTGGAGAGAGCAGATTACCACCATTTCTAAGGGAGAAGCTTCGGTAAAGGATTACATTGTGGAATATGGATTCAACATCCATTTCCATGCTCAAATTTGATCGACAAGAGAGTTTCCAACACTCTTGATAAAGAATCTTTCACCTAGACTTTAAATAAAACAAAGAGAATGAGAATGATAGCAAAGGATCACCTAAGGGTATCAAGACCCGAACCCGTCCCCCTGGATTAAGGTCATAACCGGCCAGTAACCAAGGGGTTACCTACGGCCTCAAACTAAATAAAACATATATTATCAGAGTTAAGGGGCCAAATGGAAGCAAACTTAAAAATTGTCCAAAAGTGCTTACATGGTACATCATAACCGTCACATATATTAGATTAATAACTCACATCAAAGGAAAATAACTCGAAGATCTATACAAAGCGGGATCATTCAAGTCTAAGTCTGTCAAACCCAAAGTTTATATACAAAGGGGATCCAACGTTTTCGCCAATGTAGCAAAATTATAACAAAAGAACAAAAGAGATGAAGACAAGTCTCGTACGTGAGACGTTTGGGTTGACTCTTCAAACCTTGACCGTTTCTCACATATTTCACCGAGGCTAGGTTTGGACATCTCTTGGCTCACCTACATACACATGAATGAGTGTGAGCGAAAGCCCAGTGAATAATATCAAATAAAGAAAGTACACGAATGAGATTCACATATATCAAACGTCCTTGGGCCTATTTAGAATTCTATTTAGTGCATTATTTAGTACATTAGGTGATTCAAGCCCGAACATATCAAAGCGGTCCACTGGCCCGCCGTTTCCTTAACAAGCGGCCTCAAGCCCAAATCATTGATGTCCAATGACCTTTGGCCCAATCATTTTATGTCAAAGCGGTGTCAAGCGGCCTTTGGCCCAAGCGTTCATGTCGAGCGGTTGTCAAGCGACCTTTGGCCCAATCATTCATGTCAATGACCTTGACCAAATCATTCATGTCAAATGGCCTTGGCCCAATCATTCATATCAAGCGGCCTTCAGCCCAATCATACATGTCAAACGGTGACCGATGGCCTTTGGCCAAACCATTTGGCATAACAAATATTTGTCCACAATTCAATTTAGCAAACTTATAAGACTTATATAGAAATAAGCAATTGGACAAATAACATACTTCAAATATCTTTACTAAGATATTACTCACAGTGTTTTGCCGGTGAATTTTCCCTGGAGCTCGACCCTACACATTACATAACACATATAGGTCACAATTGATTCAATCTGTTCTTAATCTATACATTCCTCTTAGGCTTCTTTCTTATTCTTTTAATTCATTCACAATGTTCAATGCATGCCTAAGAGTGCTTGGAAGTGAAAGAGAACGGAAAATGAAACATAGAACACCTTTACAAAATTTCTGAAACAGGGGTCCTGCTGGAGTGTGGGTTCCGTCACTCGAGCGGACCCCATATAATCTACAAAATCTTGGTTGCCTCATATTCACGCTCGAGCGTTAATTCGGACGCTTGAGCTGAGGGTCAAACATATGCCTTGGGCCTTTCGGCGTGATTCTCCCGCTTCGGCCAGACTCTCTGCAAAACTGCTAGGAGCTAGCATTTCACGCTTGAGCGGCCATTACCCTTTCGGCGGACGTGCCAGTGCAGAATCTCGAAATTGTTCTCCAAGTTCAAACTCAAAGTTTAAAGGTTCAAAGCTCATGTTTTGGACACAAAAACATGGTAACATATTACATAACATGAGAACAACAACAATATGAGGCCAATTGCTCAAATTCATGGTCCTTTTTTCCAAAATCATTTTGAACTCTCTTCATGGTCCCAAAACATGTATATTCACCCTCAAACCAATTCCATATCTTCATCAATCATGCATGCATGTACATTCTTGACTCCAATTCTATCTTAACTGGTACAAACAAGGCTTATGATCATGAAACTGATGAAAATCATGCATGCATGTGAGATTTGGTGCCCAATTCTTCTTGTTCAACATGATTCATGCTTGAATATACAAAATTATAGCAATTATGCACATGCATGTACATATAAGCTTTAAATTCAACAAATTCAATTCAAATTATGTTCTTGATCACATTCCTTTTATAGTCTCCCACTTAATCAAATTGATTAAGGTTAATAATAGTGCTCTAATTAATCATTACAGATCCAATTATTTTGATCCGATTAAATTTTCAATTAAATTTCACCATAGACTCTAAAAATTACGCTAATCACAATGGCGTAATCAATTTAGGTTTACGTGGCGATAAGGCCTTCAATTTAATTCAAGCGAGAAAATCAAATAGATTTTCCTATGGTGAACATATAGGAGTTCAAAACCACATATGTTCATATAAATGGCACTCAAAATCATATTAAACACATAAGCACATTCATAACTAAGATTAATTAGCATAATACGAACGGGGTTATCACAAAGGATTCCATGAAACAACCTCAAATACCCATTAGGATTGGAGTATGGGTTGAATCACATAAGCCAAAACACTTGGATGATGAAAAAGAGATAAACAAAATTGTATGAAAGTAAAGAGAGGTTACATTACAATTCTATGGATGGGTAACAAAGCCCTCCATATCCCAAAGCTTGGAAAATTACATAAAAGTAAATAGAAATTACACTACCATTCTATGGATGGGTGGCTAAGCCCTCCACATCACAAAGTTAGGTGAATTACATAAAAATAAAAAGAAATTACACTTTTATTCTATTGATAAGTGGCTAAGCCCTCCATAACCCAATGAGAATCACATAGCAACAAAAGCTATAGACAGGAAAAAAAAGAAAAAAAAAAAAAAGAGCTTTTGATTATCAAACTTCCTTTCTAACGCCCTCAAGGCTTTTAGAGATGGCTTGAACACCTAGCAAGAAGCTCCAAGATCTAGCTTTAATGTTGTTTTGGTTGTGTATATCTCAAGGGAGAGGTGGAAGAGGTGACAACCTTTGAGTTTGAGGTGGTGTAATGCCCAAGACATGTGGAAGTGAGTTCTAGCTTATTGAAAACAACTCTCCTCCATTCCAAATGAAGCCAAAAGGTGGTATTTATAGAGTTTTGGAGGAAAATACTTAAAATGGTGGACAAGTGGTCTCCTTCGTACATGGGATCAATTTTCCCGAAAATACTTTGTTTCCCGGACAAAACATTCAGTTGGCGCATTTTTTATCCGGCCAACCACTTTTCATTTGGCCAAAGGGTTTTTTGTATGGCCAAATGAGAATGTATGGCCAGACCAAATATTGTATGACCATATGTAGCTTGCTTTTTATGCTTTTTTCGAATACGATAGCCCTACAGTTTGGACTCCCATGGTTCTGAATCTGATTCCACAAGTGCAATATGAAATAGATAAACACAAATAAGTCCAAATCTGGTAATTCATTTGGAAAATCGATTTTGCATCAAAATGCCAAAAATGGACAGTTTTGCTAGATTACAGAGTTGCCACCTAAATATTTTTGAAAAATTTAGGAAACCCTAGACTTGTGCCAAATGCAACTTATCTGTCATCACCAAAGTGTCTCAGCTCGGGAACTTAGGTATGAGAAGGGAAGGTCATGAATTGAGCACCCCACTCGCTTGATTGAAGATCGACCTCTACTAATCATGATGTGATTCTTATTTACATTATATGCTCTTGTTCCGGCTATTAGGCTAATTTACTATGTGTTGCACACAAGTATAGACTAATTTACACAAGTTAGAACATTTTGATTTCATGTATGTTTTGAAAAATGTTTGAAATATGTACCACTTAGAAAAAAAAATACAATATTGTGGACTCACCTTTTTCCGCGCCCCGCCTTTCGGAAAGGGTTTGAAAAGAAGGCCTCACAGTTGGGACTCCCGCGGTTTTGAATCTAGTCTCACAAGTGCAATGTGTGACCGATAACCATCAAAGTGTACAATCCGGCAAACCTTCTTGGAAAATCGAGTTTAAATCCAATAATGCCAAAATTGGACTACTTTGCGGAATCTGATGCATGCACGAAATATTTTGTTTTGGGAAATTTAGGAAACCCTGACTCGTGCCAAAGGCCACGTGTCTATTATCACCAAAGTTGCCTCGGCAAGGGAACTTAGATGCGAAAAGGGAAGGTCATGAAATAGGCACCCCACTCACCCGATCAAAGATCGGCCTCTACTAATCATGATATGATATTTTAGAAACCTTATGTGTTCTTGTTAGGGTTATTAGGCTAACTTTACTATATGACACACACAAGCAAGTATAGACTAGTTGCAAGACTTGGAACAAATTCAACTCATGTTTGTGTTGTGAAAATGGTTTGAAGTTGCCACCCTCAAGTGGGCTTAAAATCTTGGATTTGCCACCAAACAAGATGGGCTTAAAACATGATTTTGCCACTTCACAGAGTAGGCTTAAAATGCACATTTGTTGAATCGTTCCAATTCAAACAACAAAGCCTTCATTCACAAGCATTTATGCACCTTAGCATATAAGCACATAGCCTCATGGCAAGCATGTGAAACATGGCAATATGGCAATCACACTCATGCAAGTATGCTAAAGCGTATAACTTATCGAGTACTCCAAGCCAAAACAAAAGCTAATTAGAAAAATGCATAATCCTAACTATGCAAGATGCCTAATGCAACACATACAATGATGCAATTAATAGGCTCAGCTACTAATATGGCATATGAATCGGTTTGAATAACATGCGATTAAACATGTATTCAAAGAAGTATTGAATTGACAATCTTTGTTTGAATGATCTTGAGCCTCGATGCATGCAAGACAAGATAAATGTATGCAAACATGCGAGCATAAGGTATGCTAATTGAAAATGTCCCTAATCTAACCATCAAAAGCGATTAAATAAAAGGAGAAAAGGCGTGGGATTGGAAGACATGCACACATATCGCACTTATTACAACATCATGCCCTCGCGAAGGAGGGTCCAAATGAATAAGCACTAACGAGCTACGCTAAGCTAATTATTACAAACCGAAACTAATTAACTAACTAATCTAATTAATTATTACAACACAACTAATTAGCTACAACTAATTGAATTATTACAACATAATTAATTATGCTAATGAAACAAATAAACGATCAAACGTATTTGACATGATCACCAAGGAAGATGGATGGAGAGTGCATGCACATCATGAAAGACACTTTGTTTGCCCAGATTGCCTCTGTTCCACCTTCAGCCATTGCCTCTGTTTCTGCAGAAATGCCTTGCTGACCAAACACCAAGGCCCGGCTGTGCATTGCTTTTGTGTCTGGTTACATTACGTGCTCACGAGGTGAAAGCAGGCGAGAGAGAATTTTAAGCTTTGTTTTCCTTCCTCCCATCTCTATCATGGGAAGGCCTCAAGAGAATAATGGAATCATTTCTAAAGGCATCAATGAGCAATTGATTGCTTGATGCTTTAGAAAATGATTTTAGACAAAATCAATAAATGAAATGCAAATGGACCACCCCTCCCTTTTTGTGATGAAATGAACTCAAAAAGGGAAGTTGAGACGCTTCAAGAACATCAAAACGCCATGGATTGATGCATGATGACCCTTGACACAAAGAAGCTTGGCATAACGTCCGGCCAAGTTCAAGCTTTTCAAGCCATTTTCTTTAAGTGTGTTGAACCAAAGTTTAAGCCAATTTGCTTTAGTCATATCCATTCCTTGATCCATTTATCCATGGTGAAGTTAAGAGTCCTCTAATCAGAAATAACGCCAAACAAGAGGTTTCTCTAAAACATGAGAGAAAGGCTACACCGTTGACGATGAATCTCTAAGAGATTAAGCCATTAAGTGTAGGCCATTCTTACATGTTTCAAGCAACCTCGTCGGTTGAAATCATTCTCAAACACAAATGATAGATGATTGGTTGATTGGTTAGAGTGAGACACTAAACAAGGAAACAAAGCAAAAGAAAGCATTACAACAAATCATGTAGGCCAATTTGTGAAACAACACATGAACTAACCAAAGCATGAAATAATTTTTAAGGCCATGGAATCACCAAAACAGCCCTAAAAGGGTAAAAACAGGCCAAGAATGCAATAAAAGCTTGACAATGAAGAAAAGAAGCAAAGCTAGTAGACAAAAGGTAAGAAGGGTGGCTAACCCCTCCATCTTTGAAGCTTCAAAACAAAGTTTAGCCTTTTTAAACCTCGAAAATCGATTATGAATCTGAAGGGAAGAAGGTGAAAAGGAGAAGAGTTTAGGTTATGAAATAAAGGTGTAGAAAGAGCAAGCTCTTTCCACCTTTTTGGTAACCCTTCCAACTCAACTTCAACACCTCAAATGAGCTCAAAAGCAACCAAAACAACAAGAATGATGGTCTAGATGATAGAAATTAAAGCAAGAAAGAAGGATATGAGCTTATACCTTTCAAGAAACAAACTTGTTCTTGGAGCTTCAAACTTGATTCTTATGCACTCTGTAGTTTGAATTATACTTTCTCAAGATCAACCAAGGCCTTAGGATGATCAAACAAGGCTGTGTATGGTGTGTATGGTGGAGATAAACAAACTAGGTTAGCTCAAAGCTTACTTGCTAATGAAGAAGGAGGAAGGAAGGCTCTCTATGTGTATATATCACTTCTTGATATTTTGTTCAACCCTCAAAACAATCCCAGAGCCTTCCTTTTATAGAATTCGAGCTCAAGGGGTGGCAAATATCTTCAAATATGGACAGTTGGCTACCTTCTGCCCAAAACAGTGTTTAATATCATCGAAGGCCGGCCGGGCATCACCAATGCACGACCGGGCCTCGGTGGCCTCCCCTGTTTTTTGTTTCAAACTCAGCTCATGGAGGAAAAAGGGTCCAAAAATAAAGCCCACAGGTTCAAACAAAGTAAATGTTGGAGACTTGAGGTTATTTCGGGAGTTTGATTGATTCCGAATCACTGCGAATTCGTAATTCAACTTTCATCATCGAGTGCATCGAATCAAGCATCTAAGTCTTGCGAGCGATCAAAAATGGGATGTCTACAAATATCATATAAACAGTAGTCAAATTATCCTAATTTGAGCAATTAGCCTTCATCCACAGGCATTCAAACAGGTATATTATTTAAGCATGTAGCCTCATGGAAGATATGCTTGATATGGCAACAATCACATACATGCGATATACTAAAGCAATAAATGCTCACCTACTACTCCAAGGCAAACCAAAAAGAATAAAATAATTTTTAAAAAAAAATGCATGCGATACAAAATGACTAATGCAAAACATGCAAAAATGCAACTAATAGGTTCAATTGTCTAATATGTCATGTAAATCACTTTGATAGCATCACGATGGGCGTTAGGCGTATTCAAGGAAATAATAAATGACAATGTCGTTAGAATTATGAACTGAACCTTATGCATGTAAGACGAATGGATGCAAATCATGGAAAATGCTAAAAGAAACGTGATGTTCTATATTGTCCATCATAAGCGGACAAATAAAAGGGAGAAAGAAATGGGGGTTGGAAGACATACACACTATTACAATTTGTCCTCGCTGAGGAGGGCCTGAATGAATGTCCTAGCTAATTACTACGAATTACCTAGCTATTAAAAACTAAATGAAATAAATTAAATACATTACCTAATTATTACAAATTAAGATTAACTAGCTATGACACTAACTCATTAATTACACCACAATTTTGCTCTCGGTAGAATTAAGCTAATTAAAAATATCTGAAACTAAGTTAATTAACTATTATGGGCCTCGAGGAATGTGGGATAACTCATGCATACAGTTTCCACCCACAAAATGCTCTTTGTTACGCTACTAGAATACATTCCTTGATCGAGAAAATTACCTTGATTTTCACCTCGACCTGCTATGTTGCGGGAAAAATAACACTGCCTCAGCGAAAAATGTGGCGACCGACGAGAAAAAGTGGTATTAAATGCGATAAAGGTGGCTTGACCGAGCCACTAATGTTTAGTCTTGCCCTGCTACAGACATGAAACAAAGCACAAATATAGAGGATTTTTAGGGATGTTTTGTCCATCATGCCTCTCCTTATCATCAAAAAGAACAAATGAGGGTGACTTGATTTGCAAGCCATCAGCGATGCAACTTCATTACATGATGGTCTCTGAATCAATGGATACAATTTCTATAAATGACAAGGAAAAACTCATAATGCCTCCCTATCATGAAATTGATCAAGGAAGCGGTTGACATTGATTCTTGAACCATTTTCATCACTAAGAGTATGAAATGCTTCAAGACTCAATGGAGTTCAATTAACATGCGATTGAACCCCAAACTTGATTTATTATCTTGTCACCTCTTAGTTCAATTTCATTACCTCTTTTAATTACCTTCCCATTCATTAGTCATTTTAGTCTAATAATGAAGATTAAGTCCACTAATGGAGAGAAGTGTCAAACAAAGGGTTGTTTTTGGACATGAGAGAGATGTTATGCCTTTGGTAATGAACCTCCAAAGAGATAAAACCATTAAGCACATGGATCTCTATCTTAGCTTAAACAATGACCATTTGAAGCAACTCTCAAAGCAAAAGAAAAAAGACAAAGAAAATGGGGGGTTGCGAGGTGATTAGGGGTGAAAACAAGTATGAAAAGCACAAAATAAGTGCCATCAACACAAATAGGTTGGTGTTTAACGCCTAAAACACCAAACCTATGAGGACCATTACACTACAAGCATACTATACAAAGCATAAATGATATCGTGACCTAAAAGCAGATCCTAAAAGCAGTCAAAAATAGTCTTTGGTGTTCACATGCAAAGGCTTGAAAAATGGCTACAATATTGGCGAAATTATGCTAGTAAGCAAGCACAAGGAGATGAGGCAAACCCTCCATTTTTAGCCTCTGAAAACCTCTTAAAATCAGTGGTAAAAGCTCCAAAAAATTTGATGAAAAGATGGAAAGCAAGGGCAAAAGTCTAGGAAGTGAGTTTCAAGAAGAATTATTCACTCCCTCTATCTTGGGTAACTTTTAACCACAAGTTTTAGCTCATAAAGCAGTTGAAAAATGATCCAAAAATAGCAAATAAAGATGGTAAATAAATAAGCGAAAGAAGCTAAGAATTATACCTTTTGAAGAGGAAGGACCCTTTGAGTTATTTCACACCCTCAAGAGCTAAGATGTAGCTCAAGTACCTACAAAGGGACCTAAAAAAAAAACTTGTTTTAGAAGTCTAGATAAAAGGTGTGTATAGGTTGCGAGGTAGAGAGAAATATTTTCTAAGAATTTTCCTTCTCCAAATTTTTCTAACCTATTTTATGAGAGGGGTCAAGTATATCTGAGAAAAATAGGTTAGGATCTCGGATATATCAATCTGAGAAATAAATTTGCAGTGCACTTTTGCCTGTGGAGACAACTAGCATAGCTAGGAAAAATATCTAGTTTTTTTTTTGACACAAGTGGTGGACGGCCACTAAGGGATGATCGTACACTCATTTGTGGCTGCACTTACGGGTGGTCAAGCTTGGAAAAGCTGTTGTTTGGTCTAAAACAAATGTTGCAAGGTTTGTAGGTTTACGGGGCTCAGGAACCGAAGCTTCTTCTTCGAGAAATCGAAGCGTTTGACAAGCATATAAATTCATCAATGGATGATCAATCGATGGTGCCTAAGTCTTAAGGGCAATCAAAATGAGGTGTCTCTGATTGCCCTCTTTGTGAGCTCGAAGTCATGCAATGGCGTAAGTGAATTTCAAAGCCCGAGCCAACCCATTTTGACAAAGGCGGTAAGACTTGGGCAAACAATCAAGACATAATTTAAATTGGTTGAACCCAAAGGTTGCTAGGTATCCCTTTGCAAGAAATCTAACTTGACATAGTTCGGGGGCAAGATGTAAATGAAATGCACAAAGAATATAGTTGAAAGCTAGACTTACAACCCATGCGGAATTATTTTGAAAAATCATGAGCATACAAAACAATGCACTAAGACATAACAAGAAAGCTTGACACATGCAACAATCAAAATAGGTCCAACCAAATAAGAAAAGTCAATTCCAAACATGTTTCACATGAAATGAGGAAAAACACACTCTAATCACGTGGAAAACATGGGAAGAAAGATAAAAATGCTTTCGGTCATGCTTCACACCTTGAGATACTCTAATCCGTGAAAAAGCGTGAAAGAGGAAAAATGATCTTTGATAGATGCAGCGATGCGATGATCGTGCGATAGAATCGTCACGATAGATCCTGATACAATGAGATTGTGCGATAGATGCACAAAGTGGTGTGGTTGTGATTGTGCAATAGATGCACAATGTAATGAGATTGTGCGATAGATATACAATGTAGAATCATGCGATAGATGCGAAAGGGTATGATCATGCAATAGATGCATGATGTGGTATGATTGTCGCGATAAATGCATAAGGTGGTGCTTGATCGTCACGATAGATGTACAGCGTGGTATGATTGTGTGATAGATGCGATCGATAAAATTGTGAGATAGATGCGCGAAGTAATATGATCGTGCAATAAGCGCCGCGATCGATAAAATTGTGCAATAAATGCGAGGTGATATAATTGAAAGCACCGCTCATTAATACAACACAAGGTGATGTAATTGAAAATCGATCACGATGACAGCGCATGTTCTATGCGGCCTAGCGGATGTAATGCACATTCTATGC